>CM070547.1:54566358-55021014 GCA_036346405.1 Phyllostachys edulis | reverse complement strand
TACTTTAATTAGGAAGCAAGTTAGTGGTTCAAGTCATGAAATATCATTTAACTTACCTATAGATGACACATTCAATTATTCAGCTGATATGTTTCATTTAATCACCAATGGTCATGAGCTTCCAGCTGGACAAAGGGTCATTTACTCACTTATCACTTAATTTAGGCCTATCATTTGCTAGATGAACATCTACTAGCTGAGTAGCATACTACCACATTTTAAATAGCTAACTACTCTATGTAGCCTTCATCGTTATAAGTTCATTCTGCATTACAAATTTGCTATTGAACACCGACTAGCTAATTAGCCAACTACTAGATGCTAATCAGCTTTTCTAACCAATTTGGGCCTTACTCGACATTTAACTATTAACAATCCTAAGCACCACTCACTAATAAGTGAATGCTAACTAATTTTTCAGCATGCAGATACCTTATTGCCTTACTACTCTGAAAACTGTTAACTTGCTATTACTGACTAACCTTTAAATTTCTAAACCAATCACTAATTGATGTAATAGAGGTATAAGTGTATACTAGCAGTAAATCCTACAAATCGATTCATCCATTAATCTGAACCTCTACGCCATTTGTTTATTAACAAAACTGATTCTTTGCAGATTGACAAGAGCCATAATTTCAGAACTGAAAAACTATTAGCAAAAGGACAAAACCGATTTCTAAACACTATCCCCATAACCTATAACATCAACATTTTTGGAACTGAGGTGTGATCAGCTAACCTTCCTTCAGAACTTAAACATCAAAATTGCTTACTCATTTGCTTGACTTAAATGACAACCATGGTTTTTGATAGCAAAGACTAGGTTGGCTTTACACAATGTTTTCATTTTTCGCCATAAAAGGATCACACCGTGACAACAGAGAACAAAAGGAACATAACAAGGAGTCATGCGATTTGGGGCGTGGCTCGCCACCGGCAAGGGGGCAATGACGCCACTAAAAAGGGCAAATGGAACCAAGTTGCAGAGGCAACCTGGTACGCTGGAGACACGATCGAGCCGGCTCATGGCGGCTGGAAGATGACGAGCATGCGCCGACCTAGAGAAGAAACTACATGGCGATGCACGTGAGGTTGGGGGTCTAAATAGGGGAGCATGAGGACCCATGGGTGATAGGAACTCACCCATGTGGTCGATTTAAGCTGGGTGGCCGGAGCGTGTTGGCCACGGCGAGCCAATGGCACTGGGTGCTCCACCGTGAGGGGTCCCTCGAGAAGAAAAGAGCACAAATGAGTGCTAGGGAGGGTTAAGGGGACTAGAGGATGCTCACGGAGAGGAGAATCGGAAGGAGGTTCACGAGGGGGCATGGGGCAGGGAACGGCTGCCACGGCCGAGTTGGAGAAGACGCCGACAGGCACTGGATCCGTGGAACCAACTCAAAATTTATGGAGGGGACACTTCCTTGTGGTGCAGGCGCGAGTGACGCCGAGAGGTGGTCGTGGATCACGAGCCGCCGAGCATCGAGGGTGGCGTGGTGGCCGGAAGGCATTCTGTAGAGAAAAGAGGTTTGGGAGAGGAACAACAAAGGGGGGCAAGGAGTCACACTTGCTAGCTTATGGCGATGCGCACAAGGTGGAGGCAGGCATGAGGGTGGCATGGCGAATGCATGGTGCGAGGGCTTTACGACGACAACACACGCCCAAATTTTAGAGTTCGCACAAGGAGGGGGAAGAGAGTCAGCAACGCAACTGTGGGTGAAACCACTGTGAGGGCAAGGAATCCGGCGATAGTTAAGATCCGTATGGCAGTTAAACCTAAGAGTCAAGCGCAGCACACAAGGAAGGGCTACAAGCGCAAGCGAATAAGCAGGAGTGTGGCCGCTGGAGAAGATGGTCCGCCGGTTGGGCCAGTAGTCACTGCAGAGAGAGGTGGCTTAAGCGAATGGGTTCGATGAGCCAAACGATTTGTCTCTCGGTCCTAAGTTCTGACTTGGCTTGGATGAACAAAGGCAAAACTTGATTTTTGAGGAAAAGGAAGCTTAAGTGAATTTTTGAAGGTAGATTCTTAGCTCCAAAATTGATGAAAATTTTAGAAAAGGTACCTGACACTAGTTAGTCTAATAATTAATTTTTCTAGGGTTTTTCAATTTATAAAATTTTCTAAAATTATTTTAAGTTTCTATTTTGGTGTTTGACTTTTGATTTTCTTGGTTTGACTGGTTGTTTTAAAATAGCAAATAATTTCAAAAATTCTGAAATTTTTCAGGAGGTTCCTGGATGTTCTATATTCGATTAAAATCTTAAACCCCACTGCTCAAGATTTAATTTATGTAATTTAAATTCAAACTTGGAATAGGTCTTTAATTTGAGTTTGAATTTTATGTGGGTTGAGTTATGTTCCAAAATTTTGGGAGAAATTATATTTATTCATTATAATTGTTATAGTATTTGAATAAATTAATTCCAGATGATAATCAAAAGTTTGTGTTCTCGTTTTTTTTGAACTTCGATTTGAGTTGTATGTTTTCTTTGATTTCAAAATTTCAAATGCAACAAATTATGCAAATGCTCCAAAAACCAATGTATGTTCAAAAGTTTTAATTTCTTCTTATTTTTATATATTTGAAATACAACCCAAGTGCAATAAATGATGCAAAAGATTCAAAACAATGTGCATGTTAATGAGATGCATACTAATTATCATTTATTAATTTGGAGATGTTACACTATCACTTGCTTTTGATATTTACGCATCAAGGCCGTCCGATGCTTATTGGGCGGTTCGTCTTGAAGGCACGTTCGATGGTCCTAACGCCCCACTCTTTAGAACAATCCGATCCATATTGACGGCCTCGACCGTTGCTGAGCTGCTTCGCCTCCAATGGCCCAATTGCATTGACCCGTCCGGCTGAAATCTAGCGGTCTTATTTCACCGCTTTTTATCTCACGGTCGCCAAGACCTCCCCTTGTTAGATCTGGTCATAAGACCTCCCTTGTTAGATCTCGGGTCATAAGACCTTCCTTTGGAGATCTTAACCGCTTAGACCTCCCCTTGTTAGATCTGGCCGTTAAGATCTTTCTTGGAGATCTTAACCATCCGCATTCCCCCTTGTTAGATCTCGCCATTAAGACCTCCCCTTGTTGTGTCCTTTGGATCTCCTCGTCCATAGACCTCCTCACGCTTTGATCGGCCCCATTGCGCCCGACTTCTTTTTTATCCTTTGACCGTGTCCTTTATGCATGGGAGTCTCCCACATTTAATGCTCTTGTATCGCATTAAATGCTTCTTACCTTTTGCAAAGACTGCTATTCTTTTGTCACATCCCTTGCCTGCTTTCATTGTCCTTTTCACCAACCCTTGAACATGTGTACCCTGGGAAATCTCAATGGCTCCAGCTATATAGGTTTGGACAGCCCTTCTTCTTTACGATTTTGCTCATTTCTACACTCTTGCCTCCTCTAGCAGCTCTTGGACCTCCTCCCTTGAGCTTCGGACCTTCTCCAGCAAGCTCTTTGGATCTCCTCCAATCTGACCTAGCCTCTCTGTTGGTTTTATTTCAGAGTTTCATTAAAGTTTCTGTGAATCTTATTTGAGCCTTGTGTTGAGTTTGCTTTGGTTTCCTCGTAGATTTTGAAGGCACCGAGAGCAAGAGCTCAAGAAGAAGACATCCGTGCCTTTGAGCAAGGCAAGTTACACTCTTGATCATATTGCACCCATTAATTCACCCTATACATGTTCCATTTTAAATGTTAATGCATGCTTACTTTACTAAGTTATTCCAATACCTATCTTTAAACTCATAGCTATGCCTATCTCCTTTGTATGGCCAACATTGAAATTGAACTAAACCCGTTGTTACCCTAGATAAAACTGTTGATACAATAGTGTAAACCAGAGCAATTGTGAAATCTTATGCTTAGTCTTGCTTAGACCAAAAGTATTTGATTTGGGGAAATTTTACCAACATGACCAACTCATTGCTTAAAGGTTTTAAGTCATGGTATTGGGTTGTCATGAAAGCTTCTAAATGCTTTTAAAAAGCAAATGAAAGGAAAATGGATTTGGACTTGGGCGAAGTGGTTTGCTTGGCTGGTGCAATGTTTATGCACGATCCCATCCTACCTGTACCATCCCATCCCATTCAATCTCATCCCACCAACCAAACGCACCCTAAAGGAAGGACGACTCCCACACCACCAATACGCTGAAGTTTCTCATAGTCAAGTTGCGATGTAGAGGTTAACCATCACATAGTGCTTGAGAGAGAATAGTGAAGCAAAAGTGTGGAGAACCAAAGCTCCGCCGCGGCTGAAGAACCATGGCAACCACTCCACCCTAACAAGACGACCATCAAGCCTTCGTAATGTAGTGGGTGAGGAAAACGGCCATCCGCCGATTTACGACTACGGTGATTTGCCAGAAGAGATGCAAGAAGGCTTTTTCTTTCTCCCATGAGGATATCGACGGTGGCATGCATCTAGGTCTGAACCGGCTATTAAACAAGGGGCAACCACAAACGATCGGCTTGCACATCAGACAACACCCAACAATCGAAGGCCCAAATTTTTTGAGCCTCTTCAATCACCAAATTTTCGACAACAAAGATAGGGAACCTTCTAGGCATAGACATGGGCGACGCCCAATCTAGAGAGGAAGGAGGATGATGTAAAGGCTTCACTCTAATAGCGAGGTAGGCTCATGACGACGACGAGCATTGGTGTATACGTCCGCTTAGCAATGGCCGACAGCACTACACAGATAACAGTGAGATGCGGGGCACACCGTTTGTCGGTGATCGTGAGGGATTTGGTATACGGAAGGGTAATAATATTGGAGCGGTGGCCTTCTTCTGCTGAAACTTAGCATGTAACGGGTCAGATAGACTCACGTCACGTCCACATGAGACCCGATAGAATTGATCCAAAGTCTAAACGGTGCCCAACCGAGCCTCGTCTCGTCTCCCGGAGTCGGATTCGAACGCAAGCCGAGACCTCGCACCCAGCGCGCACACACGCTCACGGACCCAGCGCGCGCCGGTGAAGACTGAAGACGCCGTCGGACTTCCCCAACTCCATCAGCGGCCGCCCCGTCGTCGTCAGGCTCAACTCCGGCGTCGACTACCGAGGTCGCACCCGATCCCCCGCTCTATTTCCTCCCCCTTTGGGCACATCCCCAAATCTCTAGTCCCAAACCCTAATAGAAGAAGAACGCCATGTTTTCTTCCCTCTTTCTTGTTCCCTTCATGACAATTTATCGATTTTTTGGTTATTAGTTGGGGGAAGGAAAGCTCTGATGGAGAGCGCCGAGCAAGAGGGGGAGTCGTCGGCCAAGCGCCGGGAGCGCCTCCTCGCCCTCCGCTCCGCCGCCGCTGCCTCCTCCTCGCCCTCCGCTGAGACGCCGCCTGCCTGCCGGCGTCGGCCGCGTGGGACCTCCTGGGGCCCGACCTGATGGACCCTGCCACCCCGCGCCTGCCCTCGCGCTTCGACTACTACACCAACCCTGCCGCCGCCTTTTCCTCCTCCGCCGCCGCCTCCCACAAGCGCAAGAGCGCCTACTCCTCCTCCACCCCGTCGCCAGCTCCAGCCCCGCCTTACGGTCGGTAACCTACCCTACCCTACTAGGCTTCTACTACTCTTCTTCTCTGCCTAATAATGTTGTATAAGCTAGCTTAGGTAATTACATACTGTGATTTGCTTCTTGGGGTTTCACTTCCAGGGCAAGCGTAGCAGTATCTAATTTCTATTCGATTAGGCCTCATACGATCCCATCCTATTTGAAAATCTACAAGTTGGTTTTCCGTATGCTAAGCAGAACAGTTTTATCTCAGCACACGATATCCAAGTTTGTAAGACATCAAAAAATAAGTATTAGGGATGGTTGCTGTATTTAGCTTGTTTAGTTCCATATAATTTATATAGTTGTATCAAAATTTGGGGGCTTGTGTCGTGTGCCTTTCATCCAGTCGTTATATTCGCACATTTTGCTTGACTCATCCTACATTCAGATGATAGATGGAGCAACACGACAATTTGTTACAGTTGAGTCAAACCAACCTACTGTTGTTTAGATGCTACTCTCCATCATTGCTCTCAGTTTAATCCACATCATTCGTACCAGACTGAGTGTTTACATATTATGGCTAAGCTGTCAATTTAATCTAGATCGCCTCTACTGGTGCTGTATGTTTACAGATCATCAGGCATGTCATGGCGTGTTCATTTTGCTTGGTGTTCTGTGTAACATCCCTTGTTTGAGTCATCATAGGGTCTGCTGCACCTTAAACCTGATATTCCAAGCTTCTAGTTTAATTGCCTGTGTAAGATTCAAATATTTGGGATTTAGATATGGTTCTTATAATTTATAACACTTCGTTATATAAGAAAAGCTTCATTTTCCTGGAATTCAGCTAACCGGGAACAGAAGGATGACACGAAGAATTGAATTGCAGTCAACAAAGCAGCCTTTTAGTAGTACCATACAGGCTAACTTCTAACTGGATGGTGAAAATATTGGTTGACTGATTAATCCTGGATTATCTTTTTAGGTTAAGAGACTTGTTTTGAACCTTTTTATCCACCTCTAGACAAGCTTGTACAAATTTTAATACGTGCTTACATTTTAGCTACACTGTGCTGCAATAAAGCTGCTTGCTGTTTTGGCCTTTTGGGCATCCTGTAACATGTGAGGATTACCATCATTTATCGGTTCTCAGGCTTGTAGCAGAACATAATTGTTTCATCCTTTTGTTTACTGTATGGGTTGGTCTTTAGGCTCTTAGCTAATGATTCTTTCCAGTTCTCTTTAGGAGAACTGGATTGTCAGTATCATGAGTAAAAATAAACATGTTGTTAGATTGAGAAGTGCCTTTGATTGAGGTTTATGATTTTCATGCAGGAACCATAAATAACTAATACAAAATGTTGTCCTGATTATTGTTCTAACTTTCTTACTTTGCTTGTTTAGCTGGATCAGGGAACTATGGTAGCAACTATCCTCCTCCACACCAGCACCATGTGGTCCCATCACCAATTCACTCCCCATCCCCAATGGCACCCGATGCACCAGGGAGCAGTCCATGGCGAAGTCCTATGCAGTTCCAAACTCCAATGTCAGGATACAGAGGAACTCCTGGTGCTCCACCTCCCTGGAACCCACATTCTGCTTCTCCAGCTCAAGGTTCATATCCACATTCACCTGGCTTTGGATTCGGACCAAGAGGCTCTAATCTTGTCCGAGGGGGCAGCCCGATGAATTATGGACCAAGAGGCAGCCCGATGAATTATGGACCAAGAGGTAGCCCATACTCATCTTCCGGACGAGGCAGGGTGAGAACTACTACAGCAGCCCAGGTTCAAGGGAAGGGGTGGCTTTGGTTTTCAGAACCGCTCTGGATGGCAAGACCGGAGGAGCTTTATGGCAAGTGCATGGTTGATGATCCTGGCGGGACTTGCAACCTATTGTTGGCAACATACTGATACCCAGGGATGGTTCCAAGTCATGGCTTCCAGAATCACTGCGTGCAAAGAAGGATACATCTGGTCAAGGCCAAATTAAGTCGACATCAGGATTGAGCCTGGCGGAGTACCTGGACTTGTCTTTCAATGAGGCTTCTAATAAGGCATAAGCTTTTGTGTCGTTTTTTTTTTTGAGAAGAACTTTTGTATCGTTAAGATTGTTGCTGTTGTCAGTAGAAGGTCACCTTTTAGTTTATTTCCTTCTGTTTCACTGCGTACATTGGCCTATATAGCCGGATATGAGCATGTCCGCGCGTAATATTTGTTAGTACTGTCAATGCATTTTCATAGTCATGGTGATGTAAGGCACTAATACACGGAGGAAATGATTTAGGGTAGATTCATGTCTTGTCGGTGTTGAATACATACCTTTGAGCTTTGGCGCGTTATCATTCGGAGATTCGGAGTACTTTCCAAATCACCAAACACAACATTTCATATTAGGAGCCAGGTGTGAAGTCACACATTTGAAACAATTTGCACGCATGTCTTAATTAGAACCCAAAACTTCACGTATGTAGTAGGTAATAGACGGCTGTTTGAGACAAGAAACAAAACAAAGGTTAGGTAGCATGTCTGGGATTTTCTTGGCGCACGATGAGTCACTCTTGTGTCTTTCTTGTCCTTGATACAACCAAGTCAGCAACTCGAAATGTTGTCATGGCAAGGTTTCCTTCCTTGCAAAGGGGTCGATCTTTGTCCGCTGTCAACTCAAACCGAAAAGGTGTTCAAGTTTGTTTTGTTTTTGTCGGTCCAAGCAAAATTGAAGCTCCTTCCCCCTCCTCATCTTCCTCTGAGTTCGTCCCATTCTAATTGTTGTGGGGAAAATTGCTCCAAGATTCTGATTCTTGTTTGGAAGATTGCTCGAAGCAGGGTTTAAGTTCCCGCAACCAGGGCAAAAGTGGAACCAGGCCGATTGCGTGGTAATAGGGCTTAAAACTAGCCGGTTTTCGCTAGTTTAGGGTTTGCAAAATTTTGAATTCCATTTTTTTTCAGGATTCAAGTATAGAACATGCCTTTGAAGCTGTAATATGCCTTGTCGGTGTTTTAGAACCGAACTTACGTAAAGATTATTTGATTCGGGGGGTTCCTCTAGACTCAAAATCACACAGATGAAGACACGGGAATTTTTATATGTGTTCGGTCTTCTCCGAGGAGAATAACAACCCTACTCCTGTGTGTATGTATTGAGTATGCTGGATTACAAGATCAAGAGAAAGACTAGAATATAGTGTCTTGAGCTTCTAATTGTGTTTCTGATTGCTTCTGACTCTCCCTCTCATTGTCCTGATGATTCCGCCTTTTATACAGTCCTCAAGGTGTACCAACAGATTCCAGCTTTAAAGGAAGTCTTAATGTTCCGATCGTGGAGCCAGCATTAGAGGTTTATTGTGGGAGTAGTAACGTTCCCACGTTGCTAGGCAGTTATCACCATAACAGGAGTTAAATCATGCTATTACTCCAGAGAATAACAGCGTAGTTTACTGCCTTAAATCATGCTATTACTCCGAGAATAACAACAGAGTTTATCGCCTCATATCCTTAAATATGGCGCGGAAGATTCTCGTCGACTAGGCCCACATGTCTCAAACCTTATCGACTAGGATCGGTTGTAGAAGAGCTACACTGCATAAAGGGTCGAGAAGATCTTATGATCACGCATCGATCGTAGCGTAACTTACGATCATGAGATAGTCGTAAAATGACTTACGATTATGGGGTAGTCGAGGAGGACCTCGACTGCTGTGGTGGTCGAGAAGAACTTACGACCTCCAACTTCTCCCTTATGAATATTAAGAGGTATACTCAAGGATCATATGACGTCATTATTATCCATAATGTGAATTACAGATAAATAATTAAATGGGGATTATTATATCCTCGTCATCTAGCCCCCCAGCTTCAAGAGAAAATAACTTACTTGGGAAAGGAGCAGTAGATGGTCTTACGACTAGTAAGTGGTCATAGAGTAGCGGTCGGAGGAAGAACTCTTCGACTGGTGTTTCATTTGACTAGAATTTTACTTGGTCAAGAAAGTTGTGGAATAATCTTGCGACTTATAAGGTGGTCGAGGAAATCTTTCAAAACCGAGTGGTCGCAGACCGTGGTTGGAAGCAAAATCTTTCCAATCATTTGCTGCATTTGACCGTAAAAGGACTTAGTCAAGAAGGTAATTTCGCTTTGAGGTGTAAAGATCGACCGATTTTCTCGAGCAAACAAATTTAAGAATCTCAATCGACTCTCTCATATCCGTCTGTTGAGCGGTTTCAGCATTGGCAACTGCTGGTCGCCATGTCTTTAACTTAGGCGTCATGACTATAAATTTTACCGGTGAAACTTAGGTCTTTTACTTCTCCCCAAATCGTCCACACCGTTTACATGCTTTCGAAGTTCTCCGCCGCCGACCAAATCGAGCCTTCTCTCCAATCTTTCCAAATCCAAATCTTCAACTTTTGAGAGAAATGGCCGAGCCGCTTCCCCAATGGGTCGAATCGAGATGGATGCGCCAAAATCAAGAATTTGGTCACCGTCGAGAAGATCCCAAGAAGAAATTTGTGAAATGGATCAAGCCGAGGACATCATTGGTCGCCGAGGAGATTGGGCAAATCCTCGTCTTCTAAGCATTCTCGTGAGTGTGGCATTCGATTGTTCACCCTTTCCTTCACCTCGCATCAACACTTCGCGTGAGTTGGTGAATCTTGTTCCCAACTCCATTACGATGTTGGGTGTGTTCGTACTTGTGCGAGGTCTACCTGGCAATTCCGGCTGACTTAGAGTTGTTCCAGTATTTCTACAGAATGACCCGGTTAGGCGGAATTGCTGGTAGCTGTAGTTTGAAGCTCCACGACGGTAAGTCGAAGGAGTACATTCTGATGTTTACCCGGTCATCGTGGCCGGGATGGAAGAATAGGTGGTTCTATTGGGAGATAACCAATGAGGATACCTCTTTCACGCCGAAGCCTACCGAGAAGATCTCTGCTTAGGATTCGACTTCCAAGGATCTCGGTCGGATTCCCCCTTTATTCAAGCCATTGCAAACTTGAAGGAAGAGGGGCTTACCGGATAGCACGTGATGAAGGATTTCCTCATGCGCCGCATCAGTCCTCTAAGAAAGAGGGCTCATCCGATGTGGAGGTACTCTGGGCTGAAAGACCTGACCAGGGACTATGAGGAGGGTAAGTAAACTTAGACCCACCAGGACTATGAGGAGGGTAAGTAAACTTCCACCTTTAGCCTTCTTTTCTGTTGATTTCAATTTGGCTCATTGAAAGTTTTCTTATCTTCGCAAACCTCTCACAAGAGGAAATTGACGCCGTCAAGCTCATTCAGGAGAAACCGTCAGCCCATGTGGTGGCACCTCCAATCCTGGCTGACCTATCCCTAGAGGACAAGGTGGAGCGCCTAAAGGTAATCAAGAACTAATTTCATCTTTAGGACTTTATAGTCGTAGAAAAACTTACGACCGAGTACTGGTCGTAGAAAGGCTTACGCCGTGTTCTCGTCAGAGAAAAGTTTACGACCAGGAGGTTGTCGTAGAAAAGCTTACGACATGGAGATAGTCGTAGAAAAACTTATGATTGCTTTGTAATATCTCTCTTTTCGATTTCTGTAGAAATTAGGTATGGAGAACCGTCGAGACGACGAAGAAGTCGAACTGATGGTTGTTGGTGCAGCTGTCGAGCAAGCAGATGCTCCTTAGTCCAAGAGGCGGCGGCTTGTGAAAATCGCCGACAAGGAGGGCGTGAGTTCGAGCTCTACTACTTTGTCTGTGCCTTTCGCTAAATTTGTCGCAGACATAGCTGCTGCAGAGGAAGCAATGGCGGCAGGAGTAGCTGAAGTAGTCAAACATAAAGCCCGCAAGATCAATGTACCCTTCTACTACGACAATACAACTTTTGCGCCGCTTCTCGTGGCTTTATCTGCTTACTCAGAAAAGGAGAACTGGAAGAGTTTCATGTCTTTTATGAAGGAGACTGCTGCACCAGCAGTGCCCGTGGTCGAGGGCGGTGCTGTCCTTGGGGTGGTCGAGACGGGTCTCGACCATCCAGAGAGTCAAGAGGCTCAAGGAGCGATGGCGCTCGTTCAAGACCCACGACCAGACGTGGTCGTGGCCATTCCTCAACCCGAATCTCGACCAGACGTGGTTGAGAAGAAGTCGAAGAAATCTTCCTTAGGGAATGCTTTTTCCAAAATCAAGATCAAGTCCGGCACTCAAAGGTGTGTAAAAGAGACAAAAGTGTAAGAACAACATTTACCTTTTGCTTTTTACCACCTAATCGTGCTTTCCTCTTTATGGTCTTAGCCCGGTTCCTCTCACCATCAAGGACGTTCCTATCAAGAAACCCACTGTTGTTTCTCTGGCAAACGGAGGAATGACAGTGGCGGTGGTCGAGGGATCGTCCACTGTCCGAGTGGTGGAAAGCGTTGTTGTTGCTGAAATACCTACGACCACCGGGGTGGTCATAGATTCAGTGGAAAAAATGGTAGCGGCAGAGGCGTCCAGCCATGGGGGTGAATTGCAGGATCACCATATGCGGGAAGGAGATCCTGCAGATGACCCTTCCACTCTAAGGTCAAGCCGACGTCAAGCATTCAAGAAGAGGAGGGGTTAGAATTCTTCGACCGCTCCTTCGTGTTCTTTTTCGCACCTCGCCACCGTCGTGGGATCTCAAGATTCAGATCTCGTGATCGTGTCTCCCACCCTAAAGATATTCTCAACAAAGGGATATTTTCAACGATTTAGCGCCTTGAAAGGGTATGGTGGAACCGTGTTGACGAGATTGATGAACCGAGGAACCCCACGAGGGTAGTGTCTTCGCTTGCTTCTGGACAAACTATGAATGTAAGTACCAAGTTCGTATTTTGAATACATGCCTTTTCTCGCTTCTCATTGCCCTTCTTTATGTAGAAAGCGTTGGAGCAAATTGTCATCAAGTTCTTTGAATACAACAGTAACTTGTCCAACTACGACAAGAAAGTGGTACTCGCGAGTAGGCAGAGAGGTGGTAAGTAATCGCTTATAGTCTTTTATGTTTTGACCACTTACACAAGAATTATGAGGGTTATTGTAGAAGATCTTACGACTAGGCACCACTCGTGAGGAGGACTTACTTACGAGGTATTGTCGAGAAGAACTTACGACTAGGTATCGGTCGAGAAGAACTTATTTACTAGGGTATTGTCGTAGAAAAACTTACAACAAGGTTTTGGTCATAGAAGAACTTACGACTAGTTATTTTATACTGACGTGTGCTCTTTCCCCTTGTAGGTTCAAGAGTGACGAGAAGACCTTAGCTAATTCTCTCGACTATGAGAAAGCCGAGACGGAAAGGCTAAGTGAGAAGAATGAAGACCTTCTGAATAAGCTTCAGGAGGCAAACTCTGCAATCTAAAGGTTGCAGGGACGACTAAACGGTAAGTGCTGAACTTAAGACCGCTCACGACCTTCTTTTCTTTCTCTGACTCTCATTCCTTTTCAGAAAAATATCAAGAGGTCCAAACGTGAGAGCAGCGCTACCTAAAGGACATTGCCTCTCACGCTGAAGAAGTCAAGAAGTTAGATTCTCAACTAGCTGGTAAGCAAATCTTTACCTGTGATTGGTTGTGTTTTCCTCTTGAGGTCATTTTATCTGACTGGTCTTATTCCTTTCCGAGCAAGCAGTACAAATAAAACGATTTCGCGAGGCTTCAACTCGCAATTAGGATGAAATAAAGTCTTTGAAGGGAAACCTTCAAAACAACGTTTCACTTCTGAACAATGTACTCGGTGGGCTTCATGCTGAGGGGATCACTCCTCACGAAGACACGATATCTGCTCACTCGAGAGCCATTGGCGAACAAGTCGGAACTTTACAGGAATTGGTGACTACTCTGAAGGCGAACGAATTTGAATCGATAAATGGTGCGTTCAAAGAGGGAGTAATATTTGTTTTGGCAAAACTTAGAGCCCACGACCCCAGCCTTAATCTGCAACCCGTCATAGAGGACTTCGTCTGCCCTGAAGCAGAAGCGGAGCAGTTAATGACAGAAATGAAGTCAATCGCCGATACGGTCACGGAGGATATGTAAATAAGATCTCCTTCGTCAGAGTAGTCTGTACTAGAATCCTGAGTCTTGTAAAGACAAGTTTTTGTTGATGTTGATATAAAATCCTTCCTTCTTCTTGAAAAATCATCTTGTCGAGTAGTTAGTAACTCATAAGATAATGAATAGAAAAAAGAGCAAGACTAAGAATTGAAGTCAAGTTAATAACTTTATCCTAGCTCCCGACTATTTGTTTGGTTTATTTAGATAAACCGAGTAAATAGTGTAAAATGGGTTTTCTTAAAAAGGGAGGTTTAGCTAACTTGTAGTTTTTCTATCACGATTATCATGCACTAGTCGAAAGAGTAGGAACAAGTCAACATTAGGAAGTTCCTTCTAGTGGGTAGGACACGTGCAGAGAGGAGAGGCTTCGACTAGGTGATGTTACCATCTCCGACCAGATTAATCAAATCAAGAATCGGTCAACTTAAGTTAGATAAACGTTTGGAGTTCCTTAAAAATTCGTTTAACTTATTCCAATGCACTCAGTAGGTTCACTCTGGTAATAAGAGTTAGAAATAGAACGACGCTAGAAAGTTCCTTCTAGTGGGAAAGACCACGTGCAGAGAGGAAAGTCTTCGACTAGGTGTTGCAACTTCCTCAGACCAGTTAAAACAAAGCGAGTTTACCAAAAGTAGTCGAGCAAATTTGAAAAGTGTACCCGGCTTGATTTATTTTTCAACAAAATGAAGAAATAAACTAAGTTACTAAGAGTCGGCTTGACATTATTCGACTATGTTTTAAACCCAAGCTCTTTGTGTTGGCAGCAAAAAGGGAGGAACGAGTCGACACTTTCCTTCTAGTGGGCGGACCACGTGCGAGAGGAAACGATCGACTAGGTGATGTCACCATCCTTTCACCGATGTAAAGATAAACCGGCATCGGTCGAGAATGTCTTACTTACCAAAGTATTTTTTGTGAAAAGCTCACGACTAGAACCGGTCGAGGCGACCTTCACTGTGGTATGGTAGAAAAATTGTCAAAGTACTACTCAAAGTAAAACAATAAAGATAGAAAGAACTCGATACTTTATTGCGTTGTTGGTTGATTACACATAGAATTTGCGTGCATTCGATCGATATTCTAAGAATTAGAGAATTCGCCGCCTTCCATTGCTAGTCAGATCAACCCGGCCGCATAACTCTCGACCATCGTGTAAGGACCTTCCCACTTGGCGGAAAGTTTGTTCCAATTAGACCGATTGAATTTTCTCAATACTAAGTCACCTCTGAAGGTCATGAGGTTGACCTTACGATCATAGTATTTACGCAGGCTTGGCCGTAGACCGCCAATGCATTAAGGCTTGATTTTCTTCTCTCGAAAGGTGTTAATGTCATCCGCCGAAGTTGTTCTTGGCCGAAGTCATTGAAACTCTTGACTCTTGTAGACTGATCTTTAGTTCGGTGGAAGCATGGCTTCGCACCAAAACTTAGAAAAAGGTGTTTTGCTGTTGTTGCGACTAGCTGTCGGCGAATCGCCCATAATATCGAGGGTAATTTTGTACCCAAGCCCCGAGCGCTTAACAAGTCGGGTCAAGACTCGAGTTTTAATTCTCGTATTATTTGGCTATTTTCTCGCTCAACCGCCACATTGCTTTGGGGATGGACCACGTAGCATAACACGGCTTGGTACCCAACTCGCCGCAAAATTTTTGAAATTTTGCGCCAAAAATTGTTTACCATTATCTGTGATTATTCGACTTGGGACTCCAAACTGAGTAATCACGCTTCTCATCATGAACCATTTTGCGGCTTCCGTTGTTATCCCAGTCGCAGGTTCGGCTTCGATCCATTTTGTGAACGTATCAATAGTCACAAAAAGGTACTCGAAACCTCCTAGAGCCTTTGGGAACGGTCCTAGGATATCGAGACCTCAGGTCGCAAAAGGCCAAAATAGAGGAATGGTTTGCAATGCCTGAGCCGGTTGGTGTATTTGCCTGCTATGGAACTGGCATTGTACATATTTCTTAACCAGTTCTTTGGCACCGTAGAGAGCTGTTGGTTAGTAAAATCCTTGTCAAAAGGCTTTTTCGACCAACGTTCTGTAGGAAACATGAGTTCCACATATGCCTCCGTGTATGTCATGAAGGAGGTTTAGTCCTTCTCTCTGTGGTATGCATCGCATGAGTACCCCTTGAGTGCCCCGTTTATAGAGGACTCCTTCAACCAAAGTATACATTTTGGCCTTTCGGGATAGACGATCTGCCTCTAGATCATCATCGGGTACGGAACTCGTCTAAAGATACTCATAGATGGGATTCATCCAAGTATCCTCGTATTCTAGAGAGGCTGTCTCAATAGGAAATGTCTCTGGTGTGTCCACTAGAGACAGCTTTTGGAGTTGCTCCAAGAAGACTCCTTTTGGTACTTGTGATCAAGAAGAAGCTATCCGAGCAAGCTGGCCTGCGAGGAAATTATCCTTTCGAGGAATGAATTGTACCTCGAAACCGAAAAAATGCTTTTCAAGCTTTCGAACCTCCGATAAGTACCGAGACATGGTCGGATTAGAGCACTAGTACTCTTTTCTAACTTGATTCACGACTAGTTGAGAGTCTCCTCTCACGAGTAGTCGCTTAATCGCGAAAGTGCTTCAAGACTCAGATGCTAGCTAGCAAACCTTCATATTCGCCACGTTGTTAGTAGCCCGAAAGTTTAATTGTATAGCATACTTTAAGGTCTCTCCGTTAGAGATTCCAGACTACCCATTACTCGAGCCACTTAAAGTAAGTGACCCGTCAGTACATCGCCCATCGGTCGTGGGTATCGATCGGGGATCTTGAACAAGTTCAGATTTGTCCATTCGCCACAAAGTCCGCCAAGATCCGGGATTTAGTGGCCGTTCGGTACGAAATGGAGGTCGAACTCCCCAAGTTCTACTGACTATTTAGACATGCGTCCCACTGCTTCCCTATTATGGAGGATCACTCCCAATGGAAACTCAGATGGCACAATTATCTTGTGCGCCTGAAAATAATGCCGCAGTTTTTTCGAAGACATGAGGAGGGCATAGAGAAGTTTTTGGACCTGAGGGTAACGCTCCTTAGGCCCGTGCAAAACTTCACTTACGTAGTACACGGTCGTTGGACGCTTTCACGTTCTACGACTAGTATCAAGGCCATCGCTCGTGACGTGATGACTAGATAAATTAAGAGCGCTCTTTTGGTTTTGGAGAAACCGAATAGGAGCACTCAGAAGATATCTCTTGACATCCTCAAAGGCAGATTTGCCTTCTTCCGACCACTCGAAACCCTCGTGCTTCCTTAGAAGTTTGAAGAAAGGTAGTCCTTTTTCTTCCAACAGGCGATGAAATGACTTAAAGCCGCCATACATCCCGTGAGTTTTTGGACTTCTTTCTTCGTGGTTGAGGGCGATTTGAACAATAGCTTTTATCTTTTTCGATTTTCTTCAATCCTCGTACAAAGACCAGAATCCAAGCAATTTTCCGAAGAGACTCCAAACACACACTTCTCGTGATTGAGTTTCAAGTCAGGTTTTATGAGGTTGTCGAACGTCTCTCGCAAGTCCAAACATGATCAAGCCGCTTGATGCTTTTTATGACTAGATCGCAATATAGGCTTCCAAATTTCGGCCTAGGTAAGGTGAAAAAGTCGATTGGATCAAGCGTTGAAAAGAAGTGCCAGCATTTTTTAGACCAAATGGCATTTTGACATAGCAAAATATACCAAATGGAGTAATAAACGCGGTATTTTCTTCATCTTCTAGACACATATTAATATGATGTTAGCCAGAATATGTATCTAGAAAACTTAATATTTCGCAACCAGCAGTAGAGTCAACCAACTGATCGATACGAGGTAAAGGGAAATCATCTTTTGGATAAGCTTTATTAAGATTAGTGAAGTCTACGCACATTCGCCACTTGCCGTTAGACTTCCTAACCATTACAGGGTTGGCCAACCACTCTGGGTGGTCAAATTCTCTTATAAAGCCTGCTTTAAGTAGCTTGTCCAATTCTGACCTTATAGCATCTCGTCGATCAAGGGCAAATCTCTGTAATTTTTGTTTTACCGATACTTTGTTAGGTCAGAGAGCGGGCTGCGGCCGATCACTTCCTGGGGACTCGGGCATGTCGATGCTTGCCACGCTAAGACATCTGCGTGTTGCGAAAAGCGATGAGGGCGCTCTTTCCGATTTGGGGTTGAAGTATCCTCGATCTGAATAGATCTCGAGGCTCCTCCGAATCCAGGGAACCTCTTTAACTTGGTCGTTTCGCTTAGGTGCGACTTTAGGTTTCATTTGGTCAAGGTCGGCGCCCATTTTCTTTCCGAAATGGTATCCGTCCAACCATCTCGAGGATCGACGATCACACGTATGCGCCATCTTCTTATCACAGTGGATTGTGATTAGTCCTTTGGGACCTGGTATCTTAAGATATTGATACCTGTAATGAGTTGCCATTAAATTTTTGCCAAAGCCGGTCGTCCGAGTATGGCGTTATATGTCAGATCGAAATCGACCACATCAAAGGAGATCTTCTACGTCTCAAATTACTTGGTGAACCAAATGTTAAATGAAGAAAAACTTGGCCAATGGGTTTGGTCAAGACCCCGTATAATACCATGAAAAGAGTATCTTACCGGCCTTACCTTGGTCCCGGCACTTGCATATCGTCCGGGGTATTCGAAAATGTATCGTTTATCGAGCTACCACCATCAATCAACACTCAATTTACTCGACAGTTGTTGATGGTGGGTTCGACCACGATCGAAAATCGACCTAGTCGGGTCGAAGGGATCGGGCAGTCAACCTTCTCGAAAAAGATGGTGACTTCCGACCACTTCGGCAATTTATTGACAAGAGGAGGGTCAATGGAGTTTACCTCGCGTTCGACTGCTTTAAGCTGTCGCTTTGACTCGTATGCCGACGATCCCCCAAAAATGTGTTTGATGGTGTGCTCGGGATCTTGAAATAACATCTCCTCGTTTTTGTCTGACTACGTACGACCACTGGCTTGCCTTACCTCTTCTAGGACAGGAAGTGGTCCTTTGCCGTTGTAGTAGTCCTCGAGTTTTCGTTGGAAAACTCGGCAGTTGCAAAGGTCATGTCCTTCCTTTTTATGGAAAGGACACCACCTAGGCTTATCATTCTTCCATTCGGGACGCTTACCTTTGCCTCGATCGGAGTATTGTTTGCCACTTCGTGGCTCCTTATCGTTTACGGCCAAGACCTCCTTTGAACCATTAGCTTGAGGCTTTTGGCCCTTTGCCTTGTTCTTAGATTTCTTGGCCTTTTATCCTTCTTCTTGCCACCTTCGCCAGCCTCTTGAGGGTGCTGGTCATCTCGATCGATGATTTTGGTCCACTGACCGCTTCATCGCTATCACAGCATCGATCACCATCTCAAAGAGTTCTCATGACAAGAGTCGGAGGGTTCAAAGTGATGTCCTTTGTGATTCTTCTGCTGCGGACTCGCAGCTTGAAGGCTCTGATAACATATGAGTCAGAAACCTCAGGAATTGAATTGCGAACCTGACTGAAATGCCTGATAAATTGGCGTAGTGTCTCGTGGTCATTTTGTCTCATCCTGTGCAGGTCGTCCTCCTTCCCGGGGCGATGGTAAGTGCACTGGAAATTGGCAAGCAGAAGGTCGCAGAGGTGTTGCCATGAGTACATCGACTCGAGTGGTTGGTTTAATTACCATGATCAAGCGGACCCTTCGAGCATAGTCGGAAGGTAATTCGTCATGATGCGCTCTCCTCCTCCTACTGCTCGGACATCGGTCATGTAGATCTATAGAAACTCGATGGGATTTTGAGACCCATCAAACTTCTCCATGTTCCCTGGTCGAAACCGCGATGGCCAGTGAACTGCTTGGAGTTCAGGCGAGAATGCCCGACATCCGATAATCACATCGTAACGCCTCCTTTGCAGGAAAGAGGGGTTGATGTCGCCAGGTGATCGTACTCGACGATACCCGGCAATTGGTGAATCTGACTTATGATAAGTCTCGATCCTACGAGGGTAATACTCCTCGTATTTTATCTGCTGTTGCAGACCTCTGGGTCGGAGTGGTGAATGATCACCTCTTCTGGGAGCTTTCTGATCATTAGGCGTTCGAGGAATCCTTTTCCGGTTTGGGGAACAACACAACTTGTGGTGTTCTCCGTGCGGTGGGTTATTCGAACGACCGGAAGCTAACGGAGTCGTATTGCTACGACTTCTAGAAAGATATCGGCGGGGACATTCGAGCTTGCTCATCGTGCTTCGCAGCCTTCGTGCGATCTCTTTGGCGAAGAGGTCGTAGCCAGGTGCTCGGGCAAGTTCTCGAGATGGATTCTCGAGCAGGTCGTTGATATGCTGGAGTTCCTGAGCTTCTTCCGACTGGTATTGAGCGTGCCCAGGCAAATTTCTCTGAGCCGCTATTCATTTCCATCGGATTGTTTCAGAATCGTCCATACCTGATCCTTGAGCTTGTCTTAATGAAGTGTGATGATCTCAAGGATTTCCCGCACGCTTATCAGAGTATTGACTCTATTCATCGTCGGAGGTGTCCTCGCCATTGCCACGAGCTATCAGAGGGTGTGATCGTCGGAAGCATCCTCGGTCCTACCTCTAGGAGAGTTATTGCTACCTGAAAGAATGACGAAGATCTCCCGTTGATAATCTCCACTTGCGCTTGAGACCTCCTCGCTTGAGGAGTAGTCGAATGACACCATCTGACGACTTGGAGCAAACCCCTCCATGAAGGGGAATTTCATGTTATAGTCATCTCTATCAGTAGGTAAGCCTTGCGTTGGGATGGTCGAACTCGCAGGAAGAGCGTGTTTGATCACATCCTTGGCTAGGCTAGACGGAGAGAGAGAACCACCAGATGCTGATGAAGATTCAGGATTACGACTTCCAAGAGTTGTCGCGCCAGGTCGGACTGCCTTAGATGTTGTTGGACCAAAAAGGCGACTAGAAGGGGGTGAATAGGAGCATGATCACTTTTCACCTTTATCGAATTCAATACCAATTTCACTTCAGTAGCTATGGAAGCTATGAAGATCAATAAACAAATACAGCGGAATACTTGTATTGAATCCAATCAAAACCCCGAAGCAAAAGACCTAAAACATAAAAGCTCAAAACCCTAATTGAGATGTGCGGTCTGACCGTGCAACTCAATTGGTCGACCGCTCAGAGCGGTCCGACCGGGCTATTCTCAAGATTCTCGACCGAGGGCGGTCGGACCGTGGCTATAACACTGCCTCGACGGTAGAGTACGATGAATAGGGTAAACAGCCCGAAAACCAAAACACAAATCGGTCTATCTTTTGATTCGTGACTCCAAACCTTACGAAACTTGAGAAACACCTTCTCTAGGATATCAGGAACCTATTCCAATCAAGGATCGTGAAGATCCATGCCAAAGTTCCTATCTTTTTCCGTTTGAGCGAAGGTTGCTCCAAAACCGAGTCAAAACCGAAATATGATCTAAACACTTGCTCGTGGGTGATAGATGATCCTAGATGTATTCCCACATGTCACAGCAAACTAGATCAAGGGAAGAAACCAAAAGAAAACTCGCGGATCGAAGAAGGACCCAAAATCATGAAATAGAGAGTAAGAACACAAATGAACTCATCTAGTGAAATCTTTCCTTCGATTGAATTGATATGATGTTGGTTTACAGCCACTCCATCAAGGAAGACAAAGACTCACCACATGAGAACGAAATCAAATCCAACTCTCTAGAACCCTAACCTCCCACTAATATCTCCAAACCCTAAAAACACAAACTAGGGCTTCTCCAAATGAAGGGTTGAGGGGTGCTGAACAGCACCCTCTCCTATTTATAGTGGAGGCTTGCTTCTAGAAGAGTAAACCCTAATGGGCACCCATTAAGCCCACACACAAACGAGTCTCACTTACGCACGTATTTTAAAGCGTCGTCTTCATGAGATGCAATGGAGTGGCTTCATTTTTTGTATTTTTCAATTTTTGAGTGCAAGAAGCTTTGGAGATTACCCAAAATAGCAAACTAGCATTTCTAATATTACTCAATACCTATCAAGCCCGAAAGCGCTAGCAAGATCATATATATATATATATATATATATATATATATATATATATATATATATATATATATATATATATATATATATATATATATATATATATATATATATATATATATATAGCTATCAAAGCTAAGCTAAGACTCAATATAAAGCGATGAATTTTAACAATTTAAGCAAAGCTTCAAATTTAGCAAGTTCATCAACAGGGATCCTAAAGTGATAATGGCCATGTCAGAATGTCAATGTGAGATAAAAAAAGCTAACAATGACCACTTTTTCAACAGTTTTTCATTTGTAGTGAATATTGAAGTTGACTAAAAGTCTATCTTAGTGAAGAAGATCCTGGACTAGGAGCCATCAACAAACTCTTCCTAAGCTTCGACCAGAAGTTGATTAAAGGTATATCTTAGTGAAGAAGATCCTGGACTAGGAGCCATCCACAAACTCTTCCTAAGCTTCTACCAGGGTGTAATACCCTGATTTTTAGAGCCTTTTTGAAGATTTCAAAATAAAAAGAACCATTTTGTTTTGATGAGAATTCAAAGCTTAACTTGAAATTTCATAATAGATTTAAATTGACTAACTCAAACTTCAACTAAAATTCCTTGATGGTTTGTTGAGTTTGTTGGAGCTTTAGCGATCTTCCCCTTTTTTTGTGCTTGCTTTGCTCTCCTTTGGGCCAGACCTCCTTAGGTCTAAATCCCCCCCCCAAGTGCTTGGACCTTCCCAGGTCCAAGCCTCCCTCTTTGATTCTTCCTTGGCTTAGACCTCC
Organism: Phyllostachys edulis; assembly: GCA_036346405.1. Classification (NCBI taxonomy): domain Eukaryota; kingdom Viridiplantae; phylum Streptophyta; class Magnoliopsida; order Poales; family Poaceae; genus Phyllostachys; species Phyllostachys edulis. Next base: position 54,998,657 of record CM070547.1, on the reverse strand, counting down.
CGTGTCTAAACCTCCCTCATGTTCTTTAGAACCCATTCTCTGTTTCGTTGAAACCTCCCTAGGTTCCCTTGAACTTCCCTCGCTTGATCTCTCAAATATTTTCCTTCGGAAAATTCATACCATGAGAATCCGGATACTGCCACACAGTACTATCACAGCACAACTCATGGGTCAGACTGCAGCTCCAGGAAAATCGAGAGCCCATAAACATGTGTTCGAATTTCCTTACCACCTTGTGACAATTGAACTACCGATAATCAGTAGTACCACCCCACCTTCTTGCGGTGTTACCATTTCTCAGGACCTCCCCATGTCCTCTAGGACCTCCTCCTAGTCTATTTGGACTTCCCCGTGTCCTTCAGGACCTCCCCATGTCCTCTAGGACCTCCTCCTTATCTATTTGGACCTCCTCGCACTGCTCGACCCCCGCTTGATCCGGACCTCTATCGCTTGTGTACCATTCGATTTGCTTTGGACGGTTTGATCTTCGTGAGGCGTTTGGATGGTCCGAACATCCCACCCTCTCTGAGCCCTCATATTTTTGCTGGACGGTCCGATTTGCAGGGGCGTTCGGACGGTCCGAACGTCCCAACCATTTTGGACCGCCCGATTCAGTTCAATGGCTGAGATCTAGCGTTAGCTCCGATGGTCCGAACGGCCCTTCAAACCTCCTCCTTTGCAGATCTGACCGCTAAGACCTCCCCTCTGGAGATCTTAACCGTTCAGACCTCCTCCTTTGTAGATCTGACCGTTAGGACCTCCCCTTTGGAGATCTTAACCGTCCAAGACCTCCTCCTTCGATTAGATCCGATCATAGACCTCCTTGGAGATCCTAACCGTCCAAACCTCCCCTTGATTTAATCCGACCGTCAGGACCTTTTCCCAATCCTTTTGCGGGGACCTCCCTTGCGAGTTAAGACCACCTGGTGGCCAGGACCTCCGACCTTGTGCGCTCAGACCTCCCTAGTGGGTGAGGACCTCCCCTTGACCTCTGCAGACCTCCCCTTCGGGTCTTGACTGGCCCCGCTTGGTAGTCACACCCATTTTTCCCTTATCCTTTGACTGTGTCCTTGTGCAAGGAAGTCCCCCCCACATTTAATGCATGTTGTATCACATTAAATGCTACCACTTTTGCAGCACCCGTGCCATACTTTTTGTCACATCCCTTGCCTGCCTCCATGGTCCTTTTTACCAACTCCTGAACACCGCACCGTGGGAAATCTCATTGGCTCCAGCTATATATAGTTGGGGCAGCCCTTCCTCTCTCACTTTCTTCCTCACTTCCCCTCTCTGGCTCAACCGAGCAGTCCTTGGACCTCTCTCCAAGCTCTTTGGACCTCCTCCCGATTGCCTACCCTCTCAGTTGGTTTTATATTGGAGTTTTATTGAAATTTCTTTGGATCTTGTTGGAGCTCTATTTGAGTTATTTGGTTTTTCACCGTAGATTGCAAAGGTCTGTGAGGAGCAAGAGTTCCTTGAAGGAGAAGAAGAAGCTCAAGACTTTGAGCAAGGCAAGTTACACTCTTGATCATATTGCACCCATTATTTCAACCTATGTATATTTCATTTCAAATGTTAATGCATTGCTTACTTTACTAAGTTATTTCAATGCCGTCTTTAAATCCATAGTTAGGCCTAATTTCCTTGGCATGACCACTATTGATCTTGAACCGAACATGTTGTCACCCTAGGCAAAACCCGGTTTGCGCAATACCGTGAACCATGACCTTTGAAAAACTAGAGCTTAGCCATGCTTAGAGAAATGAATCTTGATTTGGGAAGTTTTGGCCAAAAATATCACTTGTTCAATGATTTGAGCTATGACATTGGTGTGCTATGGAGAATTCAACCATGGCATTGGTGTGTCATGGGGTTTTATAAATGCCCATGGCATTGGTGTGCCATGGAGGCTTGAGAAGCAAACAAATGGAAAATGGTTTTGGACTTGGGCGGTATTAGGTGTTTGGTTGGTGCAAGTCTATGCACGGGGGGTCGTGTGATCTGATGCCCCAGGGTTGAGGTGGCCGCCGGTCGCTTAAGATCTGCCTCAGGAGTGTATTTTGCTATGCCTTATCGTGCAACCATATATCCTGTGTTAGGCGGACTCGCCAAATAATTTACAAAGTTCCATCATGGTTGATCCGACGGAATAGTGGGTGGTCTTTCATGGCCTGTCTTTTATGACTTCGTTGTACCCACCTGGCTCAAGAGGGGGCCCTAGGAAGGGGTGAAACCTTAGAGTGGATGGACTGTGGTGGAATGATGTATTGTAAAGGCCTTGTCATGTGCTCTAGACCTCTTACCATCTAAGAAGGAGAGGTGGCAACGATAGCTGCCAAACAAACTAGATAAGTCGTGTCATGTGGGTAAAGTGTACAACCTCTACAGAGTGTAAAACTATTCGAATAGCCGTGTCCGCGGTTATGGACATGCTAGCAAAGCTGCTCAAAGTTAGATCTCAGTTTTGGGTTTTAAAATGACTAGTGATATGGTTTTGGATTTTATCCAAATTGGGCTTGGGCAAGGAGCCTTGTGACAAGAGGGTATCCTTCACTATCTTGATGATGAATGTTATCCAACTGAAAATGGAATTTACAAAAAAAAAAATAGATATGGTACAACTGCTTTGAAACTTAGTACTTGTAATTGAAACGAACTTGGCTTTATGCAATTCAACCCTAATATGCCTTCCTTTGATATATCCATTATGCATGTCATTCTGTTAATTGACGGGTGTAACTTGCGAGCACGGTTGTTGTGCTCATACTTGCTTGATTGATGAATTGAGCAGAAGAAGACTTCTTTGATGATGAGGAGGACCAAATCAATTAGGCCGCGCCCTCCAGCCAATCACCTGTGGTGTAATAGATGGAGTCTATCCTTATGGTTTTTTCGCTGTGTATTTTGCTCTTGGTTGCTGGAGCTTGTAAGCAACCCCTTGTAATCAACTCTCTTTTGTTGTTAATAAAGCCTTTTGTGGATGTATATGTTATCACTTGTTTTGCTGTGAGAACTAGCCATTGATCCTTGGGACTGGTTCGGATCACAGAGGACAGGAGGCAATTCTAAGCCCTCAACCTCCCGGAGTTTGGTTCCGCAGGACCTCCTCTCAGATGTCCCAAGCGGTACTACCGTCCCCTGCAAAGAGTACCGGAGGGGCATGTGGGCCGGGAATGGTCTCAGTCCAAAGACCTCCTCGGTCGGGTCCCAGACCTTCAAGCTGGTCCCACCGACCTCTTGAGAGGTCTCACAGATTATCGGATGCTCTACGACGCCCCGGGAGTTCCTAGCGATTTTCCAGAGGTCCCGAAGGACCTCTCGGCTAGCCCCTGGCCGGGTCGTCACAAGTGGTATCAGAGCATCTTGACTGCAGGACGCAGCCTAATAGAATGGTCGTTATGAAAAGTTCAAAATGTGTTTTACTAAACAAGAGAAATAAGTTGTTCTCTCCTTACCTGAGTCATCTATCTATTCTTATCACCTTCTCTGTATCTCTTCTTACCTTATTTCCTTCTTATCTTTTTGCTTGCCTCAACGTTTTATAAAGTTAAATGGCTTTCTTTTCCTTGAAATATCAATAGGGCCAATCTAGATCTTCGTTGTAGCATTAAGGACCTCCTCACAGGTGGCCTTAAGTGGCGCCTTGCAAAGATCACCCCGAGGTTTTTTGCAAGCAACCACCCCTCATGACTAAGACCTCTCTGCGGCAAATTTTGAGGGCAGCAAGCCTCGAGTAGTAAGTGTCCGTGTTTTGGTTGCTGAAGTTTTTGCTTTTGGTTAACGCTGGTTTGGTTGTTTTAAACCCCTTCCCCCTTAGCTCTCTCATCTCTTTCCTACCCCTTGGACCTCTGGTAGATGGTGACAACTAGAGGCAGTGGCAGCACTAGTGGTCAAGGCCGAGCCTCTGGGAGTGATCCAGAGACCCCAGTGCCGCAACCACCTCCTCCTCCAGCTCAAGGTCCAGATTAGAACCAAATGATGGCAAATCAAGCCTAGTTGATTAACTTACTAGCTCAGTCCATCACCAACACTCAGAACCTTCAAGCAGCTGCAGCAGCTCAACCACCAGTGTATGTTCCACCAACTCCTAGAGCAAACATTTCTGAGTTTATGAGGATGAGGCCACCCACATTTTCTAGCACCACTAAGCCTCTAGAAGCTGACGATTGGCTCAGAGTTGTAAGTAGAAAACTTGACATGATCCAATGCATAGACAGAGAGAGAGTCTTATTTGCCTCTCATCAACTTCATGGACCAGCCTCGGAGTGGTGCGATAACTTTGCTCAATCCCACACCGATGCTCAAGCTATCACTTGGGATGAATTTACTCAAGCTTTTAGGCGTGCGCATATTCCTCATGGAATGATGTTGCTAAAACAGAAGGAGTTTAGATCCTTGCGCCAAGGGAACTGCACAGTCAACGAATACTTTCATAAATTCAACCAACTGGCAAGGTATGCACCTGAAGACGTAGCCACGGATGAGTCCAAGCAAGAACGCTTCTTGGAAGGCCTCAACGATGATCTTTCAGTTCAGCTCCTCGCTCATAACTTCCAAGATTTTCAGCAGCTTGTCAGTATGACAATACGGCAAGAAGGCAAGCACATTGAGATAGAAAACCACAAGAAGAGGAAGGCAGCTCAGCAGTTCAGATCAGAGAGTTTTTTCAGGCCAAAGACCTCTCAATTTCAGCCTAGGAGGCCTGCGACCTCCTCCCCTTCAAAGTCTCCCACGCAAGTGAGACGTCCCTACCCATCTAGTTCCCGTGGGATTTCTCCAGGAAGTCTTGCCCAGAAGAAGCCACCCCTGTCCCCAACAGCTGGGGTCACATGTTTCTATTGCCATGAAGCTGGGCACTATGCTAGCAAATGCACGAAGAAGGTTCAAGCTGCAACTCCAACTCCTAACCGATCTGGTCAAGGTTCCGAATCGTGGAGCTATTACTGGAGGTTTATTGTGAGAGTAGTAACGTTCCCATGTTGCTAGGCAGTTATCACCATAACTGGGAGTTAAATCATGCTATTACTCTAGAGAATAACAGCGTAGTTTACTGCCCCCATATCCTTAAATATGGTGCGGAAGATCCTCTGGTTGACTAGACCCACATGTCTGTAAACCTTATGATGAGGTCATCCCTATGATACCTTCTTCTCCTCCACTTAATACTCAAGATATACGCATCGAGTTGCCACCTGGACCAATTACAAGAGCACGTGCCAAGAAATTACAAGATCAGGTGAACTTGCTCCTTAATGAACATGTCATTAATTTTAACGAGAATTTTATACTACCTAAAAATAGTGTTTTGCTTGTGTTCAGGTTTGAAGATTTAGCGATGGACAGAGATCAAGGATATGCGACCATCATCCAAGGAAGGCCATCAAATGAGGAGGTCAAGGCGCTGGCCTATGACCCATTCGGTCAAGCGAGGGATCAAGGCCCAAGCGGTCAAGCACAAAGCTCATGTGGAGGAACTAGGAAGGAAGCACAAGCCCACGGCATGAACAGAATCGCCCATGAATAGTACCGCGTGAGAACAGTACGGGCCATGAACAGTAAATGTGCGTGAATAGTACCACATGAAAAATTAGTACTGAATAGTTCTTAGGCCGAGACTATATATTGAGGGGTAGACCCCCATTGTAAATCAGACCACGTTTATGCAAAAGAATAGAACACAAGTTATTGCTTGTTCTTTCATAACAGAGTTCATGCGAGGACTTCTAAGAGAGAATTAGGCGATCAATTGTTCGTTCTGCATTTTAAGGTCAAGTTTGTTTTTCCGCTGGGAATTGAGGGCTTGGCAATCTCCGCTCATGGTCTAGCGGCGATCATCCTGATGCGTGTTGACGAATATCCATAGAGCTGCAAGTTCGTGCACTGGCACGTGGTATACAGCTGAGCGGTGTTCATCGTCAAGCGCTATTTATCTACGATTCTACTCAAGAAGATCGGGCCACCTCGTATCATCGTGGTATCAGATTCCAGGCCACTCGGTAGAATCTCTCTTTACCCGTATTTTAGTAGATTGTTTTTTTGTCCTATACACCGAAAAAGCCACAAAAAAATATCGTCTTTTGCTGTAGTTTAATTCATTATTTTTAGTGCGTTTTGTTAGGTCTTAATCCACCCGTTCATCGTGTTTAGTTGCTGGTCGTGTTCCGCTCGCTGCCTCTTTTTGTTTTCCCTTCCACAAATATTTGCGCCGCATTTGTTTCTCGCTGCGCAACTAAACATCGCTATATCGAGAGATTGCACGTTGTTTTCTTCTTGAACCCATCGGTCCATTCGCGAACCTTTCATACCTATTGAGACTAGCTTGTTCTTGTGCTAGAGGGACTGCTCATAGGATTTTTTGGGACAAAAGGTTTCGTGCTTGGCAGTAATCGCTCACGCTTGTAGGGTACTGCTCATGGGAAGGTACTCGTTCACATCGTAAGCAATCGCTCACGCCCCAATACTATTCATGTTCGGTATATGCACTTGCCCGTAACTAATTGTGTTTGCCGTGAGTTCCAAAACACATAAGCCTTGCTGCTTATTGGTGTTGGCCGTGGTTAGTTTTTTAGATAATGGAAGAGCAAAATACTCTCCCGGCCTCTGCATCGTGGATGCACACAGCCTTATTTATTAATAAAATAAAGTGCCAAAGGTACCAAAGATAGTTAACAGTGGCCTTAGGCCTTACAACCAAAGGACGGTTCAAATTTAAATTTAAACTAAACAATCGCTAATCCTTTGGCTAAACAGCCACCCATGGGAGTTTAAAATTTGCTTCGCCACAAAGCTTCCTTCTGAATTGATTTCTGCAAATTTGCCCAGATACCCAGCCAATGACCACTCGAGAGTGATAATCTTTTTGTCAAAAATAACCCCATTCCGGCATAGCCAAATAGACCAGCATAAGGCACTAGCTCCCACGAGGAGATGCGACTTTAAAATTTTTGGAGTGCCGACTAGCCAATTCCCAAACAAGTTTTCTATACTCATAGGAGGAGTTAAATTAAACGCATATTGAACAATCCACCATGCCAGTCTTGCAAAGGGGCATTCAATAAATAAATGTTGAATTGTTTCCTCTTTAATACAAAAGCAACATTTTTTACTTCCCCTCCAATTTCTTTTTAAAAGATTATCTTTAGTTAACAGAACTCCTCTTTTGAGATACCAAAGAAAAAATTTCACCTTTAAAGGTATTTTAATGCTCCAAAAGAAATCACTATTGGTAACTCAGGTATTCCCAATTATAACCATATAGAAAGGCTGAACCGAGAAAAGTCCATTAGAATTCAAATTCCACCTGAAAACATCTTGTTGAGAGTTCAAATGCACATTCAAAATTCGCAAAACTAACTCATTCCAAGCATGTAACTTATGACCAATAATTGGTCTTCAAAAGGAAATCTGTAAAGTATTCGATCCAAGAATCTTTGCCACACTATCATTCTTTCTCCTCATTACATTATAAAGATTAGGATATTGGCTCTTCAAAGGGTACTCACCTAACCAAATATCTTCCCAAAACCTGGTTTGCATTCCATTTTTAACCTGGAATGAACCAAAACGAAGAAATTGATCTTTAATTTTCATGAGACCTGACCAGAACTGAGAAGTCCCAGGTTTGATAACCACTTGCGAAAGACTCTTCTTGCCCATATATTTTCTTGTTAACAAAGATTGCCAAACCCCTTCTTCGTTAAGCAACTTAAACAACAATTTCCCTAATAAACCTTTGTTTTTAACTTCTAAGTTTTGGATGCCTAAACCGCCCATCTCTTTAGGCGTGCACACTACACTCCATTTAGCCAATCTATATTTTCGATGATGACTGTCACTCTGCCAAAAGAATCTAGATCGATAATAATCTAATCTTTTGAGTACCTCCCTAGGAACATTAAAAAAAGGATAACATAAACATTGGTAGGCTGCTTAGCACCAAATTAATAAGAACTACTCATCCACCAATAGATAATTTTTTTCCTTTCCAACTGCTAAGTTTCTTTTCTACTCTATCCTCAACCCCTTTCCATTCGGTATTCCGCAATGTCCTGTAATGAATTGGGATACCTAAGTACGTGAAAGGAAAGGTACCCACTTCGCAACCAAATAATTGAGTATAATGTTGCTCAACTTCTTTGGCCTTACCAAAACAAAAAATCTCACTCTTATGAAAATTAATCTTTAGACCTGATAATTGTTCAAAGACACAAAGAATAAGTTTGAGATTTTTTGCTTGTTCTATATCATTATTCAAGAAAAGAATAGTGTCATCAGCATACTGTAAAATCGACAACCCATCATCAATTAGATGGGGAATTACTCCCGATAACAGCCCTTCTTCTTTAGCTCTTGAAATAAAGATGGCAAGCATGTCCACAATGATATTGAAAAGAATTGGGGACCTCATATCTCCTTGTCTAAGACCCTTTTGAGTTTGAAAGAAAGCCCTAAGATCCTCATTAACTTTTATGCCAACACTTCCTCCCTTAACGCAGTTTTCCACCCAAGCACACCACTTTGGTGAAAAACCTTTCATCCTCAAAGTTTGAAGTAAAATGGCCATTTTACTTTATCATAAGCTTTCTCAAAATCTATCTTGAAAATTATTCCATCCAATTTTTTCTTATGAAGCTCGTGGATAGTTTCATGAAGGATGACCACACCATCCAGAATAAATCTCCCCTGCATAAACGCCGATTGGGATGATCTAACAACCTTATTCGCTACCCCAATAATTCTATTAGTAGCCACTTTAGTAAACACTTTAAAACTAACATTTAGAAGACAAATAGGTCTATACTGCTGAATTTGTTTAGCATCCGTTTTTTTGGGAAGCAGAATAATAATCCCAAAATTCAAACTAAAAAGAGACAGAGAACAGCTATGAAACTCATGAAACATGGCCATCATGTTATTTTTAATTACTTCCCAAAAAACTTGATAGAACCCAGCTGGAAAGCCATCTGGCCCAGGTGCTTTGTTATGTTCCATTTGAAATATCGCCTCTTTCACCTCTTTCTCGGTAAACGGTTCTGTAAGAGTATTATTTTCAGCATCCGAAACTTGAGGTATATCATTCTGAAATGCTTCAGTCATAGATAAATGATTGGTTTTGGGGGATCCAAATAACCTTTTATAATAATTGGTGATATACTTCTTTAATTGTACATCTCCACGAATTATCCCCTCCTCTTGATCTAGCTGAAATATCCTTTGTCTTCTAAGTTTACCATTCGCAATCATGTGATAGAATCTTGTATTTCTATCTCCCTCCAAAAAAAATTCGCTTTGGACCTTTGGTACCATTTAATTTCTTCCTCTCTTAAAAGATGTGCAAATCTCTGATTAGCATACTTTTTATAATTACATGTAACATCCCAAATGTATAATTAGGGTTAATCAAGTATAATTATATGTGTAGAAATTAAAACTTTTCTCACAACTTGAAAACCCCTAAAATCTCATGTAATTCTTGTCCAAGAGTTGTGTAATCCAAAACACAAAGCTCTTGTTGACCAAAAGTCAAATTCTCTTCCAATTATTTTAAATCTTGTGCCAAACAATTGAAAGTATTTTCCTTGGTCCCAAAACTGATATGGGACCCTCTAAAAATATCACAAGTTGTAAAACTAGTTTGATAAATTTTGGAGGTAAAACAATCCTATAAACAACCTTCATGAATTTCCTGAGAAAATGCATTGCATAATAACCTCTGGAAATTTTATGCAAGGTTGATCTCATTGTCAGCAAGCTCCAGTTAAAATTTCATCAAATTTGGAGTTCATTTGCTATCTCAAATAATTCGCTAAGTTTCAGCCGTTAAAAACTAAATTTAAAAGCCTACACTGCTCCTTGGCTAGCCATATTCAAAGTCGGTCCAAACCAACCATGTCCGCACCTCAAATCAGACCTCATCTCCACCTTGATCAAATGCACTGCTGGATTTACATCCAACACCACGACCTCCTCCGCGTCAACACCGCAGGACCTCCCACCTCATGAGGTCCTTGCCGCTGATCAATGATCCATGGTCGGACCTCCCGGTGTGTTAAACCTCAAAGACCTCCTCGAGCCGTTAAACCATCGCAATGAGGTCATCCCACTTGTTGAGGTCGAGCCGCTGGATCAAATCCAACAGCCCACGACCTCCTCCTCAACATACTCGTCAGTCCTCCCATTCTCCGTGAGGTCATAGCCCTTGGATCCAAGATCCATGGCCCCGACCTCCCTCACTGCTAAACTAAGCAAACCTCCCACTCTAACCAAGGTCGAGCTATTGGATCAAATCCAACAACCACGACCTCCCCGTGCTATCAAGCACTCACAACCTCCCCATCTTTTGTTGTGCACCGTTAGATTAAAATCTACGGTCACGACCTCCTTTTTGTCTCATGCGCACTGCACTCCCCAACAAGACGTGAGATCGTGAGTCTTAGATCTAAATCTAAAGGCCCCGACCTCCCTTGTGCTATGCAAGCTCAGACCTCTACCTCTTTTGATCGAACCCTTAGATCTAAATCTAACGGTCCCGACCTCCCTTGCCTGCTATGCATCATATCACAACCTCCCCATCGTGTCAGTGTTCTTGATTTAAATCCAAAGGCCATGACCTCCCTCATGTCCTTTGATCGCGCGGCGTTAAGTCCTCACCGAGGTCCACACCGCTGGATGGAGATCCAACGCTTTGACCTCCCGCCCCTTTTCCTCACATGTGTTTTTCGCTGACATGAAATCGGAGGGCCACGACCTCCCATCCTTGATCGTGAGGCTGGGACCTCCTCCCACCACTTAAAACATAACGGTTCAAAATTGATCCGATGGTTAGACCTCTCCTGTGTCTTATCCAACGGTCACCAAGACCTCCCCTCGTTTTCTCCTTCCTCTGCGATGCGAGCTCGAGCGGTGGAGTTAATGCGCCAGCCTCAGGCACCTTTTTGATTTCTGCACGACCAAGATTTAATGCAGTCACTTTTCCGCTTTTCAGTCAAGACAGCACACACCCCGTCAACTTTACATCTTGTCCAATGTCCTAGACTGTGCCATGGGCTAAGCTCACCATGAGCTTAGCCCTGGTCCATGACCTCCACGTGCCCAAGTATAAAGCCCCATTGGGTTCCTCCTGTAGCTTCTTTGGCACTCCTTCAAGTTCTAGCTTGCATCGGTGCCTTCTAAGCTTTGCTCTTCCACTCACCTCCCATCTTGGTCGCCATTGTTGAGGACCTTGAGCTTCTCGGAGCTCAGAGTTCCAAAGGGCTCTCTCTTTCAAACCTTGCTCACTCTTGCTCCTAAAGACCTCTTGGAAGTTAACCCTAACTTGAATTGTTTGGGCATTTTTCAGAGGTGGACAAAGTCGAGCTTGGGTCGAGCTTTGGGTGTGAAGCTTCACCGCCTTCCCAACTCCGGCCATCACCTCCACGACCTCCTCAAAGACCTTAGGACCTCCGTGTACACCCCGTTAGTCCTTTAGATGCCGGCACCCGCTGAATGCATGTTATGAGCTTAAGTTTTGGCACACGCTGATTGTCGCGCTGAGCTCCATTTTGCATTTTCGTAGTTTGGCCGTCGGTTGGTCATCTTTTGACCTCTCCGCCGACGGCGTTCAAGGCCGTCCTTGCCGTTGAGAGGAGGACCATTGGAGTGCGATGGTTATTATGACCCAACGGTATTATTGACCTCACCGGCGGGCTCTACATCGCCGGGCGAGATCACTTCTTCCCGCCGGATTTTGTCTGACGTCCCGAGCGTGTCATTGTCGCTTTTAGGACATAAATTCACCGCTTTAAATGCCCAATCATTGCAATCATGGGGTTAGCGATAAATGCCATTAAACCCGCTCTTGTGCGCATTTAAAACCTCGCCATGACCTCCTCATGGTCCTGCCACAGATTTATTCATGTCCAAGTGCGGCGCGAAGTTAAGATGTTGGTTCTGGACGCCCGCACCTCCTCCGAGGAGATCTGAGCGCCCAAGACCTCCCTTGCGCAATCATAGCCGCCCGCACCTCCCTCGAGGTCTCAGAACGCTATACCTCCGCTTAAGACCTCCCCGGCCATCTCACCTTTCATGACCTCCCGGTAGATCTTGACCGCCAAGGTCCTCCTCGACGATCTCGACCATCAAGGACCTCCCTTGAACATCTCGATCGGCCCAGACCTCCCTCGTGAGGTCCTCGACGATGTAGATTTTCCTCAGGAGATCTTGATAGTTTGACCTTCCTTGGAAGATCTCAACCGCTGAGGACCTCCCTTTAGATCTGGTCCGCTCCGACCTCCTTTCATGTTGTGGTCCGCTGATTTCGTGATCATCTACGGCCCCGACCTCCCTCACCTCGCCAGAGATGAGTTGCTAGAGGTCCAGACCTCTCGACCTCCTGCGCTGCAGTGCAAGTTGTTCACTCGGGAGGTCTTGAGCCGCTAGATCTATGATCTGTGGCTCACGCCCTCCCATGCCTTTGTGATTTTTAGAAATTCCAAAGAGGTCTTAGTTAAACCAAATAAGGTATAAACTTTAGAATTTCATATCTCTTTCATTTTAATTCCAAATGAGGTCATTCAAATTGTGTTAGCTCTGTCTTGAACTTGACTTTAATCCAAAAATGATTGTAAGTTGAGTTCAACTCCAGAGCACAGTTTGCCATTAGATTTTAAAACTCACTTTAAATATACACTCAAATTAATGCTTAACTTGTAAAATACATAACTAATGCTCATAGATTATTTTTGAGTGAGACCAACTTTGTTGGTTTCTCTCATTAATGGTCTTACTATGAAAATTAGTTTTGAGCATGTTGCTGCTAGGAAAATGAGGACTTGTGCATTATAATTTTGTTCAAGTTCTTGTTTTTGAAAATTTGTAGAGAGTGCAATATAGCTCCAAATGAGGTGAACTCAATTGTGTTATTCATCTCATGAGGTGCTGGTTTTACAGTAAAAATTTCAGCTTCACATCTTTTCTAGAAAATGTTGCCTCATAATTAAATTAGTGAATAGTGCAGTTTGGTATTTTTAGGCTGAGCAGAATTGTTTTGCTCATAACTTTTGCATTGAGAATCCAAATCAATTGGTTCTTGTTGCAAAATCCCTAAAAATCACTCTCTTGCTGCTGTAGAAAATTCAGAGGATTTGGAGTTCGTTTGTTGTGCTGTCTTTGTTGTTTTTCGTCGTTTTATCGGTTCTTGATTGCTTTTCCGTTAGGTTTCGACATTTGTGGTGATCCCAGAGTGACCCTCCGCAACAAAGTGACCACCAACAGCAAGGCAAGCAGTTTGATCATTTCCATCATTGTCCCATTACTTTAAAGCTTAATATATCGTTTTACTTCTATGTATGCATGCTACTTTGTGTTAAATGTCGCTAGCAAGCCTATAGTTGCATAATCAGAGGAATTGTTCATCCTCTACTACCATGAGCCTAGGTTATTTGTTGTGGTGGGAGCTCGTTGGATGAGCTCTTATCACTTAGTAGTTTCGATTTAAATTGCTTAGACATGCTTAGTTTTCGGTAGAATGGGCGATCATCGACTTAGTCGATGGTCTTGATCACTCAAACTGATTATTACTCCTATATGTCCAAAGACTTGTGCTTTGATTAATTTGTAAAATCAAAACTGAAAATAAAAGATTGATTTAGACTTGGGCATATTGGATGGATGGCGTGGTTTTTGGATGTGGTGGTATGCCCGGTCCCTAAGGACCGAGTACTTGGGTCACTAAGTTGTTTATTTTACAGATTAACCACACGAGGGGCATATGGAACCCTCTTGACTAAGTACTGGGCGTGTTAATTGGGGTCGCTTGTTGGTGTGTTTTTAAAGATAAAATGTGTGTGATGTGGAGGGAGCATTAGCTTCCTGAAGGTTGTGTGATGTCTCCTTCTCCCGTGGGTTGTGCGACTCTAATTAGCATTGTCCATTGAAATGTCTCAGAGGACTTAGCTGCGTTGCAAGACACCTAAGGTAGTGTGCTTAAAGGAAAGGCGGTCTCGACGTGTGGGTACAAAGTGGTACACCCTCGCAGGATAAAACTATTCAATAGCCTCGCCCTAGGTTATGGACATGCTTGGTAAGGTCGTTCAAGACTAGACTACAACCTTTAATTAAAACTTGACATGGTTGGTATGAACGGGAGTTCATGCTATTGTTGTGGTGACTTGCTTAGTCACTTCCGTGATTGTTCTTGTTGTTGTTATTATGTTATTATCTCGTTGTTACTTCAACATTTAAAAATGCTTTGCCAAATTGCCTTCAATCTATTATGTTATTGCAAATAAATGTTGCTTTATGCTAAAATGAGTCCAAAGCCTCATCCACTTAAATAAAGCTTGCATATAGCTAAATTATAGTTCTGTTATCTCACACGTAAGTTTTATGTAGTACAATAAACAAGTTATTGTACTCATTTGCTTTGCTTAACAACTTTGTTGCAGAGGGAAGTAGAGCCCAAAGGGCTTTACTTTTGTGAGTCGTGTGTGGTTGGGAGAGCGACTAGCTTGGCGGTCCTGGCGCTTGCCTTGTGGGCTAAAGGCACACTGGTTGGCTTTATTTTGGGCCATCTTTATGGCACTTTTGCTTCCGCTGTTATCTTTTGTAATTATTGCTATTTGGCCTAAGGGCCTCTTTTGTAATATCTATTCCATATTAATATTAACTTCGGTTTGTTGCTTATGTTCTATGTGTTGTATGGAATTGATACATTCTTTTGGTGTGAGGTATGTATACCGTGATCCGGGAGTATACATCTCGAGACCGGTTTATTTGGTTGATAATACTAGGGTCAATTGGATGACTAAGTATTATGAGCCTAATAAACGCCGGGTCTCACAAAAGTTGTTATCGAGCCGTTATGACCGTAGTAACGCAAGCTTGGTCGCCCTTAGGATATTTTGAAAACCTATTTTCAAAGCATCAAATGAGTTTTGAAAGCTTAGGTAAATTCTCGATTTTATTCCTTACCTATCTTAGCTTTCTTCTCATCCCACTCTAATTTGAGTTTTAAAAGTTGTTTTCTCTCTTCCTTCTACAAAATAGTTGTTATCGATTAACACTGGTTTTTGGGAGAACCAATGAGATTGGCAAATTGAAGTGTGAGCTGCCCACTACAAGGTTTTGAAGTTCGGAGTCGGTGATTCGACAAGGAGCTTGATGCTAAACCCGGACAGCAAGCATCAAATTTCCTGACAGCAGCCTCAAAGGTGTCTAATTAGGATAGATAATGAGAGGTTAATCAACTAAAACTTGTGGGAATAAAAGGGTAAGATGTGATACTAGTTAGCTAAGTATCTAACACTTATTTCGCTGCATTAACCTTGCTCTCTAATAGTTTTAGATCTCATCTACAATCTGATTTTTGATCTTCTCGACCAATTACTCGCTCATTCAATACGGGTTAGTTGAGTTGAGAAGTTGAGCCTTATGCTTGGTGTTTCTTGGCTGTTTTAGAGTCTTTTAGAAGCTTTTAAAGTTTAAATAACCGCTGATTTTGGCTTTTCGTTGGGGTGATATTCCATTCCCTAGTCGATCGCTTTTTGCTTTCTTTAAGGCTTTGTTTTTTCGGTTATGCTGCTAACCCATCCTTCAGCTTTGGAGGTGCCTAACGCCGTTTGGGTAAACTTCTTGTCAACTCTCGCCCCGCTTTACTTTATTCAAATCAGAGCTTTCATTCTCTTGTATCTAAGTCTTTGGCTCCTTTGCTTGTCCCGCTGCTCATTCGCTTCTCCGGTTCGGAGTTGAGAGTCGGATTCGAGTGTCTGAATGTCCCCGTTGAAATCGAGAAAGTGGAATCCATGCCAAGAATTACATCTAAACCTCAGTGCAAACCATTGAAATGGATTGGTTGTCCCAAAGACATGGGGCAAATCGATTGCGCCAGAAGCTCATCTCTATCTAGTCCCTCCCATGCGAGGTGTTCGCTACCGGAGTCGCTAGATCCGCATCTCTTCGCCAGCTTGCTTAAGCCCGCTTAGATATTAGCAAAGTCCCAACAGTTTGTGACTTCGCTTGATGTCTTTCCCGCAGATCTTCCGGGATGCCACCTGCTCGAGACCTCGAGTTTGTCATTGAGTTGGCTCCCTGTACCGCCCTATCTCAAAGAGGCCTTTATCGGATGCCACCGAACGAGTTGGTGGAATTGAAGAAGCAAGCTAAGGAGCTGCAAGAGAAGGGTTTCATTCGCCTAGCTCATCTCCTTGGGGTTGTCCAGCAATCTTCGTGAAAAGAAGAAGGATTGGATTTCTATGCGATAAAAGGCCGATTATCGCCCACTTAATGAAGTGACTGAAAGAACAAGTATCCATTGCCCTCGCATTGACGCATCTCTTCGATCAATTAACCGGAGCTCGAAGTTTTCTCCAAGATTGATTTGAGAGTGGATATCATCAGTTCAGATTCGCCCGAGGATATTCCAAAGACGGCGTTTCTACTCGCCACGGTTTGTATGAGTACACCGTCATGTCATTCGGCTTAACCAATGCTCTCGCTTTGTTCATGAACCTCATGAATTCGGTATTCATGGAGTATTTGGATAAGTTTGTCGTGGTCTTCATCGATGATATCCTTATCTACTCCCGAACGATGAGGAACACGCCGAGCATCCGCTTGTGTTAGGCAGCACGTGAGCACCAAACACGCTGGGTTCAAAGAAGATTCGTTGAAGGAAGTGGCCTTCTTAGGCCATATTCTTTCAATGGAGGCGAGCTGCTGATCCTAGCAAGGTCAGCGATGTTCTTTCATGGAGTCAACTCGCTTTGGTCACCGACAAAGCGGAGTTTTCTGCTTAGCGGGATATTATCGCCGCTTATCGAGAACTTCTCCAAGATCGCGGCCGATGACGGAGTTGCTCAAGAAGGACAAGAAGTTCGTGGTCCGCTGAGTGTGAGGAAAGTTTCCAATACTCAAAAAGCGCTTGACCACCGCCTCCCGTTCTTGTTCTTCCCGATATCCATCGAAGCTTCGATATCTTTTATGATGCTGCTTCGCCGAGGCCTTTGCTGTGTCCTTATGCAAGAAGGCAAGGTAGTGGCCTATGCATCAAGGCAATTGAGACCTCATGAACTTAACTACCCTACTCATGACTTGGAGTTGGCTTCGTGATTCATGCACTTAAGATTTGGCGACATTACCTAATCGGTAATCGCTAGAAGTGTATTCGATCACAAGAGCCTTAAGTATTTGTTCACCCAACCGACCAACCTCGTGCAAAGGAGATGGTTGGAGTTGATCAAGGATTATGACATGGGTATACACTACCATCCGGCAAGGCTAATGTCGCTGCCGGCGCGCTTTAGTCGCAAAGCGCATTGTTATGCCTTGTTGTCCAGTGAGCTTCACCGCTTCTTCCGAAGAGTTTCAAATGCCTCAACTTGGGTTTAGTTGAGCGTGGTTCTCTCGCCGCCTTGGTTGTGCAACCAACCTTGGTGGATCGGATCAAGTCCGCCAAAGCAATGGATGTTGGAGTGAGCCACATTAAGGCAAATGTCAAGAACGGAACGACCAAGTGCTTCTCGAGGATGAGCATGGCGTCAGGAGGTTCGGCAACGCCTTTGTGGTTCCAAAGGACATGGAATTGCGGAATTTAATCCTCCGCGAAGCCCATGATTCGCTTTTTATCCATTCATCCCGGCCACAAAGATGTATCAAGATCTCCGCCAGAGATTTTGTGGACCCAATGAAGAGGGAGATTGCGGTTCGTTGTCGAAAGGCGACGATGTCGCCGCGGTCAAGGCCGAGCATCGGCGCCCGGCGCCGATCGCCACTTTTGCCAATTCCTCGAGTGGAAGTGGATTCGATCGAATGGACTTCATCACCGTCTACCCACATCCTCAAGAAGAATGATGCCATTTGGGTCGCCATCGATCGATTGACTAAGGTGGCACATTTTCTTCCGCCAAGACCGAACTTCGTAGGTCTTTTGGCGGAGCTCTACATCGCCTCAAGATCGTGAGTTTGCACGGTGTGTCAAGACGATCGTGTCGGATCGTGGATCCCTTTTCACCTCTCGCTTTTGGCATAGTTTGCAAGAGGCCATGGGAACCCGTTTACCTTTTAGCACGGCATATCACCCCCAAACCGATGGTCGACCGAGAGGGTCAACCAAGTTTTGGAAGACATGCTTCGTGCTTGTGTCCTTTCCTATGGGAAGCATTGGGAGAAATGCTTGCCATTCGCCGAAGTTTTCTTATAACAACAATGCTTTTAGGCCGCCTCTCCGGATGGCACCATTTGAGGCCTTGTACGGAGAAAGTGTAGAACCCCGTTGAACTGGTCGAGACCGGTGAGAGACTTCTTTGGTCTTGACTCAATCAATGAGGCCGAGCGCCAAGTCCAAATTTTATTCGTGAGCTGCCATACATTACACTCAATCCAGCAAAAGAGCTATGCGGATCGCCGTCGACGTGAGTTACGTTTTGAGCCTAATGACTTTGTTTATCTCAAAGTCTCTCCTTTGAAGGGCCATCAACATTTCGCGCCAAGGGCAAGTTGGCTCCTCGATATGTCTGGTCCCTACCACGCTATCGAGAAGAAGGAGCTGTTGCCTATAAGTTGGAGTTGCCACCTGCACTTGAGGGGTACATGATGTTTTCCATGTGTCCCAGCTTAAGAAGTGCCTCCGTGTTCCAACCGAGGAAGCTCCGCTGGAAACTCTCGATGTCCAACCCGATTTGACCTATCGCGAGCACCTGCTCACAGACTCGATGAGTCCGAACGAAGGACAAGGAATAAGACCATCAAGTTCCTTAAAGTTCAAGTGGTCAAACCATTCGAGGATGAGGCTACTTGGGAAAGAGAAGATCGCTCGCAAGGCGGACTATCCATCTTTCTTTATCGAGTGAGCCAAATCTCTGGACGAGATTTCTGTAAGGGGAGATTTTGTAACATCCCAAATGTATAATTAGGGTTAATCAAGTATAATTATATGTGTAGAAATTAAAACTTTTTCTCACAACTTGAAAACCCCTAAAATCTCATGTAATTCTTGTCCAAGAGTTGTGTAATCCAAAACACAAAGCTCTTGTTGACCAAAAGTCAAATTCCTCTTCCAATTATTTTAAATCTTGTGCCAAACAATTGAAAGTATTTTCCTTGGTCCCAAAACTGATATGGGACCCTCTGAAAAATATCACAAGTTGTAAAACTAGTTTGATAAATTTTGGAGGTAAAACAATCCTTTAAACAACCTTCATGAATTTCCTGAGAAAATGCATTGCATAATAACCTCTGGAAATTTTATGCAAGGTTGATCTCATTGTCAGCAAGCTCCAGTTAAAATTTCATCAAATTTGGAGTTCATTTGCTATCTCAAATAATTCGCTAAGTTTCAGCTGTTAAAAACTAAATTTAAAAGCCTACACTGCTCCTTGGGCTAGCCATATTCAAAGTCGGTCCAGCCTCAACCATATCTCTGCACCTCGCCAGACCTCATCTCCACCTTGATCAGTCGCAGCCTCGCTGGATTTACATCCAACAGCCCACGACCTCCTCCGCGGTCAACACCGCAAGGACCTCCCCACCTCATGAGGTCCTTGCCGTTGATCGATGATCCATGGTCATGACCTCCCAGTGTGTTAAACCTCAAAGACCTCCTCGAAATGTTAAACCATCGCAATGAGGTCATCCCATTTGTTGAGGTCGAGTCCGCTGGATCAAATCCAACACCCACGACCTCCTCCTCAACATACTCGGTCAGTCCTCCCATTCTCCGTGAGGTCATAGCCCTTGGATCCAAGATCCATGGCCCCGACCTCCCTCACTGCTAAACTAAGCAAACCTCCCATCTAACCAAGGTCGTGAGCTATTGGATCAAATCCAACACCACGACCTCCCCCGCTATCAAGCACTCACAACCTCCCCATCTTTTGTTGTGCACCGTTAGATTAAAATCTACTACCACGACCTCCTTTTTGTCTCATGCGCACTGCACCTCCCAAACAAGACGTGAGATCGTGAGCTCTTAGATCTAAATCTAAAGGCCATGACCTCCTTTGTGCTATGCAAGCTCAGACCTCCACCTCTTTTGATCTAACCCTTAGATCTAAATCTAACGGTCCTGACCTCCCTTGCCCGCTATGCATCATATCACAACCTCCCCATCGTGTCGTGCCTTGATTTAAATCCAAAGGCCATGACCTCCCTCATGTCCTTTTGATCGCGTGCGTTAAGTCCTCACCGAGGTCCACACCGCTGGATGGAGATCCAACGCCGACCTCCCCCCTTTTCCTCACGTGTGTTTCGCATGACATGAAATCGGAGGGCCACGACCTCCCCATCCTTGATCGTGTGGCCGGACCTCCTCCCACCACTTAAAACATAACGGTTCAAAAATTGATCCGATGGTTAGGACCTCTCCTGTGTCTTATCCAACGGTCACCAAGACCTCCCCTCGTTCTTCTCCTTCCTCCGCAAGATGCATGAAGCTCGAGAGTGGAGTTAATGCGCGCCAGCCTCAGGCACCTTTTATCACTCTCACGACCAAGATTTAATGCAGTCACTTTCCGCTTTTCAGTCAAGACAGTTCTGTCACCTTGTCAACTTTACATCTTGTCCAATGTCCTAGATCAGGCCATGGGCCAAGCTCACCATGAGCTTAGCCAAGGGTCCATGACCTCCTGCTCAAGTATAAAGCCCCCCATTGGGTTCCTCCTGTAGCTTCTTTGGCACTCCTTCAAGTTCTAGCTTGCACTGGTGCCTTCTAAGCTTTGCTCTTCCACTCACCTCCCATCTTGGCCGCCATTGTTGAGGACCTTGAGCTTCTCGTGAGCTCAGAGTTCCAAAGTGGCTCCTCTTCAAACCTTGCTCACTTGCTCCTAAATACCTCTTGGAAGTTAACCCTAACTTGAATTGTTTGGGCATTTTTCAGAGGTGGACAAAGTCGAGCTTGGGTCGAGCTTTGGGTCAGAAGCTTCACCGCCTTCCCAACTCCGGCCATCACCTCCACGACCTCCCAAAGACCTTAGGACCTCCTGTACACCCCGTTAGTCCTTTAGATGCTCGCACCCACTTGAATGCATGTTGCGGAGCTTAAGTTTTGGCACACGCTTGATTGTCGCATGAGCTCCATTTTGCATTTTCGTAGTTTGGCCGTCTGGTCATCTTTTGACCTCTCGGCTCGACGGCGCTCAAGGCCGCCGCCGCCGTTGAGAGGAGGACCATTGCGTGCGATGGTTATTGCGACCCAACTCAGATATTGACCTCACCGGCGGGCTCTACATCGCCGGGCGAGATCACTTCTTCCCGCCGATTTTGTCTGACGTCCCGAGCGTGTCATTGTCGTTTTAGGACATAAATTCACCGCTTTAAATGCCCAATCATTGCAATCATGGGGTTAGCGATAAATGCCATTAAACCCGCTCTTGTGCGCATTTAAAACCTCCCTCGCTGGACCTCCTCATGGTCCTCCACAGCATTTATTCATGTCCAAGTGCGTGCGCTGAGTTAGGCGCTGGGTCTGACGCCTGCACCTCCTCCGAGGAGATCTGGAGCGCCCAAGACCTCCCTTGCACAATCATAGCCGCCAGACCTCCTCGGAGGTCTCAGAACGCTAGACCTCCGCTTAAGACCTCCCCGGCCATCTCACCTTTCATGACCTCCCTGTAGATCTTGACTGTCAAGGTCCTCCTCGACGATCTGACCATCAAGGACCTCCTTGAACATCTGACTGCCCAGACCTCCCCGTGAGGTCCTCGACGATGTAGATTTTCCTCGGGGAGATCTTGATAGTTTGACCTTCCTTTGGAAGATCTCAACCGCTGAGGACCTCCCTTTAGATCTGGTCCGCTCCGACCTCCTTTCATGTTGTGGTCCGCTGGATTTCGTGATCACGGCCACGACCTCCCTCACCTCACAAGATGTGAGTTGCTAAGAGGTCCAGACCTCTGACCTCCTGTCAGGCGCTGCAGGCAAGAGTTCACTGGGAGGTCTGAGCCGTTAGATCTATGATCTGTGGCTCACGCCCTCCCATGCCTTTGTGATTTTAGAAATTCCAAGGAGGTCTTAGTTAAACCTGAAATAAGGTATAAACTTTAGAATTTCATATCTCTTTCATTTTAATTCCAAATGAGGTCATTCAAATTGTGTTGGCTCTGTCTTGGACTTGACTTTAATCCAAAAATGATTGTAAGTTGAGTTCAACTCCAGAGCACAGTTTGCCATTAGATTTTAAAACTCACTTTAAATATACACTCAAATTAATGCTTAACTTGTAAAATACATAACTAATGCTCTGTAGATTATTTTTGAGTGCGACCAACTTTGTTGGTTTCCTCCATTAATGGTCTTACTATGAACATTAGTTTTGAGCATGTTGCTGCTAGGAAAATGAGGACTTGTGCATTATAATTTTGTTCAAGTTCTTGTTTTTGAAAATTTGTAGAGAGTGCAATATAGCCCCAAATGAGGTGAACTCAATTGTGTTATTCATCTCATGAGGTGCTGGTTTTACAGTAAAAATTTCAGCTTCACATCTTTTCTAGAAAATGTTGCCTCATAATTAAATTAGTGAATAGTGCAGTTTGGTATTTTTAGGGCTGAGCAGAATTGTTTTGCTCATAACTTTTGCATTGAGAATTCAAATCAATTGGTTCTTGTTGCAAAATCCCCTAAAAATCACTCTCTTGCTGCTGTAGAAAATTCAGAGGATTTGGAGTTCGTTTGTTGTGCTGTCTTTGTTGTTTTTCGTCGTTTTATCGGTTCTTGATTGCTTTTCCGTTAGGTTTCGACATTTGTGGTGATCCCAAAGTGACCCTCCGCAACAAAGTGACCACCAACAGCAAGGCAAGCAGTTTGATCATTTCCATCATTGTCTCATTACTTTAAAGCTTAATATATCGTTTTACTTCTATGTATGCATGCTACTTTGTGTTAAATGTCGCTAGCAAGCCTATAGTTGCATAATCTGTAGGAATTGTTCATCCTCTACTACCATGAGCCTAGGTTATTTGTTGTGGTGGGAGCTCGTTGGATGAGCTCTTATCACTTAGTAGTTTCGATTTAAAATGCTTAGACATGCTTAGTTTTCGGTAGAATGGGCGATCATCGACTTAGTCGATGGTCTTGATCACTCAAAACTGATTATTACTCCTATATGTCCAGCACTTGTGCTTTGATTAATTTGTAAAATCAAAACTGAAAATAAAAGATTGATTTAGACTTGGGCATATTGGATGGATGGCGTGGTTTTTGGATGTGGTGGTATGCCTCGGGTCCCTAAGGACCGAGTACTTGGGTCACTAAGTTGTTTATTTTATGACTAACCACACGAGGGGCATATGGAACCCTCTTGACTAAGTACTTTGGGCGGTGTTAATTGGGGTCGCTCGTTGGTGTGTTTTTAAAGATAAAATGTGTGTGTGATGTGGGAGGAGCATTAGCTTCCTGAAGGTTGTGTGATGTCTCCTTCTCCCGTGGGTTGTGCGACTTCAATTAGCATTGTCCATTGGAAATGTCTCAGAGGACTTAGCTGTGCAGCACACCTAAGGTAGTGTGCTTAAAGGAAAGGCGGTCTCGACGTGGGTACATGGTACACCCCGCAGGATAAAACTATTCAATAGCCTCGCCCTAGGTTATGGACATGCTTGGTAAGGTCGTTCAAGACTAGACTACAACCTTTAATTAAAACTTGACATGGTTGGTATGAACGGGAGTTCATGCTATTGTTGTGGTGACTTGGGTTAGTCACTTCCGTGATTGTTCTTGTTGTTGTTATTATGTTATTATCTCGTTGTTACTTCAACATTTAAAAATGCTTTGCCAAATTGCCTTCAATCTATTATGTTATTGCAAATAAATGTTGCTTTATGCTAAAATGAGTCCAAAGCCTCATCCACTTAAATAAAGCTTGCATATAGCTAAATTATAGTTCTCATATCTTACACGTCAGTTTTGCGAGTACAATAAACAAGTTATTGTACTCATTTGCTTTGCTTAACAACTTTGTTGCAGAGGGAAGTAGAGCCCAAAGGGCTTTACTTTTGTGAGTCGTGCGGTGGTTGGGAGAGCGACTAGCTTGGCGGTCCTGGCCGATTGCCTTGTGGGCTAAAGGCACACCGGTTGGTTTTTATTTTGGGCCATCTTTATGGCACTTTTGCTTCATTGTTATCTTTTGTAATTATTGCTATTTGGCCTAAGGGCCTCTCTTTGTAATATCTATTCCATATTAATATTAACTTCGGTTTGTTGCTTATGTTCTATGTGTTGTATGGAATTGATACATTCTTTTGTTGTGAGGTATGTATATCGTGATCCGGGAGTATACATCTCTCGAGACCGGTTTATTTGGTTGATAATACTAGGTCAATTGGATGACTAAGTATTATGAGCCTAATAAACGCCGGGTCTCACATTACACTCTTCATCAGTTAAACCCACTAACTCTGCTTTTTTATCTAACTCATCTATACGCAAGTTAAGGTCTTTCTTTTCTTTTTTATAAGTCCCACTGCAATTTTTAGCCCAACCGCGAAGATATTGTCTAAGAGTTCTAACCTTATTTTGCCAAATTTGTAAGGCAGAATGACCTCTATTTTCATTTTGCCAAACCTCCGTCACCATTTCCTTAAAACCTTCCCTAGTTAACCAACCCAATTCAAATTTAAATAAAGGTTGATTCCCTCTATAGGAAGCCTCTCTCGTATTTAGAAGTAAAGGAGTATGATCATACAAACATCTCTCAAGAGCATTGACTGTGACCAATAGAAATTTATGTTCCCAGTCAGTACTCATCAAAACTCTATCCAGCTTTTCAAAAGTTGGAGTAGCTAAAGAAAAGTTGGCAGTGGTTAGTAGTTGGTCTTGGAAAAAAAATAGAAAATAAAAAAAGAAACAAAGGACAAAACTATTATCTGTAGTCGGCCGTGAAACAACAAAAAAGTGCTTGGCCGTGTGAAAAAAAAAGAGAGCAAAAACAAAAAAAGGAGTGCTTGCCGTGCATTGACCAAGCTTGGCCGTGAGAGGAAAAAACAGAGAGAAAAAAATCGGCCATAGTGTTAAATTCTATTGTTGGAGTATTGTTATATTTTTGTATCCGATACTGTTCGCATACCATAATTTTGAGCAATCTTGTGCCCTCATATACAACTTTTGAGCACTAGCTAGCGTCTCTCCTTGAACTGTTGTAATACGAGCGTTGGCCTCCATACAACATTGTTCTTTGATCGCTCATTCCTTTGATTGCAATAGTCTCATTATCGTTGTGCGTGTGTTGCTATCTACTCCTCACTTATATTTATCGATCAGCAATTAGGCATTGTGAGTCTCATTTGGATTGCTACCTAGCTCGACAATCTTTAAATTCTGAATTTGTTAGGTTGTTTTCCTCACCTAGCTCCACCAAAAACATTTGTGTCATGTATTGACTGTCGTTCTTGATATTCGCTCGCACAATCTGGGTTGGTCGTTCGTAGCTACGAGTGTAAGTTTTTTTGCCACTCTTAATTTACTTCGGAACGGTACAACTTACTTTGTTTCAGAACAATAGTTGAGAAATTCCCACTTATTTTCCATATATATTGTCACTTAGTATTTTTGCTACTGTAACCATGTCGGGAAGCGAGCAGGACAAGGATCTGGAAGGCAATCTTACTGATTCGATCACCAAGATGCACTACCATACACTTCGTGCCACGCTCCGAGATGAGTTCCGGGCTGAGGTCGACCAGGTGCGCGGCGACCTTGGGCGTGTCCAAAACAACTTGGACAACTTGGGGACAGATTTCCAGAAGCTGTTCGTAACCTTCGACGACAACCACAAGGTACTACTCGACGCTATTGCCAAGCTCACCGCTTCGATGCAGCTGGGTACACGTGGCGATGCGGGGAGTGTGCACCTCATGTACGAGCCGCACGACGAGACGGATGCAGAGACTGCCGCTAGACGGCAGCGCGAGGATGAACCACGCCAATGACAACTCGACGAACAGGCGTGTGTACGCGAGGCGGCACAACATCGCCGTGCTATTGCCGAGGTCGCGGTACGTCCCCTTGCACAAGGGCGCAGCTATGGCAACAGCGCTGGAGGAGGCGGCGCCCACCCGGGCGCCAACGATAGCGTCTACGATGGCACCTATGGAGGCCCGCACGACGCCGCCTATAGGGGTGCCTACTATGGCACCCATGGAGGATGCCATGGCAACTGCCACGCTGACGATGACGGCAATGAGTCCGTGTTCGACGAATATTTGCCGCACCGTCCACATAATCAGTATGCACGCAATCGTTGGCGCGATGAGGACGCCGATGATCTGGTTGCAAAGCCTAAGTTCATGATGCCATCCTTTGAGGGTACTACAGAGGTGGAGGTTTATCTTGCATGGGAGCTTAAAGTTGATAAGCTATTCCGCATAAACCGCTATTCTGATCAGCGCAAGTTGGATCTTATCGTCGCTGCTTTGGATGGATATGCTGCTACATGGTGGGAGCGCTGTGTGCAACAGCGTATGGAGCGACATGAGCCACGTGTTGTTACATGGGACGCGCTGAAGCGACAGATGCGCGCGCGCTTTGTACCTACACATTACAAGCGTTCGCTGCATGAAAAGCTGATTGGGTTGCGACAGAGGTTAAAATCAGTTGATGAGTATTATAAAGAGATGGAGCAGATTATCATACATGCTGATGTGCGTGAGAATGAGGAACAAGCGATGGCTCGCTTTCTTGCTGGGATGAATTATGCTATTCGGCGAATCGTTAATCATCATCAATACAACAACATGGTTGAGTTGATGCATCAGGCACGTGAGGCTGAGAAGCAAGTAATTGAAGATGCTAAGTATGCTACACGGCGATGTTATTCAGCGAGCGCGACACCACCGTACAACACGGGACAGCCGGGCAAGCCCGCCCCATCCGGGGGCAATTCTGCGATACGCGGTTCCACACAAAAGAAGATCGATAGTACGCCACCACCGGCACGCCGACCACCGGCGCCCGCTGCTAGCGCAGCATCCTCGATGGGTTCTACAGGCCGTTCACGTGATCTAACATGCTACAAGTGCAAAGGAGTTGGTCATTTTCAGAAAGATTGCCCAAATAATAAAGTTATGATACTTATTGATGATGGGTATATTTTAGCTAGTGATGAAGACGATACTACTCCGTTTGCTAATTTTGCAGAGGATCCTACAGAGGATGAGAGATTGGACTGTAGGCCGGGGTCGCCAGATGGAGAGCATATGCTAGTGTGCACACCTCGTGTACTTAGCGTGTCACAGAGTCCGTCTACCGCATAACGGTGCAATTTGGTTCAGTCATGGGCGACAGTTGGTGGTAAAGTGTGCAAAGTTATAATTAATGGAGGAAGTTGTCATAATCTGGCCAGTAAGGAGATGTGCACAAAATTGGGCTTAAAATACTTGCCGCATCCTCATCCTTATCATGTGCAGTGGTTGAGTGATGTGGGCGAGGTGAAAGTCAGTCATATGGTGAAGGTGCACTTCAAGATTGGCAAGTATGAGGATACCATTGTTTGCGATGTGGTGCCCATATCAGTTTGTCACTTGTTGTTGGGGCGCTCATGGCAATTTGATCGCCATGTTTATCATGATGGGCATACAAACTGCTACAAGTTTAAGTGGAGCGGCAAAGATGTGATTTTGTATTCACTTACACCGACAGAGTAGTCAATGCTGATAAGAAGAAAGTTGAGGTCAAAATTGAGAGAACACCAAATAGCGAGATTCCGCCTTTGGTGGGTGAGAGCCACAAGCCAAACTTGAGCGATAAAAATAAAAGTGAGGGAGAGAAAGGTTTAGTAATGTTAGCCACCAAATCAGAGATGAGAGCTTTTTATGAGAATCCCAATTTGGTGCACTTTGTACTCCTGTACAAAGATGTTTTGCTTTCTACTGACGACTTGACGTCTCTTCCTAGTGGTGTCTCTCATATTTTGTAGGAATTCAGCGACGTTTTTCTGGAGGAGGTACCCATTGGTTTGCCACCAATCCGCGGGATAGAGCATCAAATTGATTTGATTCCGGGAGCGACGCTACCAAACCGACCACCGTACCGCACCAACCCCGAGGAAACAAAGGACATTCAGAAACAAGTACAACAGCTTCTCGACAAAGGGTACGTACGCGAAAGCCCTTGTGCTGTTCCTGTTATTTTAGTTCCTAAGAAAGATGGTACTTGGCGCATGTACATAGATTGTATAGCGATTAATAATATCACTATTCGATATCATCATCTTATACCTCGCTTAGATGATATGTTGGATGAATTGAGTGGTGCTGTTATTTTCTCTAAAATTGATTTGCGTAGTGGGTATCATCAAATTAGGATGAAAGAAGGGGATGAGTGGAAAACTGCGTTTAAAACAAAATTTAGTTTGTATGAGTGGTTAGTCATGCTATTTGGGTTAACTAATGCACCTAGTACATTCATAAGATTGATGAATCATGTTTTGAGGTATTTCATTAGGAAATTTGTGGTCGTGTATTTTTGATGATATCTTGATTTATAGCCATAATGAATCTGATCATATTGACCACATTAGACAAGTGCTACAGATTTTACGCGATACTAGGTTGTTTGGGAACTTAGCGAAGTGCACTTTTTGCAAAGATCGTGTAATATTTTTGGGCTATGTGGTTTTTGTAACATCCCAAAATTTTGGTCTGTTTTAAAGTTTTAAAAGAAAAATAACCATTTGAATTTTCCTGGTAAAGTTAAAAGCTTAATTGGAATTTTCAGAGTTCAAAAACAATTTAATGTGAATAATATCAATATCAACAATTATCAAAACTATTTTATTTGGGTTCTATGAGCTTGGATATATTTTCTAGAATTTTTCTCGAGTTCATTTGCTATTTTCTAAGTTTTATTTGGATTTCTGCTATTTTCTAAAAGGAAAACCTATTTAAAATCTCAGATTCAATCTCGGGCGAATCCTCCTTTCAAATTTCATTCCTATTTCCATTTTCATCCTACCCGTGTCCTTGGCCCGCTTACCCTTCAAATCGGCCGGCCCAATCTTTTTTCCATCGCCTGTTGTCTCCTTTTCCCTTTGCGCGCGTGGACAAGGCCCAACCAGCCACCTTCCTTTTTGTTGCCCTCGACCGTGGATCGTCATTGCGTGCCATCGTCTTCAAGACGTCCTCAGCCGGGACTCTAGAACCCGAGCTCTTCACGAGCAGCGTCGCCGACTCCTTCCTGGATTCTCCCTCTCCGATGCTATATAAGAGCACCCCCTCGCGTCAATTTGTTCGCCCGTGCTTCCTCCCTCGAAACCCTAAGTTCTCTACCCTGGATCCATCCTGGTTCGGCCACAATCCTCGAGGATCCGAAAGCCATTGGAGCGTCTTCCTCGTTGGAGTTCGTCACCTACAGTCGACCTCAGCCCGTGTCGTCTCCGCCATCGGTTTCGCATCGACGTGGTCTACGCCGTGACGCCCTGCCCATCGCCCGAGAACCTCTACATCGCCGTCGCCGTCGTCTTCCCGACAACCAGCCGTGCCACTGTTGTCGATCTCCACGCCGGTGAGAGCCCTAGCTCTTTTGTGTGTGTCATCCTGTGTACCTTGCCTTCCTCGTCTGATTCCCCATCTCTTTGTTGCTTCCCCATCACCGATTCGTCGCTGCCGGCCATTTGCTCCGTCGCCGGTCAACCTTGATGCGTCGTCACCCCCGTCGTCCTCTGGTCGCATTGTCCACTTCAGAGAGTTCCTCATGCCTTCGCCAACCCGGTGCTCACCTCCGTGTGCCTCAGACGGCTCTGGTTCGCCTTCGTCGCTGTGCCCGTGTACCTCGCCACCGCCTAAGTCCTCACCGTCGTCACATCGCCGTCGCTGGAGCCGAGCAATCGCCACCTAGGGCACCACAGTGCTTCCAGGATTCAGTTTTTGTACTTCTTCAAGTCTCCCTTGCCGTCGTTAGCCCTCGCCGCCGTCTCCTTCAGTCGCCGGCCATGGCCGCACCTTTCTTCTTTGTTGTTCCTCCCTTGCCACCTCATTGCCAACTAAGCAGCCACATCACCCCTTTGGCCCAGGTGGCGTCCTCGTCATCATCGGTGTCAGCGCCATGTGGTGCATCCAAGGTCCACCCAGATCCAAAAATCCATAAACTCAGTCCACATGAGCCGAACCTATGACCAGTGGGTCCCACTGGATAAATCATATTTCTTTTATCTTTTCGCTGATAATTCTTGCTGATGTCATGCCGACGTCATAATTATCTTTTCCTTTGGAAAGATAATTCAGTAAATTCATAAATACTGATTTTCAGTATTTTATGTGATTTCAATCTTCCAAAGCCCATATCTTTTGCATCCAAACTCTGATTGAGTCCATTCAAATTCCTAAATTCATCTAAATTCAATATCTATCTATCTGATATTTTTATTTAATTTTTGGAGTTTGTTTGCCCTCTGTTATTTATTTATTTGGTTTATTTGCTTGTTTGCGATTAGACGTTAATACTTCGGGAAGCTTTGAGTAAGGAGGAGCATACCAAGATCAAGACCAATCTCAGGATTTATTCCAAGGCAAGCCGTAGTCCTTTGATCATATTGAACCTATGATTTCAAAAGTATATTGTTTTATACAATTGCATGCTATCTTTATATAAATTGTTTTGGGATTAGCTATTACCTTTTGTCATTATGCCTCCTTTGATTATTTGAATGCCATGAATCCTTTGTCACTTTAGCATGGGTAATTTTAGTTGGACATATTCATATTACCAACATGGGTAGCGTATTAATGCTTAGTTCAGCTTAGATACGATGGGTTTATCATCACATGTGTCATAATGATTAATCTTGACTTAATGATATATGGAATCGTGGTGGTGAGCCACTCTTGTTAAAAATTTGTGGGTACCATGACGAGGTGAGTCATGAGTCTTGGTTAAACAAAATGGTTTTCACTTGGGCGAGTGGTTGGTGGATAGTGGGGGTGCGGGTTTAGCACGGATTGGGTTTGTGGTAGTCTCGCCTGATTAACTGGTCAAGGACTTAATCCTGTGCGCCATTGAACTGGGCCTTAACTGTACAACCACATGTCTGGTATGGGACGGACTGGCTAACTAATTAGCAATGTCTTAATTTCGGTTACGCTGTGGATAGTGTGAGTTATGGGAAAAACATATTCTCATGGAGGCGCAAGAGGGGGGCCCTGTTTGGTCGGATAAAGACATTCAGTGTTGAAACCTTAGCGGGCAGAACTAGGTTAAGAAGGAGCTTTGTAAAGGCCTTGTCACGTGCTCTAGACTGCTTACCTAAGGTAGTGAGTAGTGGTATCGACAGATGCCAAACAAACTAGAGAAGTCGTGTCATGTGGGGAAAGTTGTACAACCTCTACAGAGTGTAAAACTATTCGAATAGCCGTGTCCGCGGCTATGGACGTACTTGGGGATTTCACATGGGAGATAGAGTTTCTTTAAAATGAGTTGGAGTGTGGATGGGTAGTTCACTTGATGAATATAATGTTTGTTTGGTGAACAGGTCATTCACTTGGGGGGTTTGTGTCGATTGGTGAATTGGGATTCACTTATCATTGGTTTGGTTGGAAAGTGAATGGGAAGTTCACTAGTCGTTTCAAAAAAATTGTTTAATTATTTATTATTGTTTTCAACTACGCATTTCAATCTATTTATTGTATTTATCGAATGTCTTTGCTTTTACGCAAAAGAACCATACAGCTAATCTTGTCAAGCAATGCATGAATACTATTTGCATACATTTCCCTACGGTTTGCTGAGTACATTCAAAAGTACTCATGGCTTTTGCCCTCGGATTGATCCGCAGTTGAAGAGTATCAAGCTGCTCAAGAGTTCTTCGCCCAGAGAGACCATGAAGGTTTTGCGGATTAGGATACGTTTCTCCACTCGATTGCCTGTGGGCATGTTGATTGGCCTTTTGAAGAAGTTTCGTTCTGTTGCAAGAGTTTTATTTGTTTCTTTAGCCTTGCGTGGCAAGTTAAGTAAACGTTGACCATAAGGTCCAGTATTATTATTATTATTTGTTACTTTGAGATCTTTTTAGTTAAATTGAATAAATGGATGGTATTTCATCACTATTTCCTGTGTGAGCTAGCTACTGATCTG
The DNA here is from genome assembly GCA_036346405.1 of Phyllostachys edulis. Classification (NCBI taxonomy): domain Eukaryota; kingdom Viridiplantae; phylum Streptophyta; class Magnoliopsida; order Poales; family Poaceae; genus Phyllostachys; species Phyllostachys edulis. The sequence goes on along the minus strand of CM070547.1, from coordinate 54,966,632 downwards.
GGACTAGTTCGAAAAACATAGAGGGTTCCTGAGATGCATTTTCGGGTCCCGACAGTTTTGGCACAGGGAGTAGAGGTAGATGAGTCTAAACTTGAAGCAATTAAAAATTGGCCTACACCTGTGAATGTTAGCCAAATTAGGAACTTTCATGGACTCGCTGGTTTTTATCGGCGTTACGTTAAGGATTTTAGCACCATCGCTGCCCCACTAAGTGAATTAACAAAAAAGGGTGTTGAGTTTACATCGGGGGTGGCACAACAAGCTACATTTGATGAATTGAAAAAGTGTTTAACTGAGGCACAGTTACTTGTTTTACCTGATTTCACTAAGAATTTTAAAATTGAATGTGATGCTAGTGGAATTGGTATTAGCGGTATTTTGATGCAAGAGGGTAGACCGGTTGCTTATTTTAGCGAGAAACTCAAAGGTGCACAATTGAATTATCCGGTCTATGATAAGGAGGTGTATGTTTTAGTGCAAGTTTTAGAAGTTTGGCAACATTATGAACCGTCGACATGCTAAGTGGGTAGAATTTATCGAGTCGTTTCCTTACATTATGAAATATAAGAAGGGAAAGGAAAATGTGGTTGTTGATGCTCTTTCTAGGAAAAGTGTGCTTTTAAATCGCGTAGATGTGCACGTTCCTAGTTTAGAGAGTTTGCGTGATTTATATGCTAATGAACATGATTTCGCTTCACCTTATGTGCATTACAAAGATGGGAAAGGCTGGGACAAATTTCACATTCATGATGAATTTTCATTTCGTGCTAACAAACTATGCGTTCCAGAATCGTCCGTGCATTTGTTATTATTGCAGGAATCTCATGCAGGTGGATTGATGGGACATTTTGGACGTGAGAAGACGTTGTCTAGGCTGAGCGTTCAGTTTTATTGGCCTAAGATGAGGCGTGATGTGGACAGGTATGTACAACGGTGTATAACTTGTCCCAAGGCGAAATCGAAGTTACATCCACATGGTTTGTATACAACTCTTCCAGTTCCTAATGCACCATGGGAAGATATTAGTATGAACTTTGTTTTAGGACTGCCTAGGACTAAGAAGGGGAGAGATTCTGTTTTTGTCGTTATGGATTGATTTTCGAAGATAGCACACTTTATTCCATGCCACAAGAGCGACGATGCGTCGCATGTTGCTGATTTATTTTTCAGGGAGATAGTGCGGTTGCATGGTGTACCCAGGACCATTGTCTCGGATCGCGACATCAAATTCATGAGTTATTTCTGGAAGACACTTTGGGGGAAGCTAGGGACAAGGTTGTTATTCAGCACAACTTGTCATCCCCAAACTGATGGTCAAACAGAGGTGGTGAACCGCACGCTTTCGATGCTGCTAAGGACCATGATCAAGAAAAATATCAAGAAGTGGGAGGACTGTTTGCCACATGTGGAGTTCGCCTACAACAAAGTCATCCACTCTACCACACAGATGTGCCCATTTGAGGTGGTGTATGGTTTCAAGCCTATTACGCCACTTGATTTGCTACCGCTTCCAAGTCCACAACGAACAAATATGGAGGCGTCAAAGAGGGCTGAATATGCGAAGAAATTGCACATCAAGGTGAAAGAAGAAATTGAGCGTAAGGCAAAGTACTATGCTGACAAGGTGAACAAGAAAAGAAAGAAGATGATTTTTCAGCCGGGCGATTTAGTTTGGTTACACTACCACAAGGATCGCTTTCCAGATCGACGCAAATCGAAGTTGCTGCCACGAGGAGATGGACCTTTCAAAGTGCTTGAGCGGATTAACGATAATGCATACAAAATCGAGCTTCCGGGAGATGACTATGGCGTGAGCTCAACATTCAACGTTGTTGATTTATCGCCGTTCTTTGGTGCTGATGATCTAGCATCGAGGATGACGCCTTTTCAAGAGGGAGAGGATGATGAGGTCATCCCTATGACACCTTCTCCTCCACTTAATACTCAAGATATACGCATCGAGTTGCCACCTGGACCAATTACAAGAGCACGTGCCAAGAAATTGCAAGATCAGGTGAACTTGCTCCTTAATGAACATGTCATTAATTTTAACGAGAATTTTATATTACCTAAAAATAGTGTTTTGCTTGTGTTCAGGTTTGAAGATTTAGCGATGGACAGAGATCAAGAATATGCGACCGTCATCTAAGGAAGACCATCAAATGAGGAGGTCAAGGCTCAAGCGGTCAAGCACAAAGCTCATGTGGAGGAACCAGGAAGGAAGCACAAGCCCACGGTATGAACAGTAACCGGCCCATGAATAGTACCACACGAGAACAGTATGGGCCGTGAGCGATAGAGCGCTATATAATCAAGGGCATGAACGATGAACGTCTTGCGTGAATAGTACCACATGGAAAATTAGTAGTGAATAGTTCTTAGGCCAAGACTATATATTGAGGGGTAGACCCCTATTGTAAATTAGACCACGTTTATGTAAAAGAATAGAACACAAGTTATTGCTTGTTCTTTCATAACAGAGTTCATGCGAGGACTTCTAAGAGAGAATTAGGCGATCAATTGTTCGTTCTGCATTTGAAGGTCAAGTTTGCTTTTCCGCTGAGAATTGAGGGCTTGACGATCTCCGCTCGTGGTCTAGCGGCGATCATCCTGGTGCGTGTTGGCGAATATCCATAGAGCTGCAAGTTCATGCACTGGCGCGTGGTGTACAGCTGAGCGGTGTTCGTCGTCAAGCGTTATTTATCTACGGTTCTACTCGAGAAGATCGGGTCACCCCATATCACCTTATCGACTAGGGACTAGTCGTAGAAGAGCTTACGACCAGGCAGTGATCTCGTAGAAGATTTTATGACCACAGACTGATCGTAGCAGAACTTACAATCACGAGACTATGGGGTAGTCGTAGATTGACTTACGACTATGGGGTAGTCGTAGGAGAACCTACGACTACAGGGTGGTCGTAGAAGAACTTACGACCTCCAGCTTCTCCCTTATGAATATTAAAGGGTATACTCAAGGATCATATGACGTCATTATTACCCATAATGTGAATTACAGATAAATAATTAAATAAGGATTATTATATCCTCGTCATGCCTGTTTTGGGTGGAAGTCGTGCAGAGGGGCTGGGGATGAACCCGACCTCTTTCATTGTTTTTCAGGGAAAGCGCAACAATAGTGCATGGAATTGCAGCACGAGGAAGCAATTAATACAATGCCAATCACAGATACTTCTAGGGGTGTCGAATCCGAATTATCTGTTTTATCCGACATGCGAATTCGGTTGGTAGCAAATATGGTTCAGATTTTTCCATCCGATTAACAATTTTTTCCCTATTCGTATCCGCATAAAAAAAAAATTATGGATATGAATGGTTCCATCCGATTAACAATTTTTCCCCTATTCGTACTCGCATAAAAAAAAATATGGATATGAATATGGTATGGACTTTTGCCATCCGAAATGTTATTTTATCCGCACTATTCGTATTCCAATATACATATTTTATTGCAGTATGACTAATTAGTTGGATGAGTATTTTTAGTTTAATATGAATTTACGTTTTTAGGTGAAATAGATAAACTAGAATGATTATGTGTGTTATATACAAAGATAAAGTATCGTAAATATCTTGCAATTACATAAGTTATGATGATATCTGAATCCGACTGAATTGCTACGTATTCGTATTCGTATTTGGCATTATTCGAATTCATATTTATTTAGAAAAATATGAATACGAATATGGGAACACCACTATTCATTTCGTATTCGATCAGTTGACACCCCCTAGATACTTTTGCGGCTAAGAGGGACAAATTTGTTCACATAAGAAATCTGCAATCTCCATCCATGCTTTCCTTCCTTCCCACATCCCTCAATTCCCCAAACATTTTCGTAGTTGATCCAGTATTTATTTCACAGTAGTACAAAGCCAAACAATAGAGTTGGTTCTGACTCTCCATGGCAACCAATATCCACCTAGGTAAGACATATATCCATGACTTTTACCATACGTGTTGGCTTAGTGGTGAAAAAAGGACGGAATTCCACGTTACTCAAAGTAACACACCAAACTGCGTGTCTCCAACCTCTGATTTCTCCACCATACAGGCCGACAGCATTAAGTCTTAAGTAGCGGCTTGGTACAGCAACACCATTGAACCATAAAAGCAAGCCAAAGTTCACCTCTCTGGAGCTCTCATCCGCATCTAATGCACAATAACAAAAACTTAAAACTAGCTATAAGCCTATAGCACACAATAGCTTAAAAATCTGAGGTAGAAGTAAACATATGACGGAAAACAACCCCAAAAAAAACCTGATTGATGAAATCAAAGGTTGGCCAAGGCATCATTGTGCGGTGTTGAGAGCAGAGGATGCGAGCGGTTCAGTGGAAAACGGGAGGACTGTGGGGTGGCTCAGGGCCCATCAGTCCACTGGGCGTGTTGCAGGGCCTTCGCCATGCCACACATTTGTAACAGTACAACAGAAAAAAAAAATCATAGTGAAGCAGTACTAATGAGTGTGAACTGATAATACATGGCAACAATTAAGTGCTACTGGTATTGGTTACTTGAACATTACATATATATATCCACATATTTGAACATTTGCTCACAATTACCGTGGCTTTCTATTATCACAGTAAGGCCAGCTTAGATAATCAGAAAATTACTGCAAGAAAACCCTGAACAGGTACCAAATTAATTATCATGAAGCAGAGTAATAAACTGAATGAATTGTAACATCCCAAATGTATAAATGGATGTGTGTTTCAAATGTAAGAAAATGTGTAGAAATTAAAACTTTTTCTCATATCTTGAAACCATTGAACATTGCCATAATTCTTGTCAAGAGTTGTGGGGTTCAAAAACCTAAACCTCTTGTTGACAAAAGTCAAACCATTTTCCACTTGTCACAAATCTTGTGCCAAACTTGGGGAAACATTTTCCCTTGGTTCTAGAGATGTTGTGTGACCTCTCTGAAAAATATCATACGTTCTAAAACTTGTTTGATAATTTTTGGAGGTAAATCAAATCCTAAAACAGCCTTGATGGATTTCCTGAGAAAAATGCAGTGCACAAAAACCTCTGGAAATTTTATGAAAGGTTAATCCTAAAGTCAGCAAGCTCCAGTTAAAATTTCATAAATTTTGGAGTTGATTTGCTATCTCAATTAAATCCGCAAAGTCTCAGCTTTTAAATTCAAACTCAATTGGTCGCCTTTGTTCCTTGGGCCGAGCCACTTTCCAAAACTGGTTGAACCCAACCGCATCCTCGCTCACCAACCCTTTCCCACTGCTGCGAGTCGTGGCGGTTGGATTACAATCCAACCGCCACGACCTCCGCCTCGATCAATCATCGCGAGGTCCTCCTCTCGTGAGGTCGTGAATCAATCGCTGGATCGATCCAATGACCACGACCTCGCCACAACCATCGCGCCCGATCCTTCCACCTCGAGGTCTTGTGCCGTTGATCAAAATCCACGGCCATGACCTCCTCTCGTTATCAAGCGCCCAAGTCCTCCCCACGCGTTGTGTTGTGCGCCGCTGGATTAAAATCCACGGCCACGACCTCCCCTTTGCATCGTGCGCATCAGACTTTCCACCAGCGCGAGGTCGTAGCCGTTAGATGGAGATCTTACGGCCACGACCTCCCTTCTCATCTCGTAGCCGTTGGATAAAGATCCAACCGCTATGACCTCCTTTCTCTTTTCTGTGTTGTGCCCAACTGCCCAAACCTCCGCGCCTCGAGTCAGTGCTGCTTGGATCAAAATCCAACAGCCACGGCCTCCCCTCTCATATCGTTGCCGTTAGATCAAGATCTCACGGCCACGACCTCCCCACCCCCCCTTTTCCGTGTCGTGCACACCAGCTCAAGACCTCCTTCCATGTTGTGTGCTCTTGGATTGAAATCCAAAGGCCACGACCTCATCGCTCCATTGTGTGCCATTGGATGTAGATCCAAAGGCCACGACCTCCACATCCCCTTGGCAGTATCGCGCGCATCGTTTAAGTTCTCCTCCTCAGGTCCACGCCTTTGGATTCAGATCCAATGGCCAGGACCTCCTATCCCCTTCAGCGCATGATCTCCTTTTCCTTTTCGCAACCATGCAATGAAGATCGTATGACTGTGACCTCCCCGTTCCTTTGCGCCTCCGCGCAATGTCGATCTAAGGGTCACGACCTCCCCAGTCCAGATCCTATGGTTGTGACCTCCTCCCTTTCCATCTAAACCTTACCGTTTCAGATCTTAGGGCTGTGACCTCCCTATCCTTCTTATCCAACGGTTGGGGGCAGGTCCTGTTCTTCTCCTAGCTTGGCTGCCAGGCGCCATGGCGATAGGGGAGGTCGGTGACTGCCTTGTCCCAACGGCTCAGGTGCTCAGGCATTTAATGCGTGTCAGCCTTTCCGCCCATAGGCTATGCTCAGACCTACCCCCATCACCTCCATCGTCCTGTCCAAGCCATGGACCGAGCCATGGGCTAAGCTCACCATGAGCTTAACCCTAGCTCATGACCCTTTCTCCTCGGGCTATAATACCTTCCCATTGTTTTCCTTGGCTTCTTTTACACACTTCACCTCTTACTCTCGGTTCTGTGGAGCTCTAAACACTCAGACCTCCTTGGCCGCCATTGAAGCACCTTGGAGCTCCTCGGTGGCACAGTGCTCCAGTGGCTCCCTCTCTCGACCTCTGCTCCATTTCGCTCCTCTAACTTCCTAGAAGTTTTAACCCTAACTCCATTTGGGTTGACCTTTTCAGGGAAGGGCTAATTGGAGTTGGAACTTTTGGCCGTGGAGCTCATTGTCTTCACCATCGCCGGTCCTCCTCTCCTCCGACCTCCTATGTGAGACCCCGATTTATTAGGCTCATAATACTTAGTCATCCAATTGACCCTAGTATTATCAACTAAATAAACCGTGCCTCGAGATATATGTACTTCCCAAGAATGCAAGACACACAACTCATTACAAAAGATTGCATCAATTCCATTCAAACACATAGAAACAGAACAAGCAACAAACCGAAGTTAATATACATAAAGGATAGTTATTACAAAAGAGAGGCCGACCGCCAAATAACAACAAGACTACTAAGATAACAATGAAGCAAAAGTGCCATAGAGATGGCCCAAAACAAGAGCCAACCAAGGTGCCTTCACCCACAAGGCAACCGACTGCACCGCCAAGCTAGTCGCTTTCCCAACCAACAAGACAAATTAAAAGTAAAGCCCTTTGGGCTCTACCTCCTCTCTGCAACAAGGTTATTAAGCAAAGCAAATGAGTACAAAATGTACTCGCAAGACCGACGTGTAGTATAACGTAACTATAGTTTAACTACATGCAAGCTTTATTTAAGTGGATGAGGCTTTGGACTCATTTTTAGCATAAAGCAAGTTTTCATTTGCAATAATGTAATAGATTGAAAGCAATTTGGCAAAGCATTTTTAATTGTTGAAGTAACAACGAGATAATAACATAATAACAACATATGAACAACACGGAAGTGACTAACCCAATAGCCACCACAACAATAGCATGAATTACCCATTCATACCACCCATGTCAAGTTTTAATTAAAGGTTGTAGTCTAGTTCTCACGGGCGATCCGGCGTGTCCATAACCTAGGGCGAGGCTATTCAATAGTTTTAACCTCAGCAGGGTGTACCAATGTACCCACACGTCGACCGCCTTTTCGCCACATGATTTAGCACACTTCCTTTGGTATGCCAAGACGGCTAAGTCCTCTGAGACATTTCCAATGGATGATGCTAATTACGAGCCGCAACCCACGGGGATAAAGACACATTAGACAACCTAACCGGTCTGCCAATGCTCCTTCCCAACACCACACACACACATTTTATTTAAACATACCCACCAACCAGCTCATAATTAACACCTCCCAAAGTACTTAGTCAAGAGAGGTCCCATATCCCCCTCGTGTGGTTAGCACGCAAAATTGCTCAGAACGGTGGCACAAGTAACTCGGTCCTTAATGACTCAGGCATACTACCACATTCCAAAAACCACACTATCCATCCAATATGCCCAAGTCCAAATCAAACTTTTATTTTCAGATTTTGACTATACAAAATAACAAAGCACAAGTGCTGGACATAAAAGAGTAATAATTGGATTTGTGTGATCAAGACCATCGACTAAATCGATGATCGCCCATTACTACCGATAACTAAGCATGTCTAAGCAATTTAAATCGAAAACTACTAAGTGATAAGAGCTCATCCAACGAGCTCAAACCACAGCAAATAACCTAGGCTCATGGTAGTAGAGGATGAACAATTCCTACAGATTATGCAACTATAGGCTTGCTAGCGATACTTTAACACAAAGTAGCATGCATACATACAAGTAAAACAATATATTAACCTTTAAAGTAAAGGAACGATAGAGGGGATATGATCAAACTGCTTGCCTTGCTATTGCTGGTCAATTTGTTGCTGAGGATCGCTCACGGGAGCAACACATTCGTCAACACCTAATCGAAAAAGACGAAAACAATCGATAAGAACGATTTAAAACGACAAAGACAGCACAGCAAACGAACTCCAAATACTCTGAAATTTCTACAGCAGCAAGAGTATGATTTTTACGGAATTTAGCAACAAGAACCAATTGATTTGGATTCTCAATGCAAAAGTTATGAGCAAAACAAATCTGCTCAGCCCTAAAAATACCAAACTGCCACTATTCACTAATTTAATTATTAGGCAACATTTTCTAGAAGAGTGGTGATACTGAGATTTTTACAGTAAAACCAGCACCTCATTAGATGAATAACACAATTGAGTTCACCTCATTTGGAGCTTTATGCATTTTCTATAATTTTTCAAAAACAAGAACTTGAACAAAATTATAATGCACAAGAATTCTTTTTGACAACAGCAACCTGCTCAAAACTAATTTTCACAGTAAGTTCATCAATAGAGGAACCCAACAAAGTTGGATTCACTCAAAAATAATCTACAGAGCATTAGTTATGTATTTTACAAGTTAAACACTACATTTAAAGTTAGTTTTAAAACCTATTTGCAAAACCATGTTCTGGAGCTGAACTGGGCTCATAACCATTTTTAGATTGGAGCCCAGGTCAAACCAGAGCTAACATAATTTGAATGATCTCATTTGGATTTAAATTGAATTAGTTATGCAATTTTAAAGTTCATACCTTTATCAGTTCTTAAAATAACAGTTCACCGGAATTTCTAAAACCATAAAGACATGGGAGGACGTGAGCCACAGATCTGAGATCTAACGGCTCGCACCTCCCAGAGTTAACGCACACGCCGCAGCAGCCGAAGGTCCAGAGGTCATGGACCTCCTAGCAGCCGCCATGAAAGCGTAGGGGAGGTCGTGGCCGCTGATGGCACATCCAACGGGCCACAACACGGAAAGGAGGTCCTCAACGGCCGCGATCAACACAGGAGGACATAAGCGGCTCGAGATCAACGCGGGAGGTCATAACGGCAGAGATGACCTCGAGGAGGTCCAAGCAGAGGTCTTAACGCCACAGCACCTCCGTGGAGGTCCGGCGGCCACGATGCGCAAGGGAGGTCTTGGGCGTGCGATTTCCTCGGAGGAGGTCCGGGCGCCCTGACCAGCGCCCTTTTGCGCCACAAGACGCGCTTCGGACAGGAGTTAATGCGCGGGACACAAGGAGGTCCGCGCGAGAGGTCTTAAATGCGCCGCGACGGGCGGGATTAAAGGCGCTTAAGACACGCCAATTATTAGCGATATTTGAGCAATGATTAGCGCCTTTAACGCGGCGGATCTTTGTCCTAAACACGACAACAATACGCCGTTTTTGTCCGACAAAGATCCTGAGCTCAAGGACGTGGTCATTGCCGGCGATACTGACGCGTTTGGCGACAACCAAGGACATCACCGTGTGCGCAATAGTGTTGCACACACCATGGGCTCACTCTCGACGGCGGAGACGGCCTTGAGCGCCGTCGAGCCGGAGAGGACAAAGATGACCCGCACGGCCAAAAGACAAATATGAAAATATAAAGCTCCGCAACTTCATACATGCAGTGCCCAGCTCTAAGGACTAACAGAGGTTACCGGAGGTCCAGAGGAGCCGAGGAGGTCGAGGAAGGAAGGACCAGTGCCGGGGAAGAAAGGTGCTCCACGGCCAAAGCTCCAGCTCCAGCTCCCAGTGAAGCCTCCTCTGAAAATGTCAACCTAAACAAGGTTAGGTGTAACATCCCAAATGTATAATTAGGGTTAATCAAGTATAATTATATGTGTAGAAATTAAAACTTTTTCTCACATCTTGAAAAACCCTAAAATCTTATGTAATTATTGTCCAAGAGTTGTGTAATTCAAAAACACAAAGCTCTTGTTGACCAAAAGTCAAATTCCTTTTCCAATTATCTTAAATCTTGTGCCCAACAATTGGAAAGTATTTTCCTTGGTCCCAAAACTGATGTGGGACCCCTCTGAAAAATATCACAAGTTGTAAAACTAGTTTGATAAATTTTGGAGGTAAAACAATCCTTTAAACAACCTTAATGAATTTCCTGAGAAAAATGCATTGCATAATAACCTCTGGAAATTTTATGCAAGGTTGATCTCATTGTCAACAAGCTCCAGTTAAAATTTCATCAAATTTGGAGTTCATTTGCTATCTCAAATAATTCTGGTAAGTTTCAATTGTTAAAAACTAAATTTAAAAGCCTACACTGCTCCTTGGGCTAGCTATATTCAAAGTTGGTCCAGCCCAACCATGTCCGCACCTCAACAGACCTCATCTCCACCTTGATCAAATCATGGTGTTGGATTTACATCCAACCGCCACGATCTCCTCCGCGGTCAACACCGCAAGGACCTCCCCACCTCATGAGGTCATTGCCGCTGGATCCGTGATCAACGGCCATGACCTCCCCGTGTGTTAAACCTCAAAGACCTCCTCGAGTCTGTTAAACCATCGCAATGAGGTCATCCCATTTGTTGAGGTCGAGCCGTTGGATCAAATCCAACACCCACGACCTCCTCCTCAACATACTCAACAGTCATCCCATTTCACGTGAGGTCATAGCCCTTGGATCCAAGATCCATGGCCCCGACCTCCTCCTCTCAACCTAAACTAAACAAACCTCCCACCTAACCAAGGTCGTGGCCGCTGGATCGATCCAACACTCACGACCTCCCGTGTTATCAAGCACTCACAACCTCCCCATCTTTTGTTGTGCACCGTTAGATTAAAATCTACTACCACGACCTCCTTTTTCTCTCATGCGCACTGACCTCCCAGGCAAGACGTGAGATCGTAGCCCTTAGATCTAAATCTAAAGGCCATGACCTCCCTTGTGCGTTATGCAAGCTCAGACCTCCACCTCTTTTGATCGAACCCTTAGATCTAAATCTAGCGGTCCCGACCTCCCTTGCTGCTGCGCATCATATCGACCTCCCGGTCATTGTGTGCCCTTGATTTAAATCCAAAGGCCATGACCTCCCTCATGTCCTTTTGATCGCGTGCAGTTAAGTCCTCACCGAGGTCCGCACTGCTGGATGGAGATCCAACGCTTTGGACCTCCTGTCCTTTTTCCTCACGTGCGTGCTGCGATTATGAAATCGGAGGGCCACGACCTCCCATCTCTTGATCGTGTGGCTGGGACCTCCTCCCACCACTTAAAACATAACGGTTCAAAATGAGATCCGATGGTTAGGACCTCCCGGTGTCTTATCCAACGGTCATAAGGACCTCCCTGTTCTTCTCCTTCCTCTGGCGCGCATGCGTGCTCTCGAGCGGTGGAGTGTCTTGCGCCAGCCTCTGCACCTTTAATGACTCTTTTGTCGACCAAGATTTAATGCAGTCGACTTTACGCTTATCAGTCAAGACACCACCGCCTTGTCAACCTTTATGTCTTGTCCACCCCATGGACCAACCTGGGCTAAGCTCACCATGGAGCTTAGCCCCAGCTCATAACCTTCACTCAAAGCTATAAGTCACCCCAGGGATCCTCCTTGGCTTCCTTTGCACACAACCGATCTCACCTTGCATCTTGTGCGTGGTGAGCTCCTCCTCACTCACCTCCCATCTTGGCCGCCATTGTTGAAGTCCTTGGAGCTTCTCGGTAGCTCAGAGTTCCAGTGGCTCCCTTCTTCAACCCTTGCTCACTTTGTGCTCCCCAAACCTCCTGGAATAACCCTAACTTATTTTGTTTGGGCATTTTTCAGAGGTGGACAAAGCTGAGCTTGGAGCTGGTGCCGTGAGCTGCGAAGCTTCGTTGTCTTCCCCAACTCCGGTCATCACCTCCACGACCTCCCCAGCACCTTAGGACCTCCAGGTACCTCCTGTTAGTCCTTTAGTTGCTGGCACCCGCTTGAATGTCGTGCGGAGCTTCATTTTGCATTTGCGTAGTTTGGCCGTGCTGGTCATCCTTTGACCTCTCCGGCTCGACGGCGTTCAAGGCCGTCGCCGCCGTTGAGAGGAGGACCATTGGGTGCGCATGGTTATTGCGACCCAACGGATCATTGACCTCACCGGCGGGCTCTACATCGCCGGCGAGATCACTTCTTCACGCCGGGATTTTGTCGGACGTCCCGAAAGCGTGTCATTGTCGTTTTAGGACATAAATTCACCGCTTTAAATGCCCAATCATTGCAATCATGGGGTTAGCGTTAAATGCCATTAACCCGTCTCTTGTGCGATTTAAAACCTCCCTCGCGGACCTCCTCATGGTCCCGCCAAGCATTTATTCATGTCCTAGTGCGTGCGCGAAGTTAAGGCGCTGTGCAGGGCGTCGAGACCTCCTCCGAGGAGATCTGGAGCGCCCAAGACCTCCCTTGCGCAATCGTGGCCGTCCTGACCTCCTGGAGGTCTGTGGACGTTAGGACCTCCGTTAGGACCTCTCCGTAGCCATCTCACCGCTCATGACCTCCCGGGTAGATCTTAACCGCCAAGGTCCTCCTCGGACGATCTGGACCATCAAGGACCTCCTTGGAACATCTCGACCCCAGACCTCCCCGTGAGGTCCCGACGATGTAGATTTTCCTCAGGGAGATCTTGATAGTTTAGATCTTCCTTTGGAAGATCTCACCGTTGAGGACCTCCCCTTTAGATCTGGTCCGTTCCGGACCTCCTTTCCATGTTGTGGTCCGTTGGATTTCCCATCTACGGCCACGACCTCCCCCTCACCTCGCGCATGTGAGTTGCTAAGAGGTCCAGGACCTCTGGACCTTCACGTGCGTGTGTGTGATGTTCTCCTGGGAGGTTTTGAGCCGTTGGATTTAAGATCTGTGGCTCACGTCCTCCCATGCCTTTGTGATTTTTAGAAATTCCAGTGAACTCTTAGTTAAACTGAAATAAGGTATAGACTTTAGAATTTCATATCTTTCTCATTTTAAATCCATTTGAGGTCATTCAAATTGTGTTAGCTCTGTATTGAACTTGACTTTAATCCAAAAATGATTGTAAGTTGAGTTCAGCTCCAGAGCACAGTTTGCCATCAGGTTTTAAAACTCACTTTAAATATACACTCAAAAACAATACTTAACTTGTAAAATACATAACTAATGCTCTATAGACTATTTTTGGGTGAGACCAACTTTGTGGGTTTCCTCTCTTAGTGAACTCACTGTGAAAATTAGTTTTGAGCATGTTGCTGTTAGGAAAATGAGGACTTGTGCATTATAATTTTGTTCAAGTTCTTGTTTTTGAAAATTTGTAGAGAGTGCAATATAGCTCCAAATGAGATGAACTCAATTGTGTTATTCATCTCATGAGGTGCTGGTTTTACAGTAAAAATTTCAGCTTCGCTGCTGTTCTAGAAAATGTTGCCTCATAATTAAATTAGTGAATAGTGCAGTTTGGTATTTTAAGGGCTGAGCAGAATTATTTTGCTCATAACTTTTGCATTGAGAATCCAAATCAATTGGTTCTTGTTGCAATATTCCCTAAAAATCACCCTCTTGCTGCTGTAGAAAATTCAGAGAATTTGGAGTTCGTTTGTTGTGCTGTCTTTGTTGTGTTTCGTCGTTCTTATCGGTTCTTTCTCGCTTTTCCGTTAGGGCCGACATTTGTGGTGATCCCGAGAGTGACCCTCCGCAACAAAGTGACCACCAGCAACAAGGCAAGCAGTTTGATCATTTCTATCATTGTCCCATTACTTTAAAGCTTAATATATTGTTTTACTTCTATGTATGCATGCTACTTTGTGTTAAATGTCGCTAGCAAGCCTATAGTTGCATGATCTGTAGGAATTGTTTATCCTCTACTACCATGAGCCTAGGTTATTTGCTGTGGTGGGAGCTCGTTGGATGAGCTCTTATCACTTAGTAGTTTCGATTTAAATTGCTTAGACATGCTTAGTTATCGGTAGAATGGGCGATCATCGACTTAGTCGATGGTCTTGATCACTCAAAACTGATTATTACTCCTATATGTCCAGCACTTGTGCTTTGATTAATTTGTAAAATCAAAAACTGAAAATAAAAGATTGATTTAGACTTGGGCATATTGGATGGATGGTGTGGTTTTTGGATGTGGTGGTATGCTGGGTCCCTAAGGACCGAGTACTTGGGTCACTAAGTTGCGATTTTGCGACTAACCACACGAGGGGCATATGGAACCCTCTTGACTAAGTACTTTGGGCGGTGTTAATTGGGGTCGCTTTCGGTTGGTGTGTTTTAAAGATAAAATGTGTGTGTGATGTGGGAGGGAGCATTAGCTTCCTGAAGGTTGTGTGATGTCTCCTTCTCCCGTGGGTTGTGCGACTCGAATTAGCATTGTCCATTGGAAATGTCTCAGAGGACTTAGCCGTGCTTAAGCATACCAAAGGTAGTGTGCCTAATGGAAAGGCGGTCGGACGTGTGGTACAGTGGTACACCCGCAGGATAAAACTATTCAATAGCCTCGTCCTAGGTTATGGACATGCTTGGTAAGGTCGTTCAAGACTAGACTACAACCTTTAATTAAAACTTGACATGGTTGGTATGAACGGGAGTTCATGCTATTGTTGTGGTGACTTGGGTTAGTCACTTCCGTGATTGTTCTTGTTGTTGTTATTATGTTATTATCGCGTTGTTATTTCAACAATTAAAAATGCTTTGTCAAATTGCTTTCAATCTACTATATTATTGCAAATGAAACTTGCTTTATGCTAAAATGAGTCCAAAGCCTCATCCACTTAAATAAAGCTTGCATATAGCTAAATTATAGTTCTGTTATCTTACACGTCGGTCTTGCAGTACAATAAACAATTTATTGTACTCATTTGCTTTGCTTAACAACTTTGTTGCAGAGGAGGTAGAGCCCAAAGGGCTTTACTTTTGCGAGTTATGCGGTGGTTGGGAGAGCGACTAGCTTGGCGGTCCGGTCAGTTGCCTTGTGGGCTAAAGGCACACTGGTTGGCTCTTATTTTGGGCCATCTTTATGGCACTTTTGCTTCCGCTGTTATCTTTTGTAATTATTGCTATTTGGCCTAAGGGCCTCTCTTTTGTAATATCTATTCCATATTAATGTTAACTTCTGGTTTGTTGCTTATGTACTATGTGTTGTATGGAATTGATACATTCTTTTGTTGTGAGGTATGTATACTTGCATTCAGGAAGTATACATCTCTCGAGACCGGTTTATTTGGTTGATAATACTAGGGTCAATTGGATGACTAAGTATTATGAGCCTAATAAACGCTCGAGGTCTCACATTAGGTCAACACCGTAGGCAAGGGGAGCACAAAATGAGCAAGAAGTTGAAGAGGAGCCATCGGAACAATGGTGCCACCGAGGGCTCCAAGCTTCAACAATGGCGGCCAAAAGGGGAGGTCAGTGGAGGAGAAAGCTCAAAAGACACAGGTGCAAGCTAAAGCTTGGAAGTGTGCCAAAGAAGCTAAGGGAGGAACCCAATGGGGGTTTTATAATTTGGATAAGCAGGGCACATGAGCTGGGTTAAGCTCATGGTGAGCTTAGCCCATGGCTCGGTCCAGGGCTTGGACAAGACGTGGAGCTGACATGGGGACAGGTCTGTGCAGACTGGAGAGGCGGAAGGCTGACCAGCATTTAATGCGGGTCAGCAAAGAGTCGTTGAAGGTACACAAGTGACAGGCACGCCCTTTTCTCCCTGCCCAGGAGCACGCATGTGTGACCGAGGAAGGAGAAGAACAGGGGAGATCATTTTGACCGTTGGATAAGACTTCGGGGAGGTCCTAACCATCGGATGTGATTTTTGAACCGTTATGTTTTAAGTGACTGGGAGGAGGTCCTAGCCACACGATCTTGGACGGGGAGGTCGTGGCCCTCCGATTTCCATAACGCAGATGCGCAAAGGAAAAGGGATTAGGAGGTCCAAGGCGTTGGATCTAAATCCAACGGTGCGGACCTCCGGAGGACTTAACGCTTATGCACGCCATGCTGACAAGATGTGGAGGTCATGGCCTTTGGATTTAAATCCAAGGGTGCATAACAGATAGGGAGGACTTAGACGCTGCGCAACGCACAAGAGAGGTCATGGCCTTTAGATTTAGATCTAAGGGCTACGACCTCATGTCTTGCCGGGAGGTCTGATGCGCACAAGGCGAGGAGGAGGTCGTGGCCCGTGGATCTTAATCCAACGGTGCACAACATGAGATGGGGAAGGCTTTGTCTTGCCGGATAACGCCGAGAGGTTGTGGGTCGTTGGATTTGATCCAACGGCGCTGTACAACAATTGAAGCGGGGAGGTCCTGGGCTGCGATGATTTGCAGCGGAGGTCGTGGCCTTTGGATTTAAATCCAACGGCTACGACCTCAACAAGGTGGAGAGGTCTGAAGGTTTTGACAGTGAGGGGAGGTCATGGCCATGGATCTTTGATCCAAGGGCAATGACCTCACCAAGGTGGAAGGTGGACTTTGAGGTTTGATAACAAGGGGAGGTCATGGCCATCGGATTTTGATCCAAGGGCAATGACCAGATGAGGTGGGGAGAGGACCTTGCGGTGTTGACCATGAGGAGATCGTGGCGGTTGGATGTAAATCCAACTACCGTGACCTCATCAAGGCGGGAAGGAGGTCTCGATGAGCCCGGAGTGGGTTGGGTTGGACCAACTTTGCAAAGCGGCTAGCCCAAGGAACAATGCACCATTTTGAATTTAGTTTTTAACAGCTGAGACTTTGCAGAATTGTTTGGGATAGCCAAACAAGTCCAAAATTTATGAAATTTTAACTGGAGCTTGTTGACATCATGATTAACCTTACATAAAATTTCCAGAGGTTATTATGCTATGAGTTTTTCTCAGGAAATTCATGAAGGCTGTTCAAGAAATTGTTTTACCTCCAAAAATTATCAAACAAGTTTTATAACTCATGATATTTTTCAGAGGGGTCCTGTCGGGACCCAAAACTACTTGCTCGGGACCCTTCAGGTTTAACGACTAGCCCAGATCATGCTAGTGCACACAAGGTCAACAAAGATGGCAATCGCTCCATACAAGCTTAATAATAACATAAACGGTTAACTTTGATAATCAAATAATGGTTTTGACCTTAAGGTCGAAGTTTACAAATATTGAGCCACGCAGGCTAACATAGGAAATAAACAAAGAATGAACATAAACGGTAGTGGCACCCCATCGATTCGCCACAGCAACCGATCGATCAAGACCTCACGATCAGCACCTTCGATGAACTCGCCCTCGTATGTCGGTGAAGACTCCTCCTCCGCTTGATTCATTCAAAACAAGCGTGAGTACACACCGCATCTCAAGCCACACCACGAGATGCAATATTTACATGCGGGCTTATTACAAGAGAAAGGCTTTCAGGGCTCTTTTGCATAAATGCAACTTTTGCAATTGAATACAATTTAATAGATTAAAGATGTAAAACAAATAGACAATAATCATTTTAACAAGTTATTTCACAAAGACACACACAGCCTAACGGGTTATTCACATAGCTAAATGATTTATTCACATAGCTCCCTTCCCACACAGCTTTTATGAAAATCTACCCCTAGTGTCAAATCCTCGAGCATTGTCCATGATCATGACGCTTGCTATTCAATAGATTAAGTTACACTCGCAGAGGTTTGTACACTTTACCCACAAGATACAATTAGTGTAGCTAACACTAATCATAACAAAGCATTTCAGATACCTTATCTTACTATGCTAGGCCTGCTCTCAAAATGTATATGTGGTCGCACAGAAGCTCATTCTTTAGAGCACATGGTGAGGTCCTTAATTGACCAAGGCAAGACTTCCACATGCCATCACACGTACACACAGATTAATATTCACATAGTCCACACAGTTCACACACCCACCCTTTCACACGCTTCCACCACTTGCCTCGGTTCCAATCCTTTTACCACCCCATTGGTTTTAAGTGCAACACATGTCACAAAGACACATAGTACACACGCTTTTATCACATAGTTGCATATTCACTTAGTCAAATTTATATAGCAATCTACATGACAAAAGATTCGTGGCATGGCTAAGCAATCTACTCAGATTAACCAACCCACGTTGGTGCTACAATAATTACCAACTAAATATCAACTAGGGTGACAAAGGATCATGGCATAACAATTACACAAGGAAGACATAACAATTTGGAATTAACTACTACACCCAAAACATTTAAATAAATACTTGAATTAAGATGCAGAATTTGAATCAAGATACTTTTATAAAACTGGGAAGCAAGATGGTCAAGGGCATAGCTTGCCTTGAAAAGGATCTAGGAATTGATCTTGGTCTTGGAAAGGTCCTTCTTCTTCAACTCTTCCAAAGAAATATTCGAAGTCTACTCAAAAACCACACAAACAAACAAACTAAATAAAACCAGAAGCAAATAACTCCAATAAAATAAATAAAAAGCTCCAATAGATAGATCTGGATTTTAGACAAATTTAGGAATTTGAATGGATGGATTTGGAGTTAGGATTCAAAAGATATGAATTTTACAAGTTTTAACTTAACTCGAAATTTAAATGAATTTCTAAATTTAAACAAAATCAAATTTAAAAAAATTTTGGTTTGATGAGCTAGATCTTAATTTTATATGAATTTAGAAATTTGAAACACCCAATTTGGAGTTTGATGCAAAAGTTATGAATTTTACAAATTTAAACCTAAATCATTATTTAACAATTTTCCTAATTGTTTTTCTAAAGGAAATTCTAATTATTGCGCAAGGTGACGCCGCGAAGGATTTCGAAATTTAAAAGAATTAAAGAATTAATCGACATGTGGGACCCACATGTCGCTGACCCGACCACGCAGTGACCAAGTCCACCGAGCCATCGATCTGGGGCACCGACGACCACGTGGGCACTCACGTGGCGCCACGCGGGCCGACGCGGCGCCACTGGGCGGACACGCAAGCACGGGCCGAGCCGACGCCGACGTGGACGGCGGCGGCGGCGGCAAGACGGAACCAAGGGTCCCGTGAAGCGGCTTCGCCGGCGAGAATGGGTGGTACCGGCGTGTAGCTAACGCTATTGCGAACACGAAGAGGTACCTCCGGGTGGTTGAGGTGGACGGGTGGCTGGCGGCGAGGTCGAGCGGCGGCTCGGGTTTTGTCAGACAAAGGCCCGGTGAGGCCTAGGCGACGGCAGGGGTCCGGAGGTAGAGGAGGCGATGGCGAACTTCGGTGGCGTGCTCCCCGACGCCTGCGGCTACGGGCAAGGCAAGAATCAAGAAATTCCACCGCGCAGGAGCTCTAAAACTCAAATTGCGGCGGCGCTGGGGCTCGGGAGGAGGTGTGGGTTGGGGGTTTGGGAAAAGGAGGGCGGTGCGATCCCGGGGGTGCCTTTTATAGGGGCCGGGGAGCTCCGAGGCGGCGGCTGCGGGAGGTCGTGGCGGCGGCAAGCATGAACGTGGCGCAACCGCCGCGGATGAGGGGGGTTGAGGGGTGGCGGCGTGGTCGTGGAGGTCGTCTTGCGCTCATGAGGAACGGGAGGTTGAGGCGCCGCTGCGTGAAGCTTCGGCGTTGACCGCTAATAAGCGGTTCTTGGCGGCCCCGCACGACGAGAAGAACGCGGCGAGGACGAAGGTGGTGGGGTCCACACGCCGAGAGAGAGAGAGCGAGGCTCACAAGCAGCTGGTGGAGATCTAACCGCTCGGCGTGATCCAACGGTGGAGGAGGGTTTAATGAGATGAACAGGATGGGCCAAGGAATTCGCCCAATTCCATTTGGAGATTTAAATAGCTTTTCCTTTTTAATAAAATACCGTAAATTCAAATAAGCAATGGAAAATAGCAAAAGACCTTGGAAAAATTCCGTAAAATTCTAGAAAATATATCCAAGCTCATAGAATCCAAATAAAATAGTTTTGACTAATGTTCATGTTGGAATTATTCATATTAAATTGTTTTGTTACTAAAGGTCCAATATTAAGCTTTTAATTTAAATTCAAATAAATCCAAATGGTGGACTCTCTCTCCTACCAACTATTCAAATGATTTTTAAAGCTCAAAAAATGGGATGTTACAAACCTCCCCTTAAAGGAATCTCGACCCCGAGATTCAAAGCTAATGAGAAAAGGTCAGGGAACTCGGCTTTCAACTCTTCTTCACGCTCCCACGTTGCTTCACCTTCCGAGTGGTGGCTCCATCGCACCTTGCAAAACGAATCTGTCTTGCTTCGTCCGACGCTCATGACATCCAAAATCTTGACCGTTGTTCTTTGTAGGTGAGGTCTTCTTTAGTTCAATTGACTCTAACGGTGCTTGTTCTTCCCAAGACACGAAGACACTTCTTCAATCGAGAGACATGAAAGACATCATGGACTCGCTAGCTAGCGGCAAGGCAGCCCAAGCGATAAGCTACTTCTCCACGGCGATCCAAAATCTTGAACGGACCAACATACCGAGGGGCAAGCTTCCTTTGGCGTGGAACCTTTTCACACCTCTCGAGGGGCGAACTCGAGATACACAAAATCTTCTGGCTCGAAACTGAGATCACGACGACGATTATCGGCATAACTCTTTTGTCTCGATTGAGCTATCTTTAGCCTCTCTCTGATCATGGACACTTGCTCTTCTGCTTCTTGAATAATATCCGGACCAAAGATCAGACGCTCAGCGGTTTCGACCGCTTCAACGGGTTCGCAAGCACGACCATACAAAGCTTCAAACGGTGACATTTGTAAACCGCTTGATAACTGTTGTTGTACGAGAATTTCGTGATATGGTAAACTCTTATCCCAACGGGTAGCATTTGCTAGGCACGTGCTCTCAACATATCTTCCAATATCTCGTTAACCCTTCACCGGCATCCATCCGTCTGGGGATGATACGCAGTACTGAAATTTAGGTGAGTCCCTAAAGCTTCGTGCAAACTCTGCCAAAATCGGGAGGTGAACTGAGATCCTCGATCTGACACTATCTTCTTAGGTACACCATGCAAACCGAAAATCTTTGACATGTACAACCGCTAGACGATCTCCCGAGTAATGTGGTTTTGACCGTAAGAAATGGGCAACTTTAGTCAAACGATCTACTATTACCCAAATCGAATCGTAACCCGAGTGAGTCTTGGGTAAACCGTAATGAAATCCATTCCGATTTCTTCCCACTTCCATTCTCGAATCTTCAAGGGTTGCAATGCACCTGCCGGCCTCGATGCTCGCTTAACTTTTGACACACGCCGCACAAGGCGATTTAACTCGCGACGCCTCGCTTTGATTCGCCACCAAAACCTATTCTTAACATCCCGATACATCTTAGTACTACCAGGTGAATCGAATACTTTGAGTCATGGGCCTCCTTCAAAATCACCGCCTCAATCCATCAATATCTGAACGCAGATACGCCCATTGATCCACAAGATGTCCTCGGTCATCCACCGTGAAGTCCTTGAACTTCCTTCGTCATCTTCTTCTTAATGCTCTGAGAACTCGAGTCTTTCTACCGAGCCGTGAATCGCTTCTCCAAAGTAGATCACTTCCAAGTTTGCTACTTAATCCTTCGACACTACTTCTAGCTTCACCGAATTCTTCTTGTAGTTCGAACAAGGCTCTTTCACTTCCAGAGCATTGCAAAGGACTCTTACTACCAAAGCATCTCAGAACGACATTGGCTTTACCAGGTGGTAATGGATTCCAAGATTATAATCCTTTATCAACTCTAGCCATCTCCTCTGCCTCATATTCAGTCCGATCGAGTGAAAATATATTTCAAGCTCTTATGATCTGTGTATACCTCACAGCCGACATCGATGAGGTAATGACGCCAAATCTTCAAAGCATGTACCACGGCGCTAATTCTAGATCATGGGTAGGGTAATTTTCTTCATGCGGTCTTAATCGCCTTTGACGCGTGAAGTTTACTCTTCCTTCTTGCATCAGACACATCCTAATCCTTGACGCCAAGCATCACAATAGATATCAAAATCCTTACGGATATCCCAAGAAAATCAAGATCAATTCAAGTCAAACGCTTCTTCAATTCTTGAAAACTTTCTCACAAGTCAGTCCAGTAAACTTTTTTCTTTCTTCAACAATTGCGTAAGAGGTTTAGCAATTGATGAGAATCCTTCAATGAAACGACGATAATATCCTCGCTAATCCCAAGAAATCGCGAATCTGAAAGTGATGTCTTTGGGTCGCTCCCAATGTAATACTTTTTTACCTTCATCAATCAATCACATTCTCGCAATTGCCATTACATGACCAAGGAAGTCCACTTCCTTCTTCCGTAAATCACACTTGCTAAACTTAGCATACAATCGATGCTCCCCGAGCTTCTAGGATTAATCTCGGTGTTCAAAGATGTTCTTCTTCCGATTTGGAGTAAACCAAAATGTCATCAATGAATACGACTACAAACTTGTCCAGATACTCCATGAATACCTTATTCATCATGTTCATGAAATAGGCAGGGGCGTTGGTCAGACCAAAGGACATGACTAGGAACTCATAATGTCCATACCGCGTTGAGAAAGCGGTCTTAGGTATATCCTTGGGACAGATCTTCAACTGATGGTAACCTGATCGCAAGTCGATCTTCGAGAACACTCCGGCTCCCTTCATTTGATCAAACAGATCATCTATCCGGCAATGGGTACTTATTCTTGATAGTGACTTCATTGAGAGCCCTAGAGTCGATGCACATCCTCATGCTTCCATCCTTCTTCTTGACAAACAAGACCGGTGCTCCCCAAGGCGCATTTAACTAGGCCTCACAAAACCTTTCTCCAAAAGTTCTTCTATCTGCTTTCTTCATCTCTACTAACTCATCTACCGGCATCCGATAGGGTCTCTTTGAGATGGGAGCTGTTCTCGCACTAGATCGATGACAAACTCGATGTCACGATCCGTGGCATCCCCGTAACTCTTCCGGGAATACATCCGATACTCCTTGACGACCGCACATCTTCCAACGGACGGTCTTCGTGCTATTGACTAACAAATGCCCATTACGACCGAGGTAGCTAGGAACTCCACTTTGTTTCCTTTGGTATCCTCGATTGTAACTCTTTCGCCACAATCTAGCACGGCTTTGTGCTTGGTTAACCAATCCATGCCAAGGATGACATCTATGGTTTGGGTGTCTAGAATAATTAGGTTAGCTAGAAACTCAACTCCACTATGAGTAACTTAGCCCCTAAACAACCCACATTAGAACTTAGCTCGCTTCCAGCGCATCGGACTAACAGAGTACGCTTAAGATGCATAACTTCCAATTTATTCTGGTTGCAAAAACTCCGAAACAAACGAATGCGAAGCTCCGTAATCAAACAGTAATCTAAGCAGTATCAATTCACTAGGAACTTACCCAAGACGACGCCCGGTGCTTCTGGGCTCCTTCCAAAGTGACGTGATTAACACGACTCGACAACGGACCGAGGCGCCTCCTCTGGTTGATCGTTCCTGAGAAACTCCTTGGTTGTTCTGCGCTGGGGTCTTGGCGGTGTTGCTCCAAGGTTGAAGCGACGGGGTGATAGTTCCTTCGAGGACACCGATTAGCAAATGCCTGGCCGACGGCAATTGTAACACACTCTTGGTTCACTCTGCGGTTGTTGTTCCTCGGGGGTGGGGTTGATGGTGTAGGGTTACGAGAATTCTAAACAAAAGGACGAGGTGTCAAGGCGTGCAGTGTCCCGAAGTACTCTGTGGTCGGAACGATTAAACCGCTGTGGCACCACTCTTGCCCTCTCGTTGTTGTGGCCGATGGCTTCCTTGTCAATCATCCCACGCTATGTGGTCCTCCGCCTCCTTGCGTTTGTCTTCCATAACCAATGCCTTGTTAACCAACTCCCGAAGTCCA
This sequence comes from Phyllostachys edulis, assembly GCA_036346405.1. NCBI lineage: Eukaryota > Viridiplantae > Streptophyta > Magnoliopsida > Poales > Poaceae > Phyllostachys > Phyllostachys edulis. The sequence goes on along the minus strand of CM070547.1, from coordinate 54,942,450 downwards.
GGAAGGTGTGGCAAGCGATCGACTTGCGACCACGAAGTTCACCCTTCAAGAAGCGACTCTGGCGAGACACAGCCGAGCGACATCCTCTGGAGCATAGCGAGCTAGTTGGGAAAACTTATTCAGTAGTCAACATCGACATACCCCTTGCTTGAGAGCGCGAACTCATCCTTCTTCAAATCCATGATGCCTTCAGTGCGTGATATCGCTAAAAGTCATGGAGAATTCTTCCCAAGTGATATTCTGCATGTGCTCCATGTGCCGCAAGCAGGTTCTCCCACCACTCGCCAGCCTCGCCCATCCGATGGGTGGCATACAAAACCTTCTCATGATCGCCGCATTGGGTGATCAGCAGCTTCCTCTCAATCACGCTGGCCAATCATCGCCTCTCATCGGGCGTGACATGTCCAGAGAAAGTTGGCGGACGGGTCCTCATGAATTCACCAACTTGGATGGTCCCCGATGACGATGAGTGACCGGGCCTCCCCGACGATTGTTGTTGTTGTTGTTGTTGTTCATGGTCTCAGATCCGTTCATCATCGTATACATCATCTCGAGTTTGTCCGCCATGAAAGCTCCAAGTTCTCGCAAGTCAATAGGAGGTGCTTGGGGTGGTACTTGCCTCCGTGAGGGGTTTGCTCGTTACTCGCCGATCCTTGAGCTCCGGATCCACTTGCGGCAGATGGCGAGTCTGAACCATCCGTGAGGTTCCATGGGTCGATAAGGTAGAGAGCACAAGATGAGTTAAGAACTAGACGGGAAAGTAGATTAACCCAACAAACACATCTCAAGAAACTTCAATAAAATAATCTTCATTAATAGCTTAATAGCATGGTCGCAACAAATGCCTAAGGGCTTTTGCACTCACACTTGCACACAGAAAATAAAGCGAACCTAAGCACACAAGCTACCGCCTAAAGGGCGACTATGAAAAGGGAAACCGCTAAGCGACTAGACGGAACTTAAACTAGCTACTCTCGAGAAAGCCCAGACCACGGCCAAGCTCCGCTCGTGTAGACTCAAGTGAGCCGGCATCTCGCGAATCGGTTCTCGATGCCCCTGAATCGTGCAACAGAGCAGTGTGCTGGTGTGCAGTCTGGCTCCTCCGGTCAGGCAGTTCTACCGATCCTCCGAATCTCCTCCGGTCTTCTTCGACTTCTTCTGGTTCTTCTGGATCTTCCTCTTGATCGTCCTCTAGCTCATGCTGACCATAGAGAGCGTGCTCTAGTACGGCGATCCTTTCTTCGGCTTCTTCCCAGGCCTGATAGGCGCACCTCAGCTCGGTGGCAGCCATCTCCAGCGACTCCTCCTGAGCAGCTGTGAATCGTGCCAGATGTACCACTGTGGCATTGCCCTCCCCGTTTGTAGACGGAAAGTGCGCGGATAGCTCCCGTGAAGCAGCTCTGGGATGGTAGCGGAAGACGGTGTTCGCAGCTTCTTCAGAGATGTGGCGGACTCGAGTATGGCCAAGCGTGATGACTCGGATTCCTTGTGTGAAGGTGATCCTCCCGACCGAGATGTCCAAAGGTCAAGCTACCTCTAGTGTTCCTCCCGGCGAGACCGTCAGCGGCGGACTATACCACGATCCCGCCCATTGACTATGTACTCACCGCCTCGGACATCGGGCAATAAGCCTCCAAGTGTCTGCAAAGAACTTCCACAGCTCTGCGGCAAGTCCTCCGCTGCAATCTCCAAAGGTCTCAAGGTAAGGCATCTGTCCAAGACAGCATAAGAGGTAAGAACCACGTTAAAACAATGGGAGAGGAAAGAAATTGTAGCAATAGATGAGTCAAGAGAGATATAAGAGGAGTTAAGCAATTCATTTAGTCTTGTAAGTTAATTTTCTCTTAAAAAATAATTTGGACACTCGAACGGCCAATCTAACTAAGGTCTAGACTTACAACAAGATGGCTCGATACCACTTTTGTCGGGACCCAAAACTACGGTTCGGGACCCTTCAGGTTTAACGACTAGCCCAGATCATGCTAGTGCACACAAGGTCAACAAAGATGGCAATCGCTCCATACAAGCGAATAATAACATAAACGGTTAACTTTGATAATCAAATAATGGTTTTGACCTTAAGGTCGAAGTTTACAAATATTGAGCCACGCAGGCTAACATAGGAAATAAACAAAGCAATGAACATAAACGGTAGTGGCACCCCATCGATTCGCCACAGCAACCGACCGATCAAGACCTCACGATCAGCACCTTCGATGAACTCGCCCTCGTATGTCGGTGAAGACTCCTCCTCTGCTTGATTCGTCAAAACAAGCGTGAGTACACACCGTACTCGCAAGCCACACCACGAGATGCAATATTTACATGCGTGCTTATTACAAGAGAAAGGCTTTCAGGGCTCTTTTGCATAAATGCAACTTTTGCAATTGAATACAATTTAATAGATTAAAGACAGTAAAACAAATAGACAATAATCATTTTAACAAGTTATTTCACAAAGACACACACAGCCTAACGGGTTATTCACATAGCTAAATGATTTATTCACATAGCTCCCTTCCCACACAGCTTTTATGAAAATCTACCCCTAGTGTCAAATCCCGAGCATTGTCCATGATCATGACGCGCTATTCAATAGATTAAGTTACACTCTGCAGAGGTTTGTACACTTTACCCACAAGATACAATTAGTGTAGCTAACACTAATCATAACAAAGCATTTCAGATACCTTATCTTACTATGCTAGGCCTGCCTCAAAACAGTATATGTGGTCGTCAGAAGCTCAGCTTTTAGAGCACATGGTGAGGTCCTTAATTGACCAAGGCAAGACTTCCACATGCCATCACACGTACACACGATTAATATTCACATAGTCCACACAGCACACAGTCCACCCTTTCACACAGCTTCCACCACTTGCCTCGGCCCAATCCTTTTACCACCCCATTGGTTTTAAGTGCAACACATGTCACAAAGACACATAGTACACACAGCTTTTATCACATAGTTGCATATTCACTTAGTCAAATTTATATAGCAATCTACATGACAAAAGATTCGTGGCATGGCTAAGCAATCTACTCAGATTAACCAACCCACGTTGGTGCTACAATAATTACCAACTAAATATCAACTAGGGTGACAAAGGATCATGGCATAACAATTACACAAGGAAGACATAACAATTTGGAATTAACTACTACACCCAAAACATTTAAATAAATACTTGAATTAAGATGCAGAATTTGAATCAAGATACTTTTATAAAACTGGGAAGCAAGATGGTCAAGGGCATAGCTTGCCTTGAAAAGGATCTAGGAATTGATCTTGGTCTTGGAAAGGTCCTTCTTCTTCAACTCTTCCAAAGAAATAATCAAGTCTACTCATAAACGACACAAACAAACAAACTAAATAAAAACCAGAAGCAAATAACTCCAATAAAATAAATAAAAAGCTCCAATAGATAGATCTGGATTTTAGACAAATTTAGGAATTTGAATGGATGGATTTGGAGTTAGGATTCAAAAGATATGAATTTTACAAGTTTTAACTTAACTCGAAATTTAAATGAATTTCTAAATTTAAACAAAATCAAATTTAAAAAAATTTTGGTTTGATGAGCTAGATCTTAATTTTATATGAATTTAGAAATTTGAAACACCCAATTTGGAGTTTGGATGCAAAAGTTATGAATTTTACAAATTTAAACCTAAATCTGTTATTTAACAATTTTCCGAATTGTTTTTCTAAAGGAAATTCTAATTATTGCGCAAGGTGACGCTAAAGGATTTCGGAAATTTAAAAGAATTAAAGAATTAATCGACATGTGGGACCCACATGTCGCTGACCCGCCACGCGACCAAGTCCACCGAGCCATCGATCTGGCGTTTACCGACGACCACGCTGGGCACTCACGTGGCGCACACGCTGGCGCCGACGCGCGCCACTGGCGACACGCAAGCACGGGCCGAGCCGACGCCGACGTGACGGCGCATGGATGGCGGCAAGACGGAACCAAGGGTCCCGTCGAACGGCGGCTCGCCGGCGAGAATGGGTGGTACCGGCGTGTAGCTAACGCTATTGCGAACACGAAGAGGTACCTCCGGGTGGTTGAGGTGGACGGTGGTGGCCGGCGGCGAGGTCGAGCGGCGGCGGCTCGGTTTTGTCAGACAAAGGCCCGGTGAGGCCTAGGCGACGGCGAGGGTCCGAGAGGTAGAGGAGGCGATGGCGAACTTCGGTGGCGTGCTCCCGACGACGCTGGCGGCTACGGGCGCAAGGCGAATCAAGAAAATTCCACCGGCGGCGAGGAGCTCTAAAACTCAAATTGCGGCGGCGCTGGGGCTCGGGAGGAGGTGTGGGTTGGGGGTTTGGGAAAAGGAGGGCGGTGCGATCCCGGGGGTGCCTTTTATAGGGGCCGGGGAGCTCCGAGGCGGCGGCTGCGTGGAGGTCGTGGCGGCGGCAGTTGCGGAACGTGGGCGCAACCGCCATGGGATGAGGGTTCTTGGGGGCGGCGTGGTCGTGGAGGTCGTCGACTCATGAGGAACGGGAGGTTGAGGCGCCAGCGTGAAGCTTCGGCGTTGACCGCTAATAAGCGGTTCTTGTGGCGCGTCACCGCACGGAGAAGAACGCGGCGAGGACGAAGGTGGTGGGGTCCACACGCCGAGAGAGAGAGAGAGGTTCAGGCACATGGTGGAGATCTAACCGCGCTGATCCAACGGTGAGGAGGGTTTGGTGAGATGAACAGGATGGGTCAAGGAATTGCCCAATTCCATTTGGAGATTTAAATAGCTTTTCCTTTTTAATAAAATACCGTAAATTCAAATAAGCAATGGAAAATAGCAAAAGACCTTGGAAAAATTCCAGAAAATTCTAGAAAATATATCCAAGCTCATAGAATCCAAATAAAATAGTTTTGACTAATGTTCATGTTGGAATTATTCATATTAAATTGTTTTGTTACTAAAGGTCCAATATTAAGCTTTTAATTTAAATTCAAATAAATCCAAATGGTGGACTCTCTCTCCCTACCAACTATTCAAATGATTTTTAAAGCTCTGAAAAAAATGGGATGTTACAGGTCCCACAACATTTCTAGGACCAAGGAAAAATATCTCCAAGGGTTTGGCACAAGATTTGTGACAAATGGGAAATGGGTTTGACTTTTGGTCAACAAGAGCTTATGTTTTTGGATTACACAACTCTTGGACAAGAATCTCATGAGAGTTTTAGGGTTTTCAAGATGTGAGAAAAAATTTTAATTTCTACACATTTAATTATATTTGAACAAACACTGCTTAGGTATTTGGGATGTTACATCCTAGCACCTCCAGACCTCCTGTAACCTCCTGGTTGTCCTTAGTTGCTTTGGCACCGCATGTATGGTTGTTATGAGCTTTACTTCAAATTTTGCTCTTGGCGGGTGCTCAAGCGTTGTCCTCTCCGGCTCGCCGCCATTCAGGGCCACCCCCGCTGCTGGGAATGGTCCCGGTGTGTGCGCAACACTATTGCGCACATGTTGGTGTCCTTGGATGGCGCCGGCGAGGTCCATGTCGCCGCGACAAGCCGTGGATCACCTCGCTTTTGTCGGACGCTGCGCAAGACCGCCCCGTTGTCGTGTCGGACACATTTATTGCCAAATCCCGTGGTTTCCGCGCTATTCATCGCCGAGATCTCTCGCAGAGCGCGTCGCGTCTGCGGCTGGTGTGAGGTCTTGGGCCGCCCATCTCAAGATCAACGCCCACGACCTCCTCCTCGTTCGCTGCGAGGTCCAACGCTGCGTGCCAAGCGCTGCTACGCCGGAGGACATGGACCGTTGGATCTAAGATCAACGGCCCATGTTCTCTCGGACTTCTGAAGCGCGATCTGCTGGCGCGATGTCGCAGTCTTGGACCGTTGATCCGTGATCCACGGCCACGCCCTCTATCCCTGCGCGCGCTGCGCTTTGGGCGGGAGGTCTTGGACCGCTGGATGCATCATCAACGGCTCATGTCCTCCCGCGTCTTTATGGTTTTTAGAAAATCCCGAGAGCTCTTTTTGGTAGACTGAAAAAGGTAATAAACTTGTAAAATGCATAACTATTTCATTTTTAATCCAAATGAGTTGATTCAAATTTCTGCAGCTCTGGTTTGAGCTGAGCTCTAATCTAAAAATGGTTGTGAGCTCAGTTCAGCTCCAGAAAATGGAGTTGTTAAATAGGTTTCAAAACTAACTTTAAATGTTACATTAAAAATCCATTTAACTTGTAAAATACATAAGTAATTCTCTATAGATCATTTTTGAGTGAATCCAACTTTGTTGGCTTCCTCTGTTAGTGCACTAAGTGTTAGAATAGGATTTAGGCATGTCACTGTTTTCAAAAGAATTGTGGGTGCATTTTAGTTGTGCTCATTTTCATGTCTTTGGAAAATTTAGAAAGTGCATAATAGCTCCAAATGAGATGAATCCAATTGGGTTGTTCATCTTGTGAGGTGCTTGTTCTACTGTAAAAATTTCAGTTGCACCACCTTTCTAGAAATTTGCTAAACAATTTAATTATGTGAATAGTGGCAGATTGCATTTTAGGGGCTGAGCAGAATTGTTTTGCTCATATCTTTTGCATTGAGAATCCAAATCAATTGGTTCTTATTGCTAAATTCTCTAAAAAATCATGCTCTAGCTGCTGTAGAAATTTCAAAGCTTTTGGAGCAGGTTTGCTATGGTGTCTTCTTGGTTTTCTTCGTTCTTATCGAGTCTTTTCGCCTTTTCGATTAGGTGTCAACGAGTGTGTTGATCCTGTGAGCGATACTCTGCAGCAAACTGAGCATAACCAGCAAGGCAAGTAGTTTGATCATATCCCATTATTGTCCCTTTACTTTAAAAGTTAATACTTTGTTTCACTTATATGTATGCATGCTACTTTGTGTTAAATTATCGATTAGTCAAGCCTATAGATGCATACTCTGTAGGTAAATGTTCATTCTCTACTGCTAAGCCTAGGACTATCTTGCTGTGATTTAGAGTTCGATGGATGGACTCTTATCACTTAGTAGTTTACGTTGATGCTTAGAAATGCTTATATAACAGTAGAAATAGGCGGTTGTCGACATTATGTCGATGACCTTGATCACACAAAAATTATTATTCCATTATATCCATCTTGTGCTTTGTTACTTTGTAAATAAACAAAAATGAAAACAAAATTGTTTCATGACTTGGGCACAATGGATGTTGGTGTGATCTGTTGGGTGTGAACGGAATAGTGCCTAAGTCCCCAAGGACCGAGTTACTTGCACCATTGATCCCAGCACTTTTGCGTGCTAACCACACGAACGGGATATGGGACCTCTCTTGACTAAGTACTTTGGGGGTGTTAATTATGAGCTGGATGGTGGGTGTTTCAAAATGTGTTGTGTTGTGAGGGGAGCATTAGCAGATCGGTAGAAGTCGCTAATGTATCCTTCTCTCGTGGGTTGCGCTCTTAATTAGCATCATCCATTGGAAATATCTCAGAGGACTTAGCCGCGCTTAAGATACCAAAGGAAGTGTGCTAAATAGCTTGGCTAAAAGGCTATTCCGACGTGTGGGTACATTGGTACACCCTCGCAGGTTAAAACTATTCAATAGCCTCGCCCTAGGTTATGGACACGCTTGGTGATTTCCCGCAAGAACTAGACTAAACACTTAATTAAAACTTGATGGGTGGTATGAATTGGGTAATTCATGCTATTGTTGTGGTGACCATTGGGTTAGTCACTTCCAGGTTGTTCTTGTCGTTGTTATTATTATTGTATCGTTGTTACTTCAACAATTAAAAATGCTTTGTCAAATTGCTTTCAATCTATTATATTATTGCAAATGAAAACTTGCTTTATGCTAAAATGAGCCTAAAGCCTTCCACTCAAATAAAGCTTGCATGTAGTTAACTATAGTTCTGTTATACTACACGTCAGTCTTGCGAGTACATTTTTGTACTCATTAGCTTTGCTTAATAACTTTGTTGCAGAGGAGGTAGAGCCCAAAAGACTTTACTTTTGTGAGATGTGCTACGGTTGGGAATCTAGCTAGACGGCTTGGTTGGTTGCCTTGTGGGCTAAAGGCAAACTTTGTGGCTCTCTTTTGTTTATCGCCATCTTATGGCTTTTGCTTCTGCTGTGTTTACCTTTCTTGTTGTATTTGGCAGGTCGACCCCTTTTGTAATAACTCTCTCTATATTATGTATATCTTTTATTTTAGTCGTGCTATGGTTCTATGCCTTGAATGGAATTGATGCATGATTTTGTAAAGATGTGTGTATACTGCACTCTGGGAAGTATACATATCTCAAAGATACGGATTATTTCGTTTGTAATGCTAGGGTCAATAGATGATTAAGTATTACAAACCTAATAAACTAGGGTCCTCACGTGAATGCAAATCGCTGAAAATATCATTGACTAAGGCATAAGTCCAGGAAGCACTAACCATTATGATAATGATTAGTTTGTACAAATAACAAGGGAACCTGACTTTTCCTGTCATGTTACACTATTTTGGCATTTACAGTATCTCTATCTAACGGTCCCAAGTGTATAAATGTTAATTCTAATGAAGTTCTATTCAATTTGACAATCAATAGCATGCACAAATTTATAATAAAAAGCACGAATTGACAGTTTCTACAATTGTCTTGGTGATCTTGCAGTCATCCTAAAGTTGATCAGTGGAACAATCAGTAATGAGAACAGTGATGGTTTAGAGGTATTAATGGATCACATCTGAGAATGCTACCATGACAGCAAAACAAAGGGTTACTGGGATATCTTGAACAATTGCTGGAATGCAAAAATAATGACAAATTTGATCAAACACTAAAAAAAATCAATTATTAGGTGTCCAGAATAAAAAGGTGACTTCTTAAGAACCTAAACCGTTAAACACCAGAAATCTTAAGAACCATATTAGTAATTAAGAACAAATTCTTAAAGAACAGAGAAGGCATTAACAATTCAATGACCAAATTGCTCAGCTCGTCCCTCCCTGGTATCCACAGTACAAACTATTACATTCATCTCCAACAATAGCAGATAGACAGCCGTACTGCTGCAACCACAGTGTTTTGTTAATAGCCTTCTCTGATCTTTAAACATAGTCCTGATAGCAAATAAAGGTAGTCAAAGACTCCAAACCGGTGATCAAATTAAATATAACAGGATACTTGTATCCGTCATGTCAATGGCAAGAGACAATGGTGCACCAACATCAACATAATAAGATACATGATGCTAAAAATAAGTCTTAGCAGTTAAGAATAGCTTGATTTTTCATTTGCTTTGCATGCTTGTTATGCATAAATGACAAAGCTAAACAGAACAAGCAAATACTTCTTTCATGCACATGGCTTTCATGTTTTCACTTTTCACCCTGTATTTGTCAAAATAAAATTCTCCATCAATACTAACTGAAGAATGATTAAAAAAAGAGAGAAGCTTTGAACAAGGAAAATGATGTTCTGCTTGTAAGAGCAATGACTGATTATATAAGGACAATACTTCGTGTAAGCACTGAGTAACCTTAAGCTCAGCAATTGTTAGGAGAAAACACTTGAAGTCCAGAAAGAAATTCAGAATTATTGCATAGAAGTACTTATTATTGATATGTAGGACAAAAACTTACATGATATCTTATGACGCATATGCCTACAAAAAACAACATAGACTACAAAACTACAAGGCTGGAAACTAATTAAGATTACCATACCAAGCACATCAAACAAGCAAAAAAGCAAACCACATGGTTCACGGTTGACACCCTAGTAATTGATAGAACACCACATACGGACATCATACTGTTTGGGCATATCACTCTTGTAGGTTATGCAGGTCAAATAAGCGCAGGGGTAGAGCTTGCCAGAATTTAGATTAATACACAGTCCTGCCATCACCATCCAGGATCATGTCCTTGAAAGCACCACCACTTGGGATCATAGGCAGAACATGCTCCTGGTGAGGGACGATGATATCCAACAAGTATGGCCCTGGGGTCTCAAGCATCTTCTTGATGGCTTCACGGACTTCACTCTTCTTTGTCACACGGACTGCTGGAATATTGAACCCTTTAGCAATCGTCACAAAATCCGGATATATCTCACTCTCATTTTCTGGGTTGCCCAGGTAGGTGTGCGCCCGATTGGCCTTGTAAAACCTGTCCTCCCACTGCATCACCATTCCCAGATGTTGGTTGTTCAACACCATCACCTTCACTGGGAGGTTCTCGATGCGGATCATCGCCAACTCCTGAATGTTCATGAGAAAGCTACCATCCCCATCAATGTCAACAACTGTGACACCTGGGTTGGCCACAGCAGCCCCAGCCGCAGCTGGCAACCCAAATCCCATTGCCCCCAGACCAGCTGAAGACAGCCACTGCCGTGGCCGCTTGTAAGTGTAGTACTGGGCCGCCCACATCTGGTGTTGCCCAACACCAGTGGCAATGATCGCCTCCCCTTTCGTCAGCTCATCCAGCACCTGGATAGCATATTGTGGTGGGGTCTCCTCACCAAAAGTCTTATACCCCAGGGGAAACTCCCTCTTCTGCTGCTCCAACTCTTTGTGCCACGCACCAAAATCAAAACTCTTCTGTGTGGTGCTAGCTTCTAGCAGAGCATTCAAGCCCTGCAAAGCAAGTTTAACATCTGCACAAATGGAGACATGTGGCTGCTTGTTCTTGCCAATCTCAGCTGGATCGATGTCAATGTGCACAATCTTGGCCCTGCTTGCAAAAGTCTCGATTTTTCCAGTTACACGATCATCAAACCGTACACCAAATGCAAGCAACAGGTCAGCCTTATCTACTGCATAATTTGCATACACTGTGCCATGCATCCCAAGCATGCGCAGAGACAGTGGGTCATCACTGGGGAAGTTGCCAAGGCCCATCAGAGTAGTTGTAACTGGGATCCCAGTCAGCTCAACAAAGCGGCGCAACTCATCACCGGATGAAGAGCAGCCACCACCAACATAAAGAATCGGACGCCGTGCCTCACCAACCAGACGCAGCACCTGCTCAAGCAATTCGGTCGCAGGTGGCTTGGGCAGGCGAGCAATGTACCCCGGCAAACGCATTGGCGTGTCCCAGACCGGCACAGCCATCTGCTGCTGGATGTCCTTGGGGATATCGACCAGCACGGGCCCCGGTCGGCCAGAGGACGCGAGGAAGAAGGCTTCCTGCACGACGCGGGGGATGTCGTCCACGTCAAGGACCAGGTAGTTGTGCTTGGTGACGGAGCGAGTGACCTCCACAATGGGCGTCTCTTGGAAGGCGTCGGTGCCGATCATGCGGCGGGGGACCTGCCCCGTGACGGCGACCATCGGGACGGAGTCGAGCAGCGCGTCGGCGAGCGCCGAGACGAGGTTGGTGGCTCCGGGGCCGGAGGTGGCGACGCAGACCCCGACGCGCCCGGACGAGCGCGCGTAGCCGGACGCCGCGAACGCCTCTCCCTGCTCGTGGCGGAAGAGGTGGTTGGTGATGACGGGCGAGCGGGTCAGCGCCTGGTGGATCTCCATGGACGCGCCGCCGGGGTAGGCGAAGACGTCGCTGACGCCGCAGCGCTCGAAGGCCTCGACGAGGATGTCCGCGCCCTTGCGTGGCTCAGAGGGGCCCCACGGCCGGAGCGGGGTCGCGGGAGGGGCGGACGAGGGCGCGGCGGGTGACACCGCGGAGCACCTGATGGGCGCGCCCACCACCATGCGCCGAGCGGAAGGGAGTTGGCGCGGGATGGGGTGACGGCTTAGCTTGGGCGCGGCGGCGGTGGCGCCCGAGAGGGCGGCGGTCGTGGCCATGGCGGCGGTTGTCTCGGAGGCGGAGGCGGAGGCGGCGGAGGCGGCGGCGGCGGCAAGGGGAGGAGGGTTTGGGCGAGAGAGAGGGGGGTGGGGGTGCTTTGTCCTCGTGTGCTGACGCAGCCTGGGAGATGTGTCATGTGTGGTTCGGATGGGATGGGACTGGGAATGCGACGCCGACCTGGCAATGGCCGACGCACTACACAGGTAACAGGTGGGGTAACACAGCTAACACTGAGGTGTGGGGCACACAGTTTGTCGGTCCCAGATGTCGGTGACCGTGAGGGGAGTAGCAATAGTATACGAGAGATTTTTTTTAAAAATTATTATTATTTTTTGAATAATTCGAAAATACATTAATATGTCTGGTTTTTTATTTTACAGAAATAACTGCACAGTTGGGCGACTCGGGTCTAGTCGCTCCCAACCGTCGAGCGACATATGGCGTTATCGCCCAACGGTGCAACGACTGTCGCTTCGGCTACTAGTCGCTAAAACGTTGAGCGACTTATAGCCCCTAGTCGCTCAACGGTTGAGTGACTAGGGGCTTATATCTCGCGCGCGCACGACGCCATTGTCATTTCTCTTCGTCGGGCATAACCGAAGGCGAGGAAGAGGGAAAAAAAGGAGAGATGAAGAGAAGAGGAGAGGAGGAGAGGAGAGGGAGGGAAAGAGATGAGGAGAGGTCTGCTCATCTACGATGGTGAGTCTCCTGCATTTTTTGTAGATTTGTTTTCAAAACCATAGTAGGCTAGCAAATAGTGTAGTCGTAAATAGATTAACAAATATGTTAGCATATAGTGTAGTCGTAGTTAGTATATGTTAGCAAATAATGTAGTCGTAAATAGGTTAGTGAATATGTTAGCATATAGCGTAGTCGTAAATAGTATAGGTTAGCAAATAGTGTAGTCGTAAATAGGTTAGCAGATAGAGTAGTCGTAAATAGTGTAAGTTAGCAACTAAAATCATTAGATGTGTATTGGCATTTTGTTAGCAACTAAAACTACGGTAGGTTAGCAACTAAAATCACGGTAGATTAGCACCTAAAACTATGGTAGGTTAGCAACTAAAATCACGATAGGTATGTCGCATATTGTTAATAGTTGTAAATAGTGTAGTCGTAGAACTAACATCAATTTAGTTGTTAATAGTCGTAATGCGGCTGTGGATATACCCTAACCCGAACCCTAACATCTTAACCCCATACCCTAACCCTAACCCCTAAACCCTAAAACCGTAAACCCTAAAACCGAAATGTGGCTATGGCTATATATGCTGAGGAATATGCGCTTTATAGAAGAATACAACTAAATTTTTGGAATTTCCGGAGCTACGATATAAATAATTAAACCACTAATTGTGTCGTAATTGCTAACTTGAAATTGATTTGCAGGTATGGCTCGCGACCTAGGAGATTGGATCGGCCTTACGGCTCTTTGGATCGTCTTGTCGGCCTTGCAAGATCGCGCCAACCGTCGTGTCCCGCATCCTCAGGGCAAGGATGAGGCGACTAACTTGGGGGTGGTTTGTACGTGGACACCTCGATGAGCATGGAGACTTGACTCACGCTGGACAAACATGTTTGTCTGCCAAATGTGGCACTTCTTATTATCATATGTACTTACTTCTTCGTACTTTGCAGGCTAAGCGAGGCCGACCTTCTACCTCTCGCTCGGATGGTGGAGACCACCGACGAGGACGGCACTCCGGTCGAGGACGACGGGGAGGTCAAGGATGGTTCGGAGCGGTCACGACAGTTCCCGTTCGATCGGTCGTTGCTGATAGCTCTAGTGGACCGGCGGCGGCCCAAGACACACACCTTCCACCTCCCATTCGGGGAGATGGCCCCCCACTCTAGAGGACATCATGGTGCTGCTTGGCCTGCCTATCACAGGAGCCGCTGCGTCCCCATCGGACGCACCTATTGAATGGCGCGACGACCTGCTGGGCAGGTTTGACGGGGTTCTTTCGGTCGAGGCCGCGCCAGCGTACTACCACTTCGCATCACGATAGAGGCATGGCCTGCCCCTGAGGTGGCTTTCGCAGTTCCGGGTACGTATGCGATCCATTTTCCATTTTTTGCGATGCACTATCCTTGACATATGACTAGCTTACTAAATATCTATTTGTGGACAGGTCAAGCGGATGGCCCTGGAGCCCAGTGATTACCAGGTGTCGTGACATCTTGAGGCGTACTTGTTGTGGCTGTTCGGTTGGGTACGTCGTGCAGGATGGTTGCGGAGGTGGCCACGTTGGCGCCTACACCGAGGCTGCCACGTCCCACAACCAACCAAAGACTTGCATCGCAGCGTGGCTCGCCAACTTGACCAGCCGGTGAGTGTCGTCAAGTGCACGTGGCTACCCATCGCCACCGCCGTTGGGCCAGGCCGAAGTGTCAGGGTTGGCGCGTGGCTACCCACCCCCGCCAGCGCCTGACCAAGCTAGAGTGTTAGGCTAGGCGCATGGCTACCCACCCCCGCCTCTGCCGGGCCAGGCCGGAGTGTCATGGTTGGCGCATGGCTACCCACCCCTGTCATCGTTCCTAGAGCCCTACCCGACAGCGCTAGGGGAATATCCGCTCCTCGCCGACGATAGGTACGGTGGGTATGACCATTGGGCACCCATCATGGACCACACCAAAGGTACGTTTCATCTCGTCAGGTTTGTTTCGGGCTGTCATATAGCCCACGTATAAACATAATTTGCCCTGCAGGTTTCGCACCCTAGCTAGGAGTTCAGCTTTCCCCGCATGAGGACGTGGACGTCTTCTTCCTGGAAGACCCGGGGAGGTCAGGGGAGCACCTCAGCTCGCAAGTGTCAAGGTTCTCCCTCTGTCCAGACTTCCCTCTCGTTTGGACCTCTCCCTCTGTCCAGACCTCCCTCTCATTTGGACCTCCTAGGTGGTCCTGAGAGACCTCCGGGTGGTCTTGGAAGACCTCTTGGGTGGTCCTGAGAGACCTCCGGGTGGTCCTAGCAACCTCCTGGGTGGTCCGGAGAGACCTCCGGGTGGTCTTGGAAGACCCCCTCTTTAGTCACGACCTCCCCTTTGGTTTGACCACCCTCCTAAGCTTTGACTAGCCCCACCTATCAGCCCTGCTCACCTTCTTCTTCCTCCCGCTGCGTCACTGCTGACGCATTTGTCTGCACGCATTAAATGATGTTGTGTCACATTAAACGCTGTCGCTTCTGCAGTACCCGTTCCCCCTCTTGTCTCCTCCCCTACCTGTCCCCATCTCCTCCTTCACCTACCCTTGATCGTGTGGGCCTTTGAGTCTTTTAGTGACTCTCCCCGTCTCCCCTGGCTATAAAAGCCTGAGTAGCCCTCTTTCATTACCTTTTTCCACACCCAGCTCTCTTGCTCTCGCCCAGCTCCTTCGTGCTTGAAGTTTCGCCTCCCCGTCGCCAAGGAGTTTGCTAGAGCCTGCGTCGCCGCCTCCTCATCGCCAAGGAGTTCGCCGGAGCACCTGCGCCGTCTTCAACCACCGTCCACCGTCTTCCCCTCCTCCTTCAATCTCTCTCTCTCTCTCTCTCTCTCTCTCTCTCTCTCTGCCTTGGTGAGTTTCTCTGTGCCCTGTTCTCTTCTCTTGTCCCTATGACTACATTACATAGTCGTATCCTTTTGTATCCTTCCCACAACCACGTTGAGTAGTCGTATCCTCCTTTGGACCTTCTCCCGTGGACCTCCTCCTCAGGACCTCCTCCTCAGGATCTCCTCCTCAGGACCACCTCCTTTGGACCTCCTCAGGATCTCCTCAAAACCTCCCTTGTTGTTGGTTCTAGTTCGGTTCGAGATTCCCTTAAGGGGGGTAGGTTTGTAACGCCCTGATTTTTAGAGCCTTTTTGAAAATTTTCAAAATAAAAAGAACCATTTGGTTTTGATGATAATTCAAAGCTTAACTTGAGAATTTCAGAATTTGAAGTGTTTAAAATGACTAAACTAAACTGCAACTAATCCAAAACTTAGTTCTTCTGGTGTTGCTCTAGCTCCCTGGAGCTATCTCTCCTTTTCTTGATAAGGGTTTCCTTTCCTCTGTCCTATATTTGGACATTCTTATATGTCCAGATCGTCCCTCTTGTTTGACCTCTGTTGTGGTCATCCTCCTTGTCTTTTCTGCCTTTCCTCTCCTCGAAATCCTCTCTATTGAGACCTTTTGATTAAGTTTACCCTCTGGTCCAAATTTCCATCCTTTGGGTCAGGACCTTCCTTAATCTCCATTTACAGTTTACACCTTCTCTGAGGTTTAGATTTTTTCCTTGTATCTAGACCTCCTTTGAGGACTAGACAATCCTTGCGGTTTTGACATTTCTCTTTTGTTTGGGCACCCCCCTAGGCCTAGACTTTCCTTGTGTTTTAGCCCCTTTGTGCGCCCAGACTTCCTTACCACTGGGACCCCTCCTGTGGTGCGGATCTCTTCCTTGTCTTGACCTCTTTGATGTCTGGATCTCTTTTGATCCTAGACCACATTCTTCGGTTGGGCATATTCTTATGCCCAGACCTCCCTCTGGGTTGATCTAGCCAGACCTTCCCCTTTGGTTGGGATCACTTTAGATCTCTTTGTTGGTTTGAATCTCTTTTGGTTCAGACCTCCTTCCTGTCTAGACCTTTTCTTAGTCTAGACCCCCCTTATTGCCTGGGCACTCTCTTATGCCCAGACCTCTTATCAATTGGGACCTCCTTGTACTCCCTTGGATCTCTTGTGTGCCTTCGAACCCTCTGTGTTCTCTTGAACCCCTTGGCACTTCCCCTTGGCCGCTAGGATCTCCTTTGGGACCATCCTGACCGCCAAGACCTCCTCTGATCTCCTCTTAACTAGCGAGGTCACCTTTGAGTTATCCTGACCACTGAAATCTGGGTCGGACCACTTTCTGTGGATTCCCCTCCACCAGAACCAGTTTTCCTTTGAAATCCCTTCGCCGGGATCTCCCTTTTGGAGATCTTAGCCCACTTGACCTCCTTCTTTTGATCTGGGACGTCAAGACCTCCTTCTGCGGGTCTTAACCAACAGATCTTCTCGACTGGACTTCGTCCTTTGGATCTCCTCCGTTCAGACCTCCCATGCGTGGATCTGAACCATTCGGGAACTCTTTGTCTAATCTTAATCCTCAGGACCACCTCTGGTCATACCGTTTTGTAAGTCCGGTACTACCGCTACCAGCAATTTCACTTCAACCCTTTGAACCCCTTTTTGTCCTTCAGGACCTCTTTGTGTTCTCTAGGACCTCCCTTACGTTCACTGGACCTCTCTCGCGCAGATTCAGACCTCACCTTGGTGGATCTAGCGGTTCCGACCTCTTCCGTGTTAGATCCCAGGGTCCAGACCTCATGCTTGTCAAATCTAACGGCTTTGATCTTGTCCTTGATAGATATGAGGGCTCCAATTCCTCCCGTATCCTTACTTACGCGACTGCTCTCTTCTTGCCGATCGTGATCGTTAGGATCTCCCCGTGAGGTCCTAGCCATTAGATCTCCACCTTTCGATTTGAGCTTGACCTTCGGACCTCCCGTGAGTAGGTCGTTGGACTTCCTGTCCAGAGGATCTCCTCCTGGTTGTGTCTGGTGGACCTCCCTGTCCTTTGACCACATCCTAACCGCCCAGACCTCCTCCGAGCAGGCCTAGACCGTTAAGATGTTCCTTGATCGTATCTGAGCCATCCAAACCTCTTTCAGAGATGATCTAAACCGCTCCGACCTCCTTTGATCATCATCTCTGAGCCGCTCAGATCTCCTTTGCTTATCTTCTTGATTGTCAGGACCTCTCTTGACTTTTGATCTTATGTGAGCACCCGGATTTATTACGCTCATAATACTTAGTCATCCAATTGACCCTAGTATTATCAACCAAATAAACCCGGTCTCGAGAGATGTATACTTCCCAGAATGCAGTATACATACCTCACAACAAAAGAATGTATCAATTCCAGACAACACATAGTACAAGCGACAAACCAGAAGTTAACATTAATATGGAATAGATACTACAAAAGAGAGGCCCTTAGGCCAAATAACAATAATTACAAAAGATAACAATGAAGCAAAAGTGCCATAAAGATGGCCAAAATAAGAGCCAACCAAGGTGCCTTTAGCCCACAAGGCAATCGACCGGACCGCCAAGCTAGTCGCTCTCCCAACCATCAAGACAACAAGAAAAGTAAAGCCCTTTGGGCTCTACCTCCTCTGCAACAAAGTTGTTAAGCAAAAGCAAATGAGTACAATAACTTGTTTATTGTACTCGCAAGACTGACGTGTAAGATAACAGAACTATAATTTAGCTACATGCAAGCTTGATTTAAGTGGATGAGGCTTTGGACTCATTTTAGCATAAAGCAAGTTTCATTTGCAATAATATAGTAGATTGAAAGCAATTTGACAAAGCATTTTTAATTGTTGAAATAACAACGAGATAAATAACATAATAACAACAACAAGAACAATCCTGGAAGTGACTAACCCAAGTCACCACAACAATAGCATGAACATCCATTCATACCAACCATGTCAAGTTTTAATTAAAGGTTGTAGTCTAGTCTTGAACGACCTTACCAAGCATGTCCATAACCTAGGGCGAGGCTATTGAATAGTTTTATCCTGCGCAGGTGTACCATTGTACCCACACGTCGAGACGCCTTTCCTTTACGCACACTTAGAAGGTGTCTTTGCACGCTAAGTCCTCGAGACCTTTCCAAAGGATGAATGCTAATTACGAGTGCACAACCCACGGGAGAAGGAGACATCACACAACCTTCCCTAAGCTAATGCTCCCTCCCACACTATACATATACATTTGTTTTGAAAACACACCAACCGAGCTCGCTCATAATTAACACCTCCTAGAGTACTTAGTCAAGAGGGTTCCATATGCCCTCGCGTGGTTAGTACGCAAAAAGCGCTTGGCTTAGTGACCCAAGTACTCGGTCCTTAGGGACCCGGGCATACCACCACATTCCAAAACCGCACCATCCATCCAATATGCCCAAGTCTAAATCAATCTTTTATTTTCAGCTTTTGATTTTACAAATTAATCAAAGCACAAGTGCTGGACATATAGGAGTAATAATCATTTTGAGTGATCAAGATCATCGACTAAGTCGATGATCGCCCAATCTACCGATAGCTAAGCATGTCTAAGCGAGGGAAACGCAACTACTAAGTGATAAGAGCTCATCCAACGAGCTCAAACCACAGCGAATAACCTAGGCTCATTGGTAGTAGAGGATAAGGAATTCCTCTGATTATGCGACTATAGGATTACTAACGACATTTAACACAAAGTAGCATGCATACATAGAAGTAAAACAAAGTATTAAGCTTTAAAGTAATGGGACATGATGGAAAATGGTCAAACTGCTTGCCTTGTTGCTGTTGCTCAAATTGTGGCAGAGGGTCGCTCTCGGGATCACCACAAATGTCGAAACCTAACGGAAAAGCGATAAAGAACCGATAAGAACGACGAAAGGCAACAAAGACAGCACAGCAAACGAACTCCAAATACCCTGAATTTTCTACAGCAGCAAGGGGATGATTTTAGGAAATTTTGCAACAAGAACCAATGGATTTGGATTCTCAATGCAAAAGATATGAGCAAAACAATTCTGCTCACCTAAAAATTACCAAACCGCACTATTCACTAATTTAATTATGAGGCAACATTTTCTAGAAAAGTGGTGAGGCTGAGATTTTTATTGTAAAACCAGCACCTCCTGAGATGAATAACACAATTGAGTTCATCTCATTTGGAGCTATTATGCACTTTATATAATTTTTCAAAAACAAGAACTTGAACAAAATTATAATGCACAAGTCCTCATTTCTATAACAAAGAACATGCTCAGAACTAATTCTCACAGTGAGTTCATTATTAGAGAAGCTAACAAAATTGGGTTTACTCACAAATAACCTCAGAGCATTAGTTTTGTATTTTACAAGTTAAGCATTGATTTAAGTGTATATTTTAAAGTTGGTTTTAAAATCTCATGGCAAATCAGTGCTCTGGAGTTGAACTCAACTTACAATCATTTTTGGATTAAAGTTAAGTTCAAGACAGAGCCAACACGATTTGAATGACCTCAAATGGATTTAAAATGAGAAAGATATGAAATTCTAAAGTCTATACCTTATTTCACCTATAACTAAGACTTCACCGGAATTTCTAAAACTCACAAGGGTATGGGAGGGCGTGAGCCACGATCTCGGATCCAACGGCTCAAGACCTCCCAGAGAACATCACACACGCAAGACGTGAAGTCCAGAGGTCTGGACCTCTTAGCAACTCACATGCGCGAGGTGAGGGGAGGTCGTGGCCGTAGATGGGAGATCCAACGGACCACAACACGAAAGGAGGTCGGAACGGACCAGATCTAAAGGGAGGTCCTCAGCGGTGAGATGACCTCGAGGAGGTCCTAGCGATAGATCTAAACATCACTGCACCTCCGTGGAGGTGCAGGACGGCTCGATTTCGCAGGGAGGTCTTGGGCGCTCAGATTTCCTTGGAGGAGGTGCGGGCGTCCCGAGCTCACAACCACGCTTGCGCGCGCACGCGTTCGACAAGAGGTTAAATGCGCTACGGACATCAAGGAGGTCCGCTACGGAGGTCTTAAATGCATAACACGGAGGATTAAATGCAGCTAAGACATGCCCATGATTTCAATGATTTGAGCACATGATTAGTGCATTAAAATGGTGAAGCTTTGTCCTAAAACGACAATGACACGCTCGGGACGTCCGACAAAGATCCCGAGCGTGAAGAAGTGGTCCTCGCCGGCGATGTAGAGCCCGCCGGTGAGGTCCAATGGTACCACCGAGTGCACAATAACGTTGCGCCCAGTGGACCTCCTCTCAACGGCGACGGCGGCTTTGAACGCCGCGGCCGAGAGCAAATTGACCAACCACGGCCAAAACCGAAAAGCAAAAATGAAGCTCATGCGCGACATTCAAGCCGGTGCCAAAACTTAAGCTCCGCGACATTCATTCATCAGGGTGCCAACAACTAAAGGACTAACAGGGGA
Organism: Phyllostachys edulis; assembly: GCA_036346405.1. Taxonomy (NCBI): domain Eukaryota; kingdom Viridiplantae; phylum Streptophyta; class Magnoliopsida; order Poales; family Poaceae; genus Phyllostachys; species Phyllostachys edulis. Next base: position 54,921,693 of record CM070547.1, on the reverse strand, counting down.
GTACACGGAGGTCCTTAAGATGCCGGGGAGGTTGAGGATGGTGATGGCTTTGAGTTGGAGAAGATGGGGTTGCTCCACGGCCAAAGCTCTGCTCCAAGCTCCTCTTTGTCCACCTCTGTAAATGCCCAAACCAAAGCGAGTTAGGTCTTGGTCCCGGAGGGGATGGTACAAATGGAGCTCGAGAGAAAAGGAGGAAAACTCAGGACCCTTGTCCACCGAGGAGCTCCAAGCTCCAAAGAATGGCGCCAAGAATGGAGGTCGAGTGGAAGAGCAAAGCTTAGAAGGCACCGAAGGAAGCTAGAACTTGAAAGAGTGCCAAAGAAGCTACGGAGGAACCCAATGGGGCTTTATACTTGGGCACAGGAGGTCATGGACCACCGCCTAAGCTCATGGTGAGCTTGGCCCATGGCACGGTCTAGGACATTGGACAAGATGTAAAGTTGACGGGTGTGAGCTGTCTTGACTGAAAGCGGAAGTCGACCGCATTAAATGCGGGTCGCCAGGAGTCATTAAAGGTGCACAGAGGCCTGGCGCGCATTAACTCCACCGCTCAGAGCACGCATGCGTGACCAAGGTAGGAGAAGAACAGGGGAGGTCTTGATGACCGTTGGATAAGCCTTGGGAGAGGTCCTGGCCCTCCGATGGCATTTTTGAACCGTTACGCTCAAAGGACTGGGAGGAGGTCCCAGCCACACGATCAAGGATGGGGAGGTCATGGCCTCACGATCTCCTTAATGCGTATCTTGCGTGGGAAAATGAGACAGAGGTCCAAAGCGTTGGATCTCCATCCAGCAGTGCGGACCTCTGTGAGGTCTTAACCGCACATGAACATAAGAACACGAGGGGAGGTCATGGCCTTTGGATTTAAATCCAAGGGCTCACGACCTCACGTCTTGTGAGGAGGTTTGATGCGCATAAGACAAAGGAGGAGGTCGTGGCCAGTAGATTTTAATCTAACGGTGCGATAAAAGATGGGGAGGTTGTGAGTGCTTGATAGCACGGGAGGTCATGAGTCGTTGGATTTGATCCAATGACTACGACCTTGGTTAGGTGGGAGGTTTGCTTAGTTTACACGGTGAGGGAGGTCGGGGCCATGGATCTTGGATCCAAGGGCTATGACCTCACGTGGCGGGAGGACTGACCGAGTATGTTGAGGAGGAGGTCGTGGGCTGTTGGATTTGATCCAACACCACGACCTCAACAAATGGGATGACCTCATGCGATGGTTTAACAAATCGAGGAGGTCTTTGAGGTTTAACACACAGGGGAGGTCTTTGAGGTTTAACACACAGGGGAGGTCATGACCATGGATCACTGATCCAACGGTAATGACCTCATGAGGTGGGGAGGTCTTTGCGGTGTTAATCATGAGGAGGTCGTGGCGGTTGGATGTAAATCCAGCTGCCGCGACCGATCAAATGGAGATGAGGTCTGTTTGAGGTGCGGACATGGTTGGGCTGGACCGACTTTGAATATGGCTAGCCCAAGGAACAGTGTAGGCTTTTAAATTTAGTTTTTAACAAATGAAGCTTAGCAGAATTATTTGAGATAGCAAAGGAACTCCAAATTTGATGAAATTTTAACTGGAGCTTGCTGACAATGAGATTAACCTTGCATAAAATTTCCAGAGGTTATTATGCAATGCATTTTTCTCAGGAAATTCGTTAAGGTTGTTTAAAGGATTGTTTTACCTCCAAAATTTATCAAACTAGTTTTACAACTTGTGATATTTTTCAGAGGGGTCCCACATCGGTTTTAGGACCAAGGAAAATACTTTCCAATTGTTGGGCACAAGATTTAAGATAATTGGAAAAAGGAATTTGACTTTTGGTCAACAAGAGCTTTGTGTTTTTGGATTACACAACTCTTGGACAGGAATTACATGAGATTTTAGGGGTTTTCAAGTTGTGAGAAAAAGTTTTAATTTCTACACATATAATTATACTTGAATAACCCCAATTATACATTTGGGATGTTACATCTTAATCGTCAGACCTCCCCCTTGTGAGATCTGACTGTCAGGACCAGCCTTTTGTGGTCCTGCCCTCAGGACCTTCTCGTGGGTGTGTCTTTTGGACCTCCTGTCCATAAGACCTCCCCATTGTGTGTCTTTTGGACCTCCTGTCCATAAGACCTCCCTATTGTGTGTCTTCTGGACCTCCTGTCCAGGACCTCCTTGAAGTCTTTTAGACCTCTTAGTCCTTTGGACCTCCATATCCTTTGGACCTCCCCTTGTATGCAGATCGGCGGTCCGCACCTCCTTTCATTTGGATCTAAGGGTCCAGATTCCCTTTGTCTCGATCCCAACCGTCTGCACCTCCCTTGCAGAGATCTCAGCAGATCAGACCTCCCCATGTCCCGACCTCCTCCTGTTGAGTTTTGGACCTCCTTTAGGTTCCAACTTCCCTATGGTGTTCAGACCCTTATGGTCTGGACCTCCCTTTTGTGGTTAGACCTTGTGGTTTAGACCTCTACTGACTTTTGCACCTCATGTCCTTAGACCCTCCTTGTGGCCTTTAGGACCTTTTGTCCTCAAAGACCTCCCTGTCTGTCTGCAGGACCTCCTCTGTGGATCTCCTCGCAGGACCTCCTCCTTGGACCGTTCCCTTTGACCAAGCTGTCCACCCTTTTGACTGGTTTCCCTTAGCTCTTAAGTGCATTTGATGTGGGATGAGTCACATTAAATGCTGCCACCTACCTTTGTCCTCTTTTCTACTTTTTGTCACATCCCTTGCTTTCTTTATCCTTTCTAGTACCTTGGGGTAGTTTGCCCTTGTACCAATACACTGAATTTGGACATCCTCTGTTTATGGTGCTTCTATTCTCTCTCCTTTAAATAGAGCATCGGGGGCACCCACTGCCTCCCTGTTCTTCATTTCGGCCTCTCTTTCTGTTTCAGGGAGCTCCCAAGCCCTCTGGTTCGGACCCCCTCTGGAGCCCGAGCCCTTCAACCATCAGACCTCCTCCCAAGGATCCTCTCTGGTTTTTCTTTTAGTATCATCTTCTGCTATTTACTTCTTGCTCAGTTCATTTGGATTTCATTTGGATCTTTATTTGTTTTGCTTTGTACCCGTGTAGATCTTGACATTCCTTGAGAGCTAGAGCTGTGAGGAAGGATAGATTCTTAAGCTATCAAGCAAGAGGCAAGTTACACTCTTGACCATATTGCACCCAATGTTTCAATCTATTTATGTTCAATTTCAAAGTATAATGCATGCTTATTTCTACCAAGTTATTTCAATACCTGTCTTTAAACACCTAGTTACGCCTATTTCCTTCATATGGTCAACTTTGACATTGAACCAAATTTGTTGTCACATTAGGCAAAATCTGGTTGATATAATAATGTGAACCAGGAACAATTGTAAAACCAAATGCTTAGACTTGCTTAGACCAAAAGTACTTGATTTGGGGAAATCTTTACCATCATGACCAACTACGGATTTAAATGTTTTGGCCATGACATTGGGGTGTCATGGACGTATGGAAATATTGCTGGGGAAGCAAAGAAAATGGAAATTGATTTAGACTTGGGCGAATTGGTTTGCTTGGTTGGTGCAAGGTTTATACACGGACTCTATCCTGGAAAAGGTGGAGGTCCAGGGGTATGTGTTTGTCGCCCAAGTCGGTTGAGGACCGGTCTTTGAGCCGCCAATGCTAGGCCTATAATGGGCTATGCCAAAATCGTGCAACCACATGTCTCCAGTATGGGGTGTGGGACCTAGCTAAGTAAATTGCAGAACTTTCACCGCAGCTGATCCAATTGGAGGAGTAGGAGGTCTTCTATGGCCAAAATGGTCTTTTATGACCTATGTTCCCACTGGTGCAAGAGGGGCCCAGATCTGTGAGTGGATCCAAAGGAGGCGAAACCTTAGCAAGGAGAGGTCGTGGTGGGACAATGCATTTTAAAGGCTTTGTCATGAACTCTAGATCTCTTACCTTGGCGGTGAGAGGTGGCACTCATGCTGAGCCAAACAAACTAGAGGAATCATGTCATGTGGGTAAAGTGTACAACCTCTACAGTTAAATCTATTGAATAGCCGTGTCCACGGTCATGGGCGTCTTGGCAATGCCACTCGAGTTAGAAATTGGTTTTGGGTTTCCAAAAGTGTTTAATAAACTGTTTTGGGATTGCTATCCCATGGGTTGTGGGCGGGGAGCCTTGTGACAGGAGGGTATCCTTCACCATCTTATGATGAATGTTATCCAACTGAAAAACTGATTTGATAAAATGAATTTTAATTATTGTATTACAGCCTTAGAACTTAATACATGTATTTGAAAGAAACTTGGCTTTATGCAAATCAACCATATTAAGCCTTCCATTGAGATATCCATTTATGCATGTCATTTTGTTATCTAACGGGTGTAACTTGCGAGCACGGTTGTTGTGCTCACTCTTGCTTGCTGCTGTCTTTAGCAGGAATTGGAAGCTTTGGGATAACCTTGCTGTGGACCTGGTGGTCCTGGAACGACTAGGATTGCGCCCTCCAGCCGATTGCCTGTGGTGTATCGGGTGGCTTAAGTGTTTTACCTTCTGCTGTATTTTGCTTGTTAGATTGTAAGCTCTCTTGTAAACAACTTCCTTGATATTAATAAAGCTGGTGTTATTGCAATGCTATCACTATTGTTGCTGTGAAAGAGCTAGCCATGATCCTTGGGACTAGCTCAGTATGCACAGGGAACCTTGGAGCAAGCCCAGTCCTCCACGACCACCCTCAGTGCGGGCGTGTGTGGTTACAGGGTGGTCTCGATCCTCCACGACCTCCTCTGGTGGGTCGCGGTGGTCTTGGGTGACCTCAGACCTCCACGACCTCCCCGGTCCAGCCGTGGCAGTCTGCAGGGGTGCTCCATGGCTCCACGACCTCCTCGGTCTGCTCCTCCTGGACTTCAGGTGGTCTCTTGGACCTCTGGGAGGTCTTAGTGGACTGTCCGAGAGGTCCTTTTTGGACCTCCTGGGAGGTCCTGGTGGACTTTCCAGGAGCTCTTGGAGGACCTCTCGGGTGCCCTAGGGTTTGGTCGCTACATCTATACCGCTTACCTACGACAATGGGCGGTGGTATCGACGGATGCCAAATAAACTAGAGAGGTCATGTCATGTGGGTAAAGCTGTACACCTTTGTAGAGTGTAAAACTATTCAAATAGCCGTGTCCACGGTCATATACGTGCGGGCAAAGCTGCTCCAAGTTAGATTTTTGTTTTGTTTTCAAAAGACTTTATGAAATGGTTTTGGATGTCTATCCAAATGAGAGCTCGGGCAGGAGCTTTGTGATAGGAAGGTATCCTTCACCACTTGTTGATGAATGTTATCTCTCTGTGTTAGGAGGGTATTCTTCACAGCTTGTTGATGAATGTTATCCAACTATAAAAATGAGTTTTGGAAAATGAATTTTAGTTATTGTATAACTGCTTTGGAACTTAGTACAAGTATTTAGGAAGAAATATGGCTTTACGCAAATCAACTCTATAAGCCTCCCTTAGAGATGCCCTTGCATGCATTCAATCTGTTACTTGACGGGTGTGACTTGCGAGCACGATTGTTGTGCTCACTCTGTTTAATCTAACCATTGAGCAGGAGAAGAGGTCTACGAGGAGCACGAGGAGCAGGACATCTAGGCTGCGACCTCTAGACGATTACTTGTGGCGAATCGTGTGGTCTACTCACTTTTGTCTTCCGCTACATTACCTGTGGCGAATCATGTGGTCTACTCGCTTTTGTCTTTCGCTACATTTTGATTTTGTCGGCTCATAAGCTGTTCTTGTAATCAACTCCGTTGTTATTAATAAAGTTTGCGTTGATGGCTGTACCACCTTTGTTTACTGTGTGAGCTAGCCGCTGGTCCTGGGACTAGCTCGGTTTGCACAGAAGCCCGGTCCGACCGCGTCGGGAGTGGTCGTGACTCTCCTGGGGTGGTCGTGACAAGGTCCGACCGCGTCGGGAGTGATCGTGACTCTTCGGGAGTGGTCGTGACTCTCTGGGAGTGGTCGTGACAGCGTGTTTCTATCTAAAGGAAGCGAAACCTTAGAGAGACGGGACTACGGTGGGATGACGCTTTGTAAAGGCCTTGACGTGTGCTCTAGATTGCTTACCTAAGGTAGTGAGCAGTGGCATCGACGAATACCAAAAAAACTAGAGAAATTGTGTCATGTGGGTAAAGCTGTACAACCTCTGCAGAGTGTAAAACTATTCGAATAGCCATGTCTACGGTTATGGACATGCTAGCAAAGCCACTCAAAGTTAGACCTTGGTTTTTTATTTCAAAAATGCTTCATCAAAGTTTTGGATGGTTTATCCAAATGAGAATTGGACAGGTAGCCATGTGATAGGAGGGTATCCTTCACCATTCTTGTGTGTGTTATCTGATTATAAAACTTGAGATTTAGAAAATGAATTTTAGTTATAGAGTAAACTGCTTTAGAACTTAAAATGAATATTTAACTGAAACATGACGCTTTTATGCAAGACATCCATATAAGCCTCCCTTTGATATATCCCTGTATGTATTATAATTCTGTTATTGGGTGTAACTTGCGAGGCACGGTTGTTTATGCTCACTCTTGCTTAATAAAATGTTGTTCAGAGGAGGAGGACTTTGCAACTGCTAGAGATCTCGATGACTAGGCCGTTACCTTAGTCGATTGCTTGTGGCAGATTAGCTGGGTTCTACTACTTGCTCTTCGCCTTCTGCTATGTTCTTATTTGTTGGCTTGTAAGCTTTTTCTAGTAATTAAACTCTAGTATTTATTAATAAAGCTTTGCATTTATAGATGTTACCATATTTGTTTACTGTGTAAGCTAGCCACTGATCATGGGACTAGTTCAGAAATGAACAGAGGATTTAGGGTGTTAATTGTGGCACCCCGACCTGGGAGGTCTCTAGGCCTAGCTGCAACAGGACCCAAGAGGTCCTATCACGACTAAACCAGGAGGTCTCCTAGTCTGGGCAATGACCTAACCAGAGGCCCACCCGAGAGGTCCTCCAAGTCCTCCCGGAAAGTCCACCAGGACCTCCCAGAAGGTCCAGCAGGACCTCTCGGAAGTCCTTCAGGACCGCCCAGGAGGTCCAGTAGGATCACCTAGAGGTCCTGGGAGAGTCCCTGAGAAGGTTATAGAGCCAAGGGGCGCTCCAAAGACCTCCCACACATCCAAGTGGAACAACTGTGGTAGAGCTTTGCAAATTAGTTGGCCAGGTCCCACGCCCCATTCTGGAGACATGTGGTTGTACGGTGAGGCATAACCCATTATAGGCCTAGCAAAGGGACGCTCAAAGGCCGGTCCTCAACTAACTTGGGTGACCACCACAAACCCTTGGACCTCAACCTTACCCAGGATTGAGTCTGTGCATAAACATTGCACCAACCAAGCAAACCAGTTCACCCAAGTCTAAATCCATTTTCCTTTTCTTTTGCTTTTCAAAACATTTACAAAACTTCCATGACAACCCAATGCCATGGTTTTACAATATTTTGACAGTATTGGCCATGTTGGTAAAATTTCCCCAAATCAAACACTTTTGGTCTAAGCAAGACTAAGCATAAGATTTTAGAAGGGCTCCTGGTTCACACTAATGCGGCAACCAGGTTTTCCTATGGTGACAAGGAAGACATAGCAATGACAAATCTGGTTGTATACAAGGTAATAGGGATAACTATAGGGTTTCAAAATCAATGGTTAAACTATTTGTAGTGAAATATGCATGCAATACTCAGTGGAAACCAACATAATTAGTTTGAATTAATGGGCTCAACATGATCAAGAGTATGGCTTGCCTTGCTCACTATCTTGAGAGTTTTCCTCTTCGATGCACTCAAGCTTCTCAGTGTCTTCGCGATCTATACAGAAGAAAAAGAGACAAATTCAAATAAGGCCCCAAATAAAGAACCAAAAGAACCCTAAAACTCAACCAACAAAAGAATACTATACTTAGAATAGGCTCTTTGGAAGAGGTTCTAACTCACTGGGAGGAGGTCCAAGGGGAAAAAGGTGGTCTTTAACAGAAAGGCCAAAGAGGTGATCCTTGCGCACGGCCAAAAGGGTCAAGAGGATGTTCCTTGCGCAGAGACCAGGGGGATGATCTTCAAATAAAAGCTATAGAGGTCCGGAGAGAATTCAGGAGAGGAGGTCCTGGAAGGGCACAACCACTTATTGTGGCGGTAAGAGCAAGAATAGATCAATGCACCAAGAGACTTACCAGGGATAAGCAGGAAAAGATAGATGAAGGGGAGGTCGTGGAGCATAGTGGCAGTTGAGACCGGCGCTAATGCTCCAGTGGAGCCTCCAACGGTGGAAACACAACAAGGAAGGTCCCTGGCAGAGTTCTTGGCAACAAGGTCTCCCACAGAGCGACTAAGCAAGAGCCCAAAATGCTGAGTGTGGAAAAAGGGTGAGGAGGAAGAGCTCCCTGGCTAATTATAGCCAGCGTGGGTAGAGAAAAACTAGGAGCGTACGTGTCAAGGTAAGTATGGAAAAAGGTCACAATTGGGTGAAGGACAAGGCAGGTGTCATCACCAATTTGGTGAAAGACAAAAGAAAAGGACAAGGTATACTGTTAAGGGAGAGGACAAGGAAAGATAACAATGGTGCCACTAAGTGATTACATTCAGAGTAACCAACCACGTACATGGCTGCATTTAATGTGACACAACATGCATTAAATGCACAAGGTACTTATGTGGCGGAGATGACCAAGAGTAACAAGGCTGGCAAGTGGGACCTGTCAAACTTGAGAACAGCTTGGTCAAAAGGAAGTGGTTATGGCCAGAGGAAAGTCCATAGTCGAACAGAGGAGGTCGTGACCTATTAGGAAGGTCTTATAAGGGGGGTCCAGAGGACTAAGGGGTCCAAGGAACAGGGAGGTCCTGACGGTCTTATTCTCAAGGGGAGGTCCTGACGGTCGGATCTCTCAAGGGGAGGTCCTGACCCTTAGATCCAACAAAAGGAGGTTCGGCGGTTAATATCTCCAAAGGGAGGTCTTAACGGAGATCTAACAAAGGGAGAATGCAGACGGTTAAGATCTCCAAAGGGAGGTCTTAACGGCCAAATCTAACAAAGGGAGGTGCAGGCGGTTAAGATCTCCAAGGGGGGGGGGTGTCTTAACGGCCAAATCTAACAAAGGGGAGGTCTGGACGGTTAAGATCTCCAATGGGGGGGGGGATCTTAACGGCCAGATCTAACAAAGGGGAGGTCTTAACGGCCAGATCTAACAAATGGGAGGTCTGGACGGTTAAGATCTCCAAAGGGGAGGTCTTAACGGCCAGATCTAACAAAGGGGGAGGTCCAAATGAACGTGAGGGAGGTCCTAAAGGACACAGGGAGGTCTTGAAGGACACAGGGAGTTCCAACTGAGTACAGGGAGGTTCAAAGGACTAGGAGATCCAATGGCTAAGAGGTATCAAAAGAGGTCTCAACGATCCAGATACAATAAAGGGGAGGTCTGGATGGTTAAGATGAGGTCAAGGGAAGATCCAAACCTCAAGGATCACCAAGAAGGTCTAGTCCCTGAAAAGGTCTACACCATACACCTTACAGAAGGGATGGACTGAAGGGAGGGCTGGCAAGCATATAAGAGAAAAGGCAATACCAAGCTCAAACCTCTCCAAATGAGCCAAGCTTTCGAATTCTCATCAAAACAAAACGGTTCTTTTTAGTTTGGAAAATTTAAAAAGGTTCTAAAAATCAGGGTGTTACATTAATGCTAGGTCCTGACAGCACCTGACCGCTTCACCCCGTCGAGGCCCCGACACCTCGTGCTTAGGAAGCCCAAGCATGGCCGTACGGGTGGGCACGGACGGGGGTGGGACGTGACGACGGCGGAGGAGGTGCTACGGGTGGTGTAGCGGGCGGCTAGTAGAGGGTCTTCGATGTGTGGGGAGAACTCAATTATTATTATGCTAGCCTCGTGTTTCCATATTTCTTTTTTGTAGTACAACTATTATTATACAAGTCTCGTGTACAACTATTATTATGTTTGACTCGTGTTTCGATATTTCTTTTTTGCGTGCACACCGTGATCACAGGCAGCCTGTAATGAAATCATATTTCAGTTCACACCACTATTTCGCTTCCTGTTACGCCGTAACCACGTCTCTTCACAAGAATCACTTACCTTTCTACGTACGACTCATTGTTACCTCAATCGTCCTTAAAAAATTCTTCAGAAATTATCTACAATACTACATTATACGACGATCACAAAATGTTATTGCGAGTCTAACATATTTCGTATCCTTCAGAATCTGCGAAAATCACAAAAGGACCAACCAACCTTGTCACCGCCCTTCTATTTCTAAAAAAATTAACAACCTACAAACAAGATTTTCTAAATTTATTACCTACAAAAATTACTATTTATTCTCACACAATTATTGCTATCGGATTATTAAAAAATTAATGTTATTATTTTAAATCGCCTATTGGTGGAGCAACAAGTGGACTAGTCGCTCCACCGTTAAGCGACTATTCCACGTCGCTCAACCACATGGCGACGAGTTCACGTGTCCCTGGACCGTTGGACAACTGATTCAAGTCGCTCTATGGTTGAGCGACTAGACTCAAGTCGCCTAACGGTGGAGTGGTACAGTATTATTCCTGTAAAATGAAAAAGCATGTATATTATTGTATTTCTGAATAAAATAATAATTATTTTTTTAAAAAATCGTATACGAGAGGATAATAATATTGGAGCGGTGGCCTTCTTCTGCTGAACCCTGATGCTTAGCATATCGTTCGGGCCAGATGGACTCACGTCCACATGAGAGTTGAGATCCGATAAAATTGACCCACAGTCCGAACGGTGCCCAACCGTCCCGAGCCGAGCCCTCGTCTCCCGGAGTCGGACCCAGCGGGCGAGATGAGCAGCGGCGGCGGCAGCGAGAAGTCCGGCTCGGGCGGCGGCGGCGGCGGCGGCGGGCCGGTGAAGACGCCGTCAGACTTCCTCAAGTCCATCAGGGGCCGCCCCGTCGTTGTCAAGCTCAACTCCGGCGTCGACTACCGAGGTCACACCCAATCCCCCGCTCTATTTCCTCCCCCTTTTGGCACATCCCCAAATCTAAAGTCCCAAACCCTAATAGAAGAAGAACGCCATGTTTGCTCTCCTCTTTCTTGTTCCCTTCATGACAATTTAGCGGTTTTTTTTTGGTTTAGTGGCCTAGTGGGGGAAGGGAAAGCTCTGAGCTTTGCAGGATTTGGCGGTCAAGAAGCACGGGAGATTTTTTGTTTAGGGTTGCTTAAGGTCCCGCAAGTACTTACTGCAGCAAGACTACCGGAAGATCAGATGACCGTGTTTTTTTCTACGAGCTTTTCGTTTAATTTTAGGTGTTTTTGACGCGTCTACTGGTATATGGTTAAACCCTAGGAGGCACCTCCGTAAGTTTTAACTGCAGGTTTGGCTTTGGAAGAGGTCGGCTGCAGAATTTATGGGAATCATGGTTATTAAGGCGGTAAGGCGAGGCGAGGCGACCCACTCCTTCACACCTTTTAAGCGCTAAGGCGTGAGGCGAGGCGAGGCGACGCCTTAGACATCCTAAGGCGTTAAGGGAGGAAGGAAGTGGAGATGAAAAGGATAGAAAGAAAGAAAAAATAAAAGAAAGTTATACTGCTGCTGAACGACTGGCGGCCCATCACTGTTGATGCACGACCGGGCCGGTCCATCACTGCTGCTGCATGTTCGGCCGACGGCCTGACGCTTCCTTATCCTCCTCGCTCGCTCTTCCCCTGCCCTCCTCACTCTCTCTGCGATGCACCGACGCCATCCTCTCTTCCCGCAGCGCATCCCTTCCTCCCCTTCCTATGGCAGCAGGGTAGCGGAGTCCGACGGCGGGGATGGCGGATCCCGCGGTGGGGATGGCAGATCCGGTGGCGGCGGAGGCCGATTTGACCGGTGGCGAGTAGGAATCGGCGGGGGTGAGATAAGTTCTCCTCTCCTCTTCTCCTCTCTTCCCTGCCCTCACCCTCTCCCGTCCTCTCCGCCGCCTTGGATGGCGAAATCCGGCCACTTGGTGGCCCAATCGATGGCGAGGAGGAGGATCTGGTGGCGGGGAGGTGGATTTGGCCGGGGGAGGAGCCGCGCGACGAGGAACCGAGGGGAGGAGGCGGCAAGGCGGGGCGACACCTTACGACATCGGCAGTGCCTTACCGCCTAAGCGTTGCTTAAGCGACGCTTAGGCGACACCTTAATAAGCATGATGGGAATAATATTTGGGGTAGTTATCATGCTTGTGTGTCTTTGTGTAGTGTTGTGCGAGTATGGAGGGATTTTTATGTTTTACTAGTTGAAGGCCCTCACGCTGTTGCGAACTACTGAACAAAACTATTCCAATCCAACCAAAGAAAACTAAGTGCTGCATGTTGATTTCGGACAAAATTGTGTGGTAGTCTACTGAGGGTTATGGGTAGGAAGTGGTTAAATGCTTTTGGATAGGACTATAGGAAGGTAGTTAGGCGCTCTTGGGATAGAAAGATAGATGTGTCCTTTCTTTGGATTTGGTGGTAAGAGGGTGGATATTCAGAGGGGACATGTCACCCTTTTCACAATTCAGTGAGCATTTGCCTGGGAGAATTATAATGTGTTATGTATCCGTAGTTTGTAAAGTTGATATGCACATATGATTTCATTGTTTTTAATTTTGAGATGTAGAACCTATGCACCCTAATATGCACATACAATGTTCCTTGGGTTGGGAGGTGTATGCGTAGGGTTTCTTTTCAATAATTCTTGCTGCTTGTCACCTGGATCTCTGAATGATACAATTCTATCAGAAGCACACCTCCTTTTGAATCAACAGTGGATTATGTTGAATCTATGGCTGTACTGAATGACTTGTTTAATAAAGTGATTATGCATATGGTGTCATGATATCTCACTTATTTGAATACAACCGATTAGTATGTGATTAGTATTATAATTCTGTGCTGTTACTATGTTTTTTTTATATAAATAGTTAGCATTTGGGCCATATTTCCATGATCATTTCATTTGCCGAAGGCAAATATGCACCTAGAGTTCATGTGCTCTTAGTAAAGGAGCACCAAGGTCCCCTCTACTTCCAAAAGTAAGATATAAGCCCCTGAGCTTAGTAAACTAGGGTAATTAGGTCCTCTACCTGATATGATATTTTCATTCGATTTTTTTCTTCTGTTTCTGAGGTAAGGTGGTAACTGGTAAGGCATATAAATAGTTAACATTTGCCATTTGGGCAATATTTCCATGATCATTTCTTTGCCGAAGGCAAAAATGCACTTGGAGTTCATGTACTCTTAGGGTGTGTTTGGTTGGTTGTACCAAGTGGTGCATGTATAGGTTAGTTCAAGAAAAAAAGTCATCTATGTGTTTGGTTGCTTGAATGGAACCATTCCATCCTAGATGGTGGGATACAAATTTGTGGAATATTCTCTTTAGATGCTGAATCTTCTCATTCACCCAAAACAATGGAACCACATGGTACAAGCCCTTAGTAAAGGAGCACCGAGGTCCATCTACTTCCAAAAGTATGATATATGCCCCTGTGCTTAGTAAACTAGGGTAATTAGGTCCTCTACCTGATATTTTTGTTCGATTTTTTTTTTCTGTTTTTGAGGTAAGGTGGTAAGGCTGAATTTGTAGACTAATTTCATGTGTGCATAATTCATCCATTCTTGTTAACTTTCTGCTTCACCCATGCTGATCGGCATTTTATTTGAACACCAATTGGTTCACTATCGTCAAGAGCAGCATATTGTCATTGGTTGCAAATTGTGGTGGCTTTTTATTCGGCCTGTGAGTGTGGTCCAAGTTGGTCTAATGGTTTGGATCTGTCATCTGTATAAAACTGAAACGGAAAGTCCAAATGAGTGCTTCAGATTTCTGTAAATGCTGTTGTGGAACATGTATAAACTAAATATTGTGCCCATGGGGCTTGGCTTGGACGAGTTCCAGGCTGTGGAGTGCGGGGGTGCATGATTGTGAGGTTATTCCCACCCATGTAGGGGGTGAAAACCCCCTCTTTTCAAAAAAAAGAAGAGGAAAAGTGTCCCCCCATGACACACTCCAACGCATATTTTAGGGGTCCACACTACATAAAATTTTTGACCAAAAAATTCAAATGTGCCTGTCAAATTCAAAAACTAGTTCACAAAATCATGATTTATCACTATGTATCAAGAACACAAGAAAATTTGCACCTCCATCATGTTCGGGACCCCCTACCGGCGACACCTCCATCTGCACTGTGCCCGGTCCCTGCTGCCAACACCACTGCGCTGCAACCCCAGCAGCCATCACCACCACGCCGTGCACCCTGCAGTCTCTGCCACCCCATGGCGCCGCCAACCATGCGCCACAGCCATCGCTGTCCATATGATCCAAGGAGTGAGAGTTGGGAATGGGTTGGACTGATTGAGGGAAGGGATTAGGGCATGGGAACGTGGCCAGGACTGCTTGTTTTTCCTAGAGCCAGCGCATGTGCAGTTCTGTCTGTCAAGTTTACAAAGATATCTGCACTAATTCAGAAGGCTGCTTTCAGCACATCATACATATTTGGAAAGACGATCAAATCTACTTTCAAACGAATCAAACCATGTGTGATTTGGAGCTTTCTACAAAAAATGATAGCAATTTGAATGCATGCTGCACAGGCTGTCCACAATGACAAGTGAGATTTCCAAACCTGAGGAGGGTGTGGTTGGAAAGGCACCTATCGCTAGCCTCCTGCACCACGTCTTAACAAAAGTTTAGAAGGCTTAATTTTTCTTGTTTCTCATGGATTGGATGCAATCCAAGCAAGGAAACCAAAGATATAGCGAGTTGTAACCAATTCTGAATCAACTCGCCACATCTAGTAGGACCCTGTTTAAAAAGTTTCTAAATTTTATGTGCAAAGTCCGTTTTCGACAATCTTGTACACGTTGGAAAACTTACTTTGAGGCCAACACAATGGATTCAGTAACATAACTAGATGCTATCTGGTGTAGTTTCATTGAGCCTTTAGTAGAATCACTCCATCGAAGGACACGAAGACACACGATGTAATTTCATTAATAAAATTCAAGCCTTCTGGTTAGAAGAACGTGACTACAATATATAGAGCTCCTAAGATAACTAAAAGAAGAAACAAACTTGGACTCCAAGATGGACTATAAGGAAATCCTATTATTACTGCCATCAAATTGTTTCGGAAATTGTGGCCCCTCCAGATAGAATCTGATTCTGTTACTGGACTAATTGCATCGGCCTTGAAGTAAGCTTTCCAACGAATACAAGATCGTCGAAAACGGGCTCCGCATTCAAAAGTTATAGCCTTTACGAACTGGGCCCCACTGGATGTGGCAGTTGATTCCGAATTGGTTGCAACTTGCCATATCTTTGGTTTCTTTTTTTGGGCTGCATCCAATATATGATAAACAAGAAAAAGGAAGCCTTCTAAACCTTTGTTAAGACATGGAGCATGAGCGGATCACCAAGATAAGTGCCTTTCCAACTACAGCCTCTTCAGGTTTGGAAATATTGCATGTCATTCTGGATAGGTTGTGCAGCATATATTCAAATTGCTGTAATTTTTTTTAGAAATATCAAAATCACGCACGGTTTGATTCCTTGGAAGTAGACTTGATCACTTTTCCAAATATGTATATTTGCACAGATGAACCTTCTGAATTGTTGTAGATATCTTCGTGAACTTGACAGATTGAATTGCACGTGTTTGAAGTAGATCGATGATGCCTTCCCTTGCCCTCATCACTCATGTCCACCCTAAGGGCTTGTTTGGCCCAGCTCTAGCTCCAAAAGACTAAGTTGGAGCTAAAGAATCACGCATTTGACTGTGCTCCAGCTTTGGGCTTGTGGGCAGAAGCTGGAGCAGCCCAGCCAAATGGGGGCGCTCTCCTCCAGAAGCCTGTCGAAGTTGGAGCCTGGTTTTACAGAGAGGGATTGAAGCCAGGGTAGGGTGGCTTCGCTGCTGCTCTCCACCGTGTCATCTTCACCTCATATAGCGTTATTTAACCCACCGTCATTGGGAGTTTCGCAACTATGCTTTCAGGGCCTTGCTGCTGCATCACCACACTGTCAAGTGTGATGGGAGGGCCCTGCCGCCGCCATCATTAATGGAGAGTTGATCGATCTGGTTTGATGGGTCAAATCTGGGGGAGCTAAGAACAGAAAAGGTTGAGGGAGGGGATATTTATAGGAATAAAGGAATCTTTTAGGGAGTTATTATTCAGAACCGTGGATAGAATTGTCCAAGTACAAATAGTGTTTTCTGAAGCCAGAAAATTGGTCAAACACTGTAATTTGGGTCCCAGCTTCTTCTCTGGAGGTGGAGAAGACAGGGTTGGGCCAAACATGACCGTGTGTCTGGATGTAACTCTGGCTTCAAAACAAATTGATGTATTTTGACTGTTTTGCTCCTCAAATATTTTTAAAAGATGAATACTAACTCTCTAAAAGATTGTTTTGTTTCCTGGAGAGTTACTTTTGAGATTTCAATGAAGGAGCAAGTGAATTAACAGAAGATCTGTTATTCGGAGGATTGTGGTTGTACAGACATGACCATGAAGTCAACCAACTCAGCCTTTCCGCCTTATAAAAGAACTGAAGAAGAATAAAATAAAAATGCCGCATAAGATGGAGGGGCCTAAGTGCCATATTTGTATTGGGACTTAAATACTCCTTTTCTTAAGGGTACAGGGACCTTTTGTGAAACATAAATTATTTGAGCAGTACATACATTTCTTGATTTGGCTGTCTACAAATGCTACTATATGCTTCTATGCTTTTAAGTTTTTCTAGTTAAGTTCTGTAATCCTGTTCAATGCACATGCACTACTGTTGGATATATAACCTATATTGATGACCTCATTCTATGCAAACTTCAAAACAAAGCAGAACATGTATGTACAAAAGTTGTGGTGGTGTGGTGTAGTGCTATGTGCATTCTCTGCAATAAAGTTGAATCTCGAGTTATTTCATTTCGTACTCCTTTGGATGTGATAGCTGACAATTAGTGCTAGACTATATTGCTATGGAAAAGTGATAGATGACAAAATAGATTGTGTGTTTCGCATGTCAGAATACATTGATTTCCATATCATTATATTTTCAATAATATTTGCTGACATATAATTAGAAAAATTAATTGTCAAACGCATGTATTGGAGACCATACCTTCGTACTGATGCCCAAAACACATTTTCCCCATTGGTTCTTTTTTTGGAAGGAAACCCATTGTTTCTTTTTTGATCCAAATGATTTACTTACAACAAAATTTGGTTATAACAAATTGATCATTCCAGGGCACTTACACAGAAACTGATTGTCAAGCTTACATAGAAGCTGAATGTCAACGTCTTTCATTTCTATCTGATCTAAACCAGGTATTTTGGCTTGTCTGGACGGGTATATGAACATTGCAATGGAGCAAACGGAGGAGTATGTGAATGGTCAACTGAAAAATAAATACGGTGACGCTTTTATAAGAGGAAACAACGGTGTGTAACCGAGAAAAATCCTATACTACAAATCTATTGATATTCTCAGATATATACTTATACTTTTGTTGTGAATGCAGTTCTATACATCAGCACATCAAAACGTACACTTACAGATGGTGCCTGAGACGTCAGAAAGCATGCGTGTTTGATGCCAGTGTTGCAGTTTGGTTGCTTCTGTGATCGATGTCTAACTAACACTGCCTTTGATCTCGTAGTTGTTATCCAGTGGGAGAAATTTGCGAAATTATAAATGAAATGTATTGAATCTTTAGAGATTTGTACCAAAAACTGTGTTCAATGTTAGCATATTCAACTTTTTCCACAGATTGTAGTTTGTCGCACTCTGAATGTTTGTGCTGATTATTGGACCTTTAGGGATAAGAAGTTGTGTCTTCAGCTGAATGTGTGCTGTCTCGATTCTTTCTGAATTACTACTGCACTAATACTCAAATCTATCGATCATAGTCACACACTGATGGGTCATCATATCCTCAGTCCTCACTGTGTAGTTGCCTCACATCATTATCTTTGTTTGATACTATAACGGATCATGAGCCATCAGCCCATGATCGATTGATTGAAGGTCACTATGTTGATCTCCTACTTTAGTACTTACTAGCAGCCTGCACGCCGTCTGGTGCGAGAATAAATAGTGATTATGACAGGGGTGATTGGCTGATTGTTTGATGCGGATCATAGGCATTAGATTTGGTGTGGTATTTAATTAGCTACATTAATAGTACGTGCAAAATAAGTCGTACATAACAGCAGATGTTTTGTGGAATATCATGACAGGGCACCATTGGTTCTACATGGAGTTCTGGAATAGCTAGCTTTGCGAATAAAATATTACATTGTTTCCAAAAGGTCACACTCTGGTCACAGTCTTTAGTTACTGAAAACTAACTACGAAAGATACATGATCTTGCTGAAAGGCTGCAGGAGCTATGCGTAGGGACTGAATAGGTGATGTGCGAGAGCATCCTCCTGTGTACGATCTGTTGTATGCAGGGTGGAAGGCAAATGCATTATTGTTAGCTTTGTATAGAATAGACGAAAATAATTACCTAGCGAAAAATAAGTATGCAGACTATACATGGTGTCCTGATGCTTAGGAGAAGACGCGCGGAGACAAACACATGTGATTGTGTTAAGGAGAAAAGAAACTACGGAGATTGTCAATGTTCAGCTGTGAAAGGGCGAATCAGCTGTGACACGCCAGCTAGAGCGCAACAGAAAAGGAGAAAAACAATAAATACAGGGCCACACCTGAATCATAAGTAAAAAGCATAGAAAATTGAAAAAAAACCCAACCGAATTCACAGAGGAAAAACTCCTAAGCAGAAGGGGAAAAAAAAGAAAACAGATCCAGGAAAAAAATCCTATACGTATTCGAAGAACGGAGCAAGGAAATAACATATCTAATTATAAGTAAATAAAGTCTAGCAAGTTAGAGCTGGACGGCGAAGAAGATAAAACATCGGTGAAAATCAACGAAACCAAGGGACAACAGTTAGAGAGTAGGAAGTAAGAAGAGGGAATTCAGCCGAATACACTAAAAGGGAAGAAAAACAAGAAGGGCCACCGGCGCAAAAACAAAAAACCCTAGGAGGTTCATAAAAAAAGTGCACACTCATAGAAATAGATCCCTTCAAAGACAAGCGCAAAAAAACACAATATCTTTGAATCGAAACGCAGCGAGACCGCAAGGACGTGTTAGAAAATAGGGGGGAAAACAGCACAAGGCCAGACATGCATCATAGGTAACAAGCACATAGAACCGAGGAAGAAGAAAATGCACAAAATAAAGAGACCAAAAGGAAGAAAAAACAACAACGACGGTTCAGACAGATATACGGAAAGAAAGTTGCAACACGCGCTGAAGAGAAAGAGTAACAAACAACCCCCCCCCCCATGAAACGAAAACCGAACCCACAAAAACAAGAGAGATGAGGAGCCCAGATTACGCAAGAATGACGATCGATAACTACGAAAACTGAAGCAGGTGAACATACGCAGAGATGGCGCACGACTGATAGAAACACAGAGCAACGACAAGAAAAACCAAACAGACAAGAACAAACGTGTAAGAAAGAATGAGAAGAGGAAGTGACGAGAACTGAGAGGAAGAAGCACAAGGACCAAAAGAAGGGACATAGAACCGAGGGAGACGCCGAGACGATAAGGCCGAGATTGCCCAAATGAGCTACGTGCGTATAGTTAAGAGGAGACAGAGCGCACAACAAACGAGGACACACGCCACGAGGCAAAGGCGAAGAACGCGAATGCATCACCTAATCTGATCAAACGACGTGAGGAACATGAGAAGCATTGAATGACCCAGCGAAAAATGTGGACGTGGGAAGACAACGCTGGAATCGATTGCACGACGCAAAGAAACTCGGCGCAACATCGCTTGGACAAGGGGGGAAAAACGACGTGGCCCGGCTGTCCAGCGCCCCTTTCACCCTCCATTTAACTGGAAGGATCCTTTAGGCCTCGTGTAGATTCCGGATTTTTTTCTTCAAATTTCTATAGATATTAATATATTTTTAGCTAAATTCTTGTGTTCCAAATATGCCCTAAAAGACTGAGGCACCGTGTAGATCCCGAAAATTCCTCCCGGGAATAGAACACTGTTAATTCTATATTGAATTCACATATTCTTCCTCACAAAAAGGAAAAAAAAACAATTTCTTATGGAATAATACGATCTCTACTATTAAAAGAGGTGGTTGGTGGTGGCGGCGAGTTTGCCACCCCACCACCTAGAGCTAGCCAGATGGGCTGTGCCGACCGGCCCAGCTTGACGCACGGTCCAGACATGGTCCGCACTGTTCATGGGCCGTGTCGGCCCGGCATGACGGCCTGTGCCATGCTTGGGCCGCTACCCCGGCACGGTGGGCCAGCCCGGCATGGCACAAACAATGTTGGGCCGTGCCTGGCACGACACGAGCTTGGCATGACATGAGAGGCCCATGTGTTGAGAGGGAGGGAGAGCCGGGAGGAGAGGCAGGTGGGGCAGCGCCGGCACGGAGGAAGAAGGGCCAGCGCGTAGGGAGGATAAAGCCAGGGGGGAGCTGGAAGAGGAGGAGAGGAAGAGGAGGGCGGGGGCGGCGCCGGTGGCCGGAGCGGAGGGAGAAGAGGGAGGAGGGCTCGACAAAGAGAGAAGAGTGCGGAGGAATTCAGGTAGGAGAAGGCGGGGAGGGAGCGGTGCTGGCGTGGAGGGAGAAGGCTGGGAGGGGGCAGTGTGGAGGGCGGCGTCGACGTGGAGGTAGGCAGGCGTGTGGCGATGGCGATGGGCCTTTGCCGCCATGTGTCTGTCTTTGGCGGGCAAGGGGGAAGAGAGAGGGGTGGCCGGGCAAAGGGGGCATCGGCAAAGGCGGGCTCACGGCCCATCAGGATAAATAGGCTCGAGCCGGCCCAGCACGTGGGCCGGCACGGCACAGCCCACCTAGTCATCGTCGTCGACCCACGACACCGCTGCGGCGCTACCACCTCCTCGGCCCTCCCAAGTCGCCGTCGACCTGAGTGGCCGAGCCGTGGTGAGCACCCCTCCTCCTCCCCTTTCTCCTTTCCTCTCCTTCCTCTAGCTCTGCTTGCGCTCTGCCTCTTCTTGCGCCCTGCCACCCTTTGCTTGTGCTGCGCAGCTGCGCTCTACTTGCGCCTCTACTTGCGTTGCTCTACTTCTTCTTGCTCTTGCGCTGCACTGCCTCTTCTTGCTCTTGCACCTTCTGCTTGCGCAGCTTGTGCGCTTGTGCTGCGCTCTTTGCCAACTGCTTGGTTGCTTGCACTGCTGGTCTGCTGCTCTGCTGTAATGCTCTTGCTTGCCGGTCTGCCCCTTTGTTTTAGTAGTAGTACTAGTAATAGCAGCAGCAATAGTAGCTATATTGCATAGCAGCAGCAGTAGTAGGCAGTAGCAGGATTACTACTAGTAGTAGTAGGCTAGTAGCAGTAGAATTAATAGTAGTTGTGAGTCTTGTGACTTGTGAATAGCAGTAGTAATAGGCTAGTAGCAGTAGTACTACTAGTAGTATATCACAATTTGACATTTCCATTTCACTATCTGTAGGTAGTCAGGTACCATGGTAGACAATGACGACCAACAAGTGGCTGTAGCTGCAGCCACTGATGCCGAGGCGTATGATCCATCCAAGGATCCTAGGCGGAGGGCTAAGTCCAAAGGCCCGACATAGAAATATGCGTTCTGGCTAGATTTAGAGAGAAAGCATCTCGTCCAATGTATTCTTTGCAACAAGAGAGTCCATGCTGGAGTGGGAAGATTGAAGCAACATCTTGCTGGGGGTTACAATGATGTGGAGAAATGTCCCAAGGCAACCGCAGAAATCAGGAAAGAGATGCATGACTACTTGAAGAAGAATTAAAGGAAGTTCAAAGCCATGGTGCTAGATGAGGAGGATGAAGCTGGAGATGGAGAAGATGATGGTGCTGAAGAAGAGGTCCAATGAAGTTCTAGGACAGCTGCAAAAAGGAAGCAATCGGTGGCTTCTTTTACCGTGGCTGGGCCGCCACAGAAGTGTACTAAATTAGTTGCTGATATGCTTTGAAAGACACCAGAAGAGGTTGTTTCTGAGAGGCATAGCCCGAACTCTACTCAACCTACGCTTGAGTAATGCACAAAAAAAACAAAGCAACAACAATAAATTGTCAATGATCATGTAGCTGACTTCTTCTACAAGAACGGCATACCATTCAATGCTATCAATTCAAGAAGCTGGGAGATTCTATTGGAGTCCATAGGGTAATTTGGTCCTGGGTATAAATCGCCTAGTTGCCATGATATAAGGTTGCCATTGCTTGACAGGGCAAGGAATAAGACAGATGCATTGAAGGAGAAGCATGAGTTGGCATGGCAAGAATATGGTTGCTCACTCATGTCTGATGGGTGGACCAACATGAGTGGGCATCATTTGATCAATTTTCTAGTCAATGGTCCAGAAGGTACTTTCTTCTTGGAGCCAGTTAATGTTTCTAGTGAATCAACTGATGCACACTTGTTAGCAAGGTTGTTGGAGGAAAAATTGATTCCATTGAGAGAGAATATGTGGTTCAAATCGTGACAGATAATGGATCTAACTACAAGGCAGCGGGTAGAATTCTAATGGACAGGATTCCTACTTTATTTTGGACCCCTTGTGCTGCTCACTGCTTGGACCTTATGCTAGAGGACATTGGGAATATAGAAGAGTTCAACAATTGCATTGCTAAGGCAAAGAGGGTCTGCGGATTTATTTATAGGCATGGAAGGATTCTTGATGCAATGCGGAATAAGACAGGTGGTAGGGATCTTGTGAGGGCCGCAGCAACTCGTTTTGCTACATCATTCCTCACCTTGGCCAGTACGTTCAAGCATAGGCAAGCTTTGTAAAGTCTCTTTGTTAGTGAAGAATGGAATGAGAACAGATTGTCTACCACAGAACCAGGGAAGGTGGTTGTGGGAATTGTGCTTTCTATGTCATTTTGGAATTCAGTGGAAAATTGCATGAGAGCTTCACAACCCCTTCTTATTGCTTTGAGGATTGTCAATGGTGATGAGAGGCTAGCAATGCCTGAGATTTGGATGGCCATGGATGCTGCGAAGACAAACATCAACGAATCTTTGCAACACAAGTAATATTTACTCAAGGACGTGCTAGCAATTGTTGACAAGCAGTGGGACAACCAAATGGAGCAAAAGCTATATGGGGCAGCATTGTTCTTGAATCCAAATAAGTTTTTTGACATTAAAGAAACCAATAAAAGACTTGCTACAAGGCTACAGTCCATGTTCAATGATGTGCTATGGAAGATAGAGACCGATGATGATAAACAAAGCAAGATAAGTAGGCAAGCTGATGATTATGAGAGAACTAAAGGTGATTGCTTCACAAAGAAAATGGCGATCAAAGACCGAGACAAAAAGAGTTCTCGTAAGTATAAGTAGTACAATGATTTCTTATTTTCTCCTTACTAGGCTCTTTATGTTTGAACTTTGAATTGCATTATCTTTTGTAGTTCTTTGGTGGGGTGCATATGGTGGCCTTGCTTATGAGCTCCAATGTTTAGCAAAGCGAATCATTAGTCTTTGTTGTTCGACGACCGGATGCGAGCGCAATTGGAGTACATATTCATTTGTAAGTAACTGGCATAACTACTTTACTAGTCAATTTAATGAGTCTATGTTCATCGCAGCCGCCTTTGATATGCTTCTTATATTTTGTGATTGTAGATCCATACCAAAAAGAGAAACCGTTTAGAGTACAAGAGATTGAATAAGTTGGTGTATATTTCATACAACCGGAAAATGGCAAGTAGGTTTCAAAAGTTGCGAGAGCAAGGCTCTAAAGGAAAGAAATCTAACCCATTGATCCTAGAAGAATTTCAATGGGATAATGAATGGGTAGATGTCAATGCTGAACCGGTTCATCAAGGCAGTACTGATGGCGGTGGTCGTCTAACTTGGGCTCATGTTGATGAAGCCATTAGTACATTGCACATTCAAAGAGGTCGCAATATTCCTAGGAGAGCTCATGGTGGTGCTAGCAGGTCTAGTGACTGGCCCATAGGCCCTCATATTACTTATGCTTGACGACGTTCAAAGTCAAGGATTGCTCGTAATGTTGATGAGGTGGAGCATGGCAGTGGAGATGATGATGAGAATGATACTTTTGTGGTTGATGGTGAAGAATTGGATGATGATGACATTCCACCATCTACTCCTCATGTGGGTGGAGCAAGTCATGAACAGGGCGGGTTTGAATTGGATGATGACTTGGATGGCTGATTTGAATCATGAATGATCATCGTGTCTACTTTTGCTACTTTCAGACTTAGAACTTAGCAATTTGGTGTCCTAGACTCCTAGCTATCAATTTTTGTTGTTTCTCATTCAGAACTTGTTAGTTGTTTCCTATTAAGTTATGCACTTATGCTTAATGGTTGTAACTCCTATTCATAACTTAGTTCTGTGGATATCATGAGGATATGCCCATGATCTTAGGATGATGGGACAATTGGCAATGGCGTTAAGGGTTTGCGGAATCACCCGTTTTCGGCGAGGTTCAGCTGCTGTCAGGCCTCTGGTGGTCTGACTGGCCATGGGAGCGGTCAGATTGGCCATGCCTCGGGCCATTTTTTTGGAATGTGCACTGGCGGTCCGACCGGCCAGAGTGGCGGTCAGACCGGCTAGAGGAGCGGTCTAACCGGCTACTACTGAGCGGTCGGACCGACCATTTTAGGATCTTTGGATTTTTGAGCTAGGACAAAATAGAGGGTGTAGGTAAGAGAGGAGGTTCTAGTGCTCTTGGTTTCATAATTTTTGGAGCCTCCAGGCAAAAGTTCTATTCGATTGAAAATTCCAGAGAGCTCTCGGGTTTCCTGCATGGAAATTTGGCTAAGTCCCAAGTGGGCGGTTAGACCGGCCAAGGGTGGCGGTCTGACCGGTTTTGACTTGTTTCGCTCATCAGTGTGGCGCGATGTGTGTTCGTTAGGTCAAGTTCATGGATTTCATTGTATATATGTTGTATATTGCATGTTTTGGCTAACGTGGGTCAAGTTGTGAAGAACTTGTTTCTGGAAACGATTTCTTGGTCTATTGCTGTGCAGGTGGCTTGCAGGTCAACGACGGTCAACAGTGAGGATGATCGGGACTAAGCTAGGAGAGCTGAGGTCCAGAACGATCGAGGATGCCGGATGAGGTCAAGAGACTCAAGCATGGTGCAGAATGGACAAGGATGATCGAACGGGCAGTTCGGTGGGACGGGTTGGATCAAGTGGCGCGGGGGTCGGTGCAAGTGCCTTGGTGGTTTCGGCGGGAGCCGGACGGGAGACTTGCTGACATGATGAGAGCCGTTGATCAACCTACACGTGGCGGAGCATGCGAGTGCTTCACCAAGATTGGACTTGGTCTTCGGAGAAAGATCAAGAAGGGGTATTTTGGTAATTTCACCAAATACCGCCTTTGTGACCTTGGGCTAAACCGCGGTGCAAGACGGTGCGTGGAGAAGCGGTTTAGGTCAAGATAAGATGAAGACGACACTTTAAGATGCGTGCGTGTGTCCCGTTTGTGTTGGGCCTTAACGGGAGCCCATTAGGGTTAACTCTTCTAGAAGCTAAGCCTCACTATAAATAGGAGGGGGTGCTGTCAAGCAGCCTCCAAGCACTTTATTTTGTAAACCCTAGTTTGGTGTTAGGGATTAGAAGAGAAAGAAGAGGCTTAGGGTTCTAGGGAGATGAGTTGAGTGTGTGCTTATGGATTGAGCTCTTGTCCTCCTTGAGGGAGTGGCTGTAACCAGCAACAATCACGAATCAATCTATGGATGATTATTCAAAGATGAGTCTTCTTGTGTTCTTTCTTCTCATTTGGTGATTTTGGGTGTTTCTTTGATCCGATAGGTTTCTAGTAGGTTTCTTGCCCTCATCTACCTTGCTGTGACATGTGGGAATACATCTAGGATCATCAATCTCCCACGAGCAAGTTTTGGATCAAGTTTTTCGTTTTTGCTCGGTTTTGAACCCTCTTTTGGTAAATAGAAAAAGGTCAAAACTTTGACGTGGATCTACTCGATCGTCGCTTAGAATAGGTTCCTGATATCCTTAGGAATGTGTGTCTCAAGTTTGGTCAAGTTTCATTGTGTAGATCAAAAGTTAGACCGATTTTCGTTTTGGATTTCGTGTCACAGACTGTTGTCAGTCCGGTCGATCGCTTGTGTTGTTGGTCGGACACTACCGGTCCCGACCGCATAATAGCCGTCGGTCAAACCAGACCCGAGGGTTTGGATTTCCAGTTTTTGGTATTTTTCTTGGGGTTTTGATTTGGATTCAACACAAGTCCTCTGCAGTACTTGCTGATTGATCTTCATAGCTTCATAGCTATTGAAGTGAAAGTCGTGTTGAATTCAAACTTGTGAAAAAGGGTTTCGTGCTCCTATTCACCCCCTTTAGTCGCCTATTCGGTCCTACAAGTGGTATCAGATTACGGTTAGCTCTTCTCATAGATCTTAACCGGTCTGAGGAGCCATGGCGTCTGACAAGTATTCCACCAAACCACCTGTGTTTGATGGAGTCGATTTTGCTTACTGGAAGGCTCGCATGCATGCCTACATCGAGGCTCAAGGGCACGCAATTCGGCTTAAGGTCAAAAATCCCTATATTGTGCCAGCCAATGACGATGTGATCACTCCAGATGTTGAGGCTAATAGCAAGGCTCGAAACTTTCTGATTCAAGGGCTTAGTCGATCTGAGTTTGAGCGTGTTGCTCATTTGAGGTCTACACATGAGATCTGGAAGACCCTCTGTGACTACCACGAGGGCTCTACTGCGATCAAGGAAGTGAGAAAGAACCAACTCAAGAAAGAATACTCAAAGATCGAACAAAGGCCTGGTGAATATTTGGATGAGCTGTGGGGAAGGTTCTCCAAGATCCTTCATGATTTACGTGCTGTGGATCTTGTATTCACTGAATATGAAAATGCACGTCAGCTCTTGGGTGCTCTTGATGTGAAGGTCTGGGGGATGAAAATCACTTCCATCAATGACAACACTGTCATGAGTGAGCTTACCATGGATAAGCTCTACTCGAGGTTGAAGACGCATGAGATTGACTTCATCTCGTGTTTCCCTAAGATAGAGTCGATGGCTTTAGTGGCTGACCCATCTAAGGGTAGTTCTTCTGATTCTTTGGATTTTGGCTCATCTGGGTTTTCATTGTCCGCGTTACACTCTTTGAGCGATGAGCAGCTAGAGAAGCTACCTGAGGATGATTTAGCCCTCCTATCCACAAAATTCTCGAGAGTCTACAACAAGGTGAGGAACAGAAGGAGAGGTGGCCCTGTCACTTGCTTTGATTGTGGTGAGCCAAACCACATTCGCTCCAAGTGCCCTAAGCTGAAGGGCAAGGTGGAGAAGGACTCTCGGAGGCGTCCTCAAGCTAAGGATGTAAAAGCCAAGAAGCCCAACTATTGCAAGTTCGTCAGCCGGGTCCTTGCCGCTCTTGAGAGTGTTGATATGAGCGATGTGGACTCGGGGACGGAGGACGACGACGACGATTCTCATGGCAAGAAGAAGGCCCAGAATTTCACTGGCATGTGCTTCATGGCCAAGGACTTGCACGACGTCGACTCCTCCAACGCATTTACCCTTTCAAATGATCCCGATGAGGTATGTCCCTCACTCAATGATATGAAACGTGCTTTGGTTGTTGCTGAACAAAAATTGAAGAAGCAAGCTAAAATGATTAAGAGACAGGACACCATGATTGATAACTTGAACCTAGAAGTTGTTAGGCTCAAATCCACTAATCCTGTTGTTGTTTGTGCTTCTTGCTCTAGCTTGCATAATGAATTGACCAATCTGAAATCTGCTCATTCCTCTGTTGCGAATCAACTTAAAGATGCTCTTGATGAACTAGAATCTCTCAAGTCTAGTCTTGTGTGCATGGATGCTGTTGCTCTAGATGTGACTGCTGTAGATGCTATTCCTTTACCTTTCTCAAATTGTGCTTTACTTGAATTAAAATTGGATAGCGCTACAAAAGAATTGTTGAAATTTGATGCTAGTCACACTTGCTCTCATTGTGAGGATAATAAGATTAAAATGAAATAAATGACTGAAATGGTTCTTCATTCTAAATCTGCATCATATGAAAATTGCCTTAAACTCACATGGGAGAATGAAGCTCTAAACAAAACTCTAGAGGAGAAAGCTAAAATTGAACAATCCATGTCCATAACTGCATCCAAAAAAGTTGTTGATTCTGCTTCTTGTGCTTTTTGTAGTGAAGTTGGGACAAATTTAGATGAGATACAAGAGGCGTTTAGAGTCAAATTCAAAGAGCAAGTGAGTAGGATTGAGAATGCTTCTTGTGTGTCTTGTGAGGCTCTAAGGGTTGAGGTAGCTCTTGTTAAAGAAAAGCTTGCTAGGACAATCAAGTCAAATAGGTGTGTCACCTGTAAGGACCTAGCCAAAGAAAATAATTACCTCAAAAGGACCCTTGAGAGATTTTCTAGTGGGAAGAAGAACTTCAACATGATTCTCGACCAATCTAAGGTGAGTGTGAAGAAAAGTGGCCTAGGATTTAATTCCCTAGAGTATTCCAAGAACCATCCACCTAAGATTGTGAAAGCTGTTGAGAGTGGTATGTTTGAGGTAGAATCTTCAGTGCCATCTAAGGTAGTCTTTAGATCTGCAGGTTTTGCCCAAACCCCTTTTAGCAAGATAGGTGCTTCTACTTCAACAGGTCAGAACCCTCAAAAGGTCAAGTACCATTTCACCTTTTGCAAGAAGGATGGCCACATCGTTGAGTTCTGCTTCCGTAGAGCCAAGATTGAGAGGAAGGAGAGGATGAGTGCTTTGAGGACCATTAGAGGAGTCCCCTCATTTGTGACAGTCTCTAGAGCCAGGCAACCTGTTTTTTCTGCCAGACATAGGCCTAGATTTGTAGATGACTTCTTTGACTCTTTTGGGAGCTCTAGGCGGCATTTTGGGTTAGGATATTGTGAGGAGAGACCACGGGTAGCATCTAGACAAGGGGAGTACTGACCTTTTGGTAGGTCGATTCAGAGAGGTCTAGGTGGTTCTCGTGTGCATTCTTATGATTATTCCTGTAACCATTTTATTGCTGCTTCTACTGCTTTGCCTAAGCATCGTGTGACTCAGTACTGGATTCCCAAGTCTTTTATCACTAACCCCAGTACTGAGGCACAGATGTTTCCTGTTCGTGCTCTGTAGGTCCGTCATACGAGGAAGGAGGACATATAGCTTGTTGACTCCGGGTGTTCTCGACACATGACTGAAGATTCTAGATGGTTCTTGTCCCTCACATATGCATCCGGCAATGAATTGATCACATTTGGGGATGCTTCTATTGGGACTATGACAGCCAAGGGCACAGTGCGTGTCAACAAGTTCATGCTTAAGGACGTCGGTTTGGTAAGTAAGCTGAGATATAATTTGATATCTGTTTCTCAGCTTGTTGATGAGGGTCTGGAGGTGAGGTTTAAGAGTGGTGAGTGTAGAGTTCTAGACTCCTCGGGTGAGCATGTCTTTGGGATCTCTAGGTTTGAGAAGATCTTTTGTGCTGATTTCAATGTCTCTTCTGCTTCTAGTCTTAGATGTCTTGTGGCTTCTGATTCTCATGATCTAGTTTTGTGGCATCGTAGACTTGGACACATAGGCTTTGACCATTTGACCAGGATCAGTAGCAAGGACTTGATTAGAGGGTTTCCTAGACTTAAGCCTGCTAGAGACTTTGTATGCACTCCCTGTAGACATGGTAAGATGATTTCTGCTTCTCATCCACTTCTTACTTTAGTGATGACTGATGGACCAGGTCAGCTCTTGCACTTAGACACTGTTGGCCCTTCTAGAGTTCAATCTGCAGGTGGAAAATGGTATGTGCATGTGATTGTGGATGATTTCTCTAGGTATTTATGGGTTTATTTTCTGGTTTCTAAGGATGAGGCTTTTGATTATTTTAGAGAATTGGTCCTTAGACTAGCTGTTGATCTTTCTGGAGCTTTGAGAGCCATTAGGAGTGACAATGGGACAGAATTCAAGAACTCTTCCTTTGCCACTTTCTGCACTGATAGGGGACTTGAGCACCAGTTCTCTTCACCTAAAGTTCTCCAGCAGAATGGTGTTGTAGAGAGGAAGAACAGGACCCTTGTGTAGATGGCCAGGACCATGCTAGATGAGCATAGTACACCTCGGAGGTTTTGGCTGAGGCGATCTCTACTGCTTGTTATGTGTCAAATAGGGTTTTCTTGAGATCTGTGATTGGCAAGACGTCTTTTGAGCTTAGATTTGGTCATAGGCCTAAAGTCTTTTATTTCAAGATTTTTAGTTGGAAGTGCTTCATTCTTAAACATGGCAACCTGGATAAATTTGAATCAAGATGTTCTGATGGCATAATTCTTGGATATCCTGCTCATTCTCGTGGCTATCGTGTATTTAATTTGGATACGAACAAAATTGTTGAGACTTGCGAAGTCACTTTTGATGAGGCTAGTCCTGGTACTAGACCCGATGATGCAGGTTCACAGGTTTCTGAGAGTATCTTCGTCGATGACGACTCTGAGGATGAGGACCCAATCCATCCTCCAGTCACTTCTGAGATGGTTGGAGAGCCTGCTTCTACTTCTCCAATTTTAGCTGAGCAGCCTCCTCCTACCTTCACCGACGATGTGAGTGGCTCTGCTCCTACCTCCATAGCTCATGAGGTAGAGGCCACATCTGCACCAGGACCTCCTCTTCACATTCAGCGACAGCATCCATCTGAGCAGATGATTAGGGATCTTCATGAGCGAGTCACTCGCTCCAGGTTTATCTCTCCAGATTCTTATGCACATTCCGGTTTTGTCGCGTCTTTTGAACCCCGAGATGTCACCCATGCTTTATCTGATTCCTCTTGGGTCAATGCCATGCATGAAGAGCTTGAAAATTTTGAAAGAAACAAAGTCTGGACCTTAGTTGAACCTCCACCTAATCATAATGTAATTGGAACAAAATGAGTTTTCAAAAATAAGCAAAGTGAGGATGGGTTGGTAGTTACTTAATAAGGCTAGGCTTGTAGCTCAAGGTTATTCGTGTAGAAGGCTTAGACTTTGAGGAGACCTTTGCTCCTGTAGCTAGATTAGAAGCCATTCGTATTTTGCTAGCATTCGCGGCATCTAAGGGCTTTAAGTTTTTTCAAATGGATGTCAAGAGTGCTTTTCTTAATGGTTTCATAGAAGAAGATGTCTTTGTTAAGCAATCCCCTGGTTTTGAAAATACCAAATTCCCAAACCATGTGTTCAAGCTCTCCAAAGCTTTGTATGGATTGAAGCAAGCCCCTAGAGCTTGGTATGATAGGCTTAAGAGTTTCTTGCTTAAAAATGACTTCAAAATGGGATTGGTAGATAAAACCTTGTTCACTCTCAGGCATGGCAACGACTTTTTATTGGTTCAGATTTATGTGGATGATATCATATTCGGTGGTTCTTCTCATGCTTTGGTGTCCAGATTTTCAGATTCTATGAGTAGAGAGTTCGAGATGAGCATGATGGGCGAGTTGATCTTCTTCCTTGGTCTTCAAGTCAAGCAACTGAAAGAAGGCACCTTCATTCATCAAAGCAAGTACACAAAGGACCTTCTTTGGCGCTTCGACATGGGAAGCAGTAGGCCAATGTCTACTCCCATTGCTACATCCACCGTACTGGACCTTGATGAGGATGGAGAGCAGTGGACGGTATGAGTACCGCACATGATTGGCTCTCTTCTCTACCTCATCGTGTCGAGGCCGACATACTGATTTCTTTGTGTCTGCGGCGCTCGATTCGAGCTTCCTCGTGCCTCTCATCGTCAAGCAGTGTGTCGCATTTTCAGGTACCTCCAGGACTGTTGACTTTGGGCTTTGGTATTCTTGATTACATTCTCTCCATTCGGCTTTTTAAATCTTGATTTTGCGGGTGTAGAGTGGATAGGAAGAGTACTTTTGGCACTTGTCATTTTTTAGGCACATCTCTTATCTCTTGGTCATCTAGGAAATAGTCCTCTGTTGCACAATCCACTGCCGAGGCCGAGTATGTAGCTGCAACCAGTAGCTGCTCTCAGGTTCTCTGGATCTTGTCTACTTTGTGGGACTATGGGTTATCTCTGGGTAGTGTTCCTCTTTTTTGTGACAACACTTCTGCCATTAACATTGCCAAAAACCCAGTGCAACACTCACGAACTAAACACATTGACATTCGATATCATTTCCTTAGAGACCATGTAGAGAAGGGTGATGTTGTGCTTCACTTTGTAGAGTCTGAGCAGCAGGTTGCAGATATTTTCACTAAGGCTCTTGATTTTTCTCGTTTTGCTTCTTTGCGGGGAGATTTAAGGGTTATTAGTCCTCTTGGCCTATTTTGAGGGGGAGTTGGCTCCTTTTGCATTCATTGTATCATACTGCATTTTAAATCAGCAACTTGCATTGTAATATAAATTCACAGAGCCTTGTTTATTATCCTTGTGTAACTGCACTCATAGCACTCAAAATTGACTCATTTTCTAGTTTCTGGGCTCCATTTTGCTTATAGACATGGCTTGACTCATTTTTGGATACCTGTAGCTAAACTATGATCTTGAGCACCTTATCATGCTAAAATTTTATTTGATCTCAGATTATTGCTCTTTTGGCCTTCGCTTTGCTGTACATGTTTTGCCATGATAGAATGTCGCTACTTCACATAATATGGCTTGGTGTAATACTTGTACAGTCCTCTTGGATAATTCTCATGGCTCCCTTTGCTAAAAATTGAATAAATTACAGCTATTCCATGTCATTTATGCTCTATCTTCCTCTATGCACCTTGATGAATCCATTGTCAAAGGGGGAGAA
Source organism: Phyllostachys edulis (assembly GCA_036346405.1). Classification (NCBI taxonomy): domain Eukaryota; kingdom Viridiplantae; phylum Streptophyta; class Magnoliopsida; order Poales; family Poaceae; genus Phyllostachys; species Phyllostachys edulis. The sequence continues at coordinate 54,888,873 of CM070547.1, read as the reverse complement.
ATGGTAAAAATGGACAAATAGGGAGAAATGAATTTTCACGAAAATTGATGATCATAGTAAGGGGGAGCATCTCATATGCATTTTTGTGATCTTATTGTCATTTCTGAATTTGATTTGCAATTCTTGCAACCTCACAATGATCAAAGGTCATGTTGAACAATTGTTCTTTCAAATGGAACTTAAGTGAGATTTTTGTTACTTCTCTGGAAATTGAAGCTTTTGTGGATATCATGGGGATATGTGCATGATCTTAGGATGATGAAACAATTGGCAATGGCATTGTTGGTTTGTCAAATCACGCGTTTTCGGCGAGGTTAAAAGAGTTGTCAGGCAGAGGCAGTCAGACCGGCGGTCAATGACCGGTCGGCGGCTGGTCTTGATCTCGACCGCCAAATGAACTACTGGTCGACCAGATTTGTGTTGATCTTCGGCGATTCTGGAATTTTGGCTTTTGGGATAGGTCAAGTTCGTGGGGTTCAGAGCATATGTGTTGCATGATGCATGTTTTCACTAACGTGGGTCAAATTGTGAAGAACTTGTTCCCGGATTCGATTTCTTTGTCTATTAGTGTGTAGGACGCTTGGAGGTCAACGACGGTCAACGGCGAGGAGGATCGGGACTAAGCCTGGAGAGCTGAGGTCCAGAACGATCGGGGATGCCAGTTGAGGTCAATGGATTCAAGCATGGCGCAAATTGGACAAAGGTGACCGAACGGGCTGTTCGGTGCGACTGGTTGGATCAAACGGCGTGGGGGTCGGTGCAAGTGCCTTGGTGGTTCCGGTGGGATCCGGATGGGAGAGACTTGCCGACATGATGAGAGCCGTTGATCAACCTACACGTGGCGAAGCATGTGAGTGCTTCACCAAGATTGGACTTGGTCTTCAGATAAAGATCAAGAAGGGGTATTTTGGTAATTTCACCAGATACCACCTTTGTGACCTTGGACTAAACCGCGGCGCAAGACGGTGCGTGGAGAAGCGGTTTAGGTCAAGAGAAGATGAAGACGACGCTTTAAGATGCGTGCGTGTGTCCCGTTTGTGTTGGGCCTTAACGGGAGCCCATTATGGTTAACTCTTCTAGAAGCTAAGCCTCACTATAAATAGGAAGGGGTGCTGTCATTCAGTTCCCAAGCACTTCATTTGCAAAAACCCTCTTAGGGCTTAGAGAGGAAAAGAAAGGAGAGGCTTAGGGTTTTAGAGAGATGTGTTGAGTGAGCGCTCATGGATTGAGCTCTTGTCCTCCATGGATGGAGTGGCTGTAAACCCTCTCAATCTCAAATCAATCTATACACGATTTCTCAAAGATGAGTTCTCTTTGTGTTCTTCCTCCTTATTTGGTGATTTTGGGTGTTTCTTTGATCCAATGGGTTTCTAGTGGTTTCTTGCCCCCATCTACCTTGCTGTGACATGTGGGAATACATCTAGGATCATCTTAATCATCATTCTCCCACGAGCAAGTTTTGGATCAAGTTTTTCGTTTTTGCTCGGTTTTGAACCCTCCTTCGTTTAAACTGAAAAAGATAGGATCTTTGGCATGGATCTCTGCAATCTTTGATTGGAATAGGTTCTTAATATCTTAGAGAAGGTGTGTCTCAAATTTCGTGGATTTTGGCCTTACGGATCAAAAGTTAGACCAATTTTTGTTTTTGTTTTCGGGCTGATTGTACTGTTCATCGTGCCTGAGGTCTGCCCGCACCTTTGCCTGAGGTTAGTCCGGCCTGAGAGGTCTGACCGCACCTTTGCCTGAGGTTAGTCTGGCCTGAAAGGTTAGTACACACTTTTGCCTGAGGTCAGTCCAGCCCTCTGGATTAGGTTTTGGTTTTTGGTCTTTTTGCTTGGGGTTTTGATTTGGGTTCAACACAAGTCCTTTGCAGTACTTGTATATTGATCTTCATAGCTTCTATAGCTAATGGAGTGATATAGATGTTGAATCTAATCAAGGTGAAAAATAGCGAAAGTGTCTATTCACCCCCCCTCTAGTCGCCTTTTTCGGTCCTACAACTTTTGTACTTTCTTTTGCTGTATCTCACTTGCCTATGCTATTCTGAAGCCAGTTTGGTCATTTCCATTGCTTTCTCTTGCATTTGGACCAAGTTGTGCCTTTGTGCGAAAACGTCGAGTATTTTACTTTTCAAACCTCAAACTTACATTTTCTGAGAATTTGCCAATGTGTTCATCAAGGGGGAGTTTGTGGATATCATGGGGATATGCCCATGATCTTAGGATGATGAGACAATTGGCAATGGCGTTGAGGGTTTGCGGAATCACCTGTTTTTGGCGAGGTTCAACTACTGTCAAGCCTCTAGCGGTCTGACTAGCCATGGGAGCGGTCTGACCGGCCATGCCTCGGGCCATTTTTCTGGAATGTGCACTGGCGGTCCGACTGGCCAGAGTGGCGGTCAGACCGGCCAGAGGAGCGGTCTGACCGGCTACTGCTGAGCAGTCGGACCTGCTCTTTTAGGATCTTTGGATTTTTGAGCTGGGCCAAAAATAGAGGGTGTAGGCAAGAGAGAAGGTTCTACTGCTCTTGGTTTCATAATTTTTGGAGCCTCCAGGCAAAAGCTCTATTCGATTGAAAATTCCAGAGAGCTCTCGGGTTTCCTGCATGGAAATTTGGCTAAGTCCCAAGTGGGCGGTCAGACCGGCCAGTGGGCGGTCAGACCGGCCAAGGGTAGCGGTCTGTCCGGTTTTAACTTGTTTCGCTCGTCAGTGTGGCGCGTTGTGTGTTCGTTAGGTCAAGTTCATGGATTTCATTGCATATATGTTGCATATTGTATGTTTTGGCTAACGTGGGTCAAGTTGTGAAGAATTTGTTCCCGAAAATAATTTCTTGGTCTATTGCTGTGCAGGTGGCTTGCAGGTCAACGACGGTCAACGGCGAGGATGATTGGGACTAAGCTAGGAGAGCTGAGGTCCAGAACGATCGAGGATGCCGAGTGAGGTCAAGAGACTCAAGCATGGCGCAGAATGGACAAGGATGATCGAACGGGCAGTTCGGTGGGACGAGTTGGATCAAGCGGCGTGGAGGTCGGTGCAAGTGCCTTGGTGGTTTCGGCGGGAGCCGGATGGGTGAGACTTGCCGACATGATGAGAGCCGTTGATCAACCTACATGTGGCGGAGCAAGCGAGTGCTTCACTAAGATTGGACTTGGTCTTCGGGGAAAGATCAAGAAGGGGTATTTTGGTAATTTGACCAAATACCGCCTTTGTGACCTTGGGCTAAACCGCGGCGCAAGACGGTGCGTGGAGAAGCGGTTTAGGTCAAGAGAAGATGAAGACGACGCTTTAAGATGCGTGCGTGTGTCCTGTTTGTGTGAGAACCCGGATCGTTTGGCTTGTAATGCTTAACTATCCACTTGGTCCTAGCATTACAAATTAAATAATCCGAACCTCGAGATACATGTACTTCCCAGAATTTGCAGTACACATACCCCTTTACAAAATTATGCATCAATTCCATTCAACACACAGAACGGCCATTCAAAAGCTTTACAAATCAAAAGACATACATAATAGAGTTATTACAAAAGAGGCCGACCGGCAAAAAGACAGATAAAGAGTTGAGTAAACAGCGGAAGCAAAAGCCATAAGATGGCGATAAATAAGGGCCAATCAGTGTGCCTTTAACGCACAAGGCAACCAACCGGGCCGCCAACCTAGTCGTCCAAAGCGAAGTCCGTCTCACAAAAGTCAATCCCTTGGGGATCAACCTCCTCTGCAACAATTAAGCAATGCAAATGTGTACAAAAATGTACTCGCAAGACTTACAGGTAACAAGCGTATACATATCTACATGCAAGCTTAATCAAAGGATAAGGCTATGGTTCATTTTCAGCATAAAGCAAGTTTTCATTTGCAATAATGGAATAGATTTAAAGCAGTTTTAGCAATCTATTTTTATTTGACAAAAACAGCGAGATAACAAGTAACAACAATATAAAGATATCCTGGAGGTGACTAACCCAATAGCCACCACAACAATAGTATGAATTCCCCATTCATACCACCCACATCAAGTTTTAGTTAAAGTTTATAGTCTAGTTCTTGCACGACCTTACCAAGCATGTCCATAACCTAGGACGAGGCTATTCGAATAGTTTGAACTCTGCAGGTGTACCAATGTACCCACACATCAGACCGCCTTTTTGCCAAGCTATTTAGCACACTTCCTTTGGTATGCCGGCACGGCTAAGTCCTACGAGACGCTTTCCAATGGATTGTGCTAATTAAGAGTCGCACGTATGGGGGTTAACCCTTAGTGAACCGCCGTTACGGGCTCCCACTAAGGACCCACACGTTGAGTCGGACACACCGCCCATTGAAGCAATCAGGGTGCTCCTGGGTATGGAGAACCTAGAAAGGAACCCATCCCTCTCATCCCAACAACGAATATTTTTCTCTACAACTACCACCAGCGACTCATTAATTAACACCTCCGAAAGTACTTAGTCAAGAGAGGTCCCATATCCCCCTCGTGTGGTTAGCACGCAATAATCGCTTGGATCAGTGACACAAGTAACTCGGTACTTGTTGACTTAGGCACCATTCCAGTCACACCAAAAGATCACACCATCATCCATTGTGCCCAAGTCGATAATATTTTGTTTTCAGTTTTGACTTTACAAATTAGCAAAGCACAAAGTGCTGGACATAATGATAATAAGATTTGTGTGATCAAGGTTATCGACTAAGTCGACAACTGCCCAATTCTACCGGTAGCTAAACATTTCTAAGCATGACACCGTAAAGACAATAAAAGAGCATAATTCAACCACCGGGCTCTAATTCACCAGCGAGATTAATAACTTAAGGCTAGTGGCAGGGGATGAACAATTTAAGGAAACCATGCATTAGGATTAGCTACCTCTAACCGGCAAAATTAACTTTGACACAAAAAGCATGCATACATACAATTTGTAAACAAGATATTAGACTTTGAAAGTAATGGGATCAATATGATCAAACTGCTTGCCTTGCTGGAGATACTCAATGTGCTGCAGAGGATCACTCGCGTACTCAACGAACTCGTTGGCACCTAACGAAAGAAACGAAAAGAACCGATAAGAACGAAGAACACCGAAAAGACTCAAAAACCAAAGTCAACCAAAAGCCATGAAATTTACACAACAGGAAGAGCATGATTTTTAACGAATGTAGCAACAAGAACCAATTGATTTGGATGCTCAATGCTAAAGTTATGGTGAAAACGAGAGGCTGCAGCATGCCTAAAACCTATTCTACAAATAAGCACACTACCAGAGAAAACCAACAAACTTGATTTCACTCAAAAAGGAGCTACAAAGAAATACTTATGCAATTTTCAAGTTAAATGAATTTTTAATGCCACAATTAAAGCCTAACCGAATTTAAATCCACTAACAACTTTTTAGGGAAAAAAACTGTAACAGCCCCAGTTTTAATGAACAGTAATAAGGTGCTTTCTATAGCATCACTGCTCATTTTTGAAACTTGGGCATTTTACTACAAAGTAAAGCCTCCATTCTCTAACCAAAATCTAAAATCTCCATTTTCTAGCCAAAATTGTGAGCCGTTAGATCCTCTGCGAACCGCCCAGATCAGCGTGAACGTTTGGACCGTTTGAACGTCACGTTGAATCTGAGCCGTTGGATCTGGATCGAACCATCGAGGGAGGCGGTGACTTTCGGACCGTCCGAACCTCTTTTCAAATCTTAACCATTTAGATCAAATCCATCGGTGCCGAGCTCAAAGCGTTTGAAACCTTTGCCGCACATTTTCTTGGCAACCGTCGGATTCCAATTGTGTGGTGCCGCTTCAGCCACGTTGGTCTAAGCTCTTTTCCTTGTGAGACCGTTGGATTTGAATCCTACGGTACCACTTCAACTCGAGCTGCTGTTGGATTTTTTTGCTGCGGCTGATAAGAGGAGCCCACAGGGCAGGGCGCATCTTTCTCTTCCTCCTCTTGCCTGGGCGCTGTCGCCGACCTTGCTGCCGGAGAAGTGGCGTTTCACCGGGAGCTTGTGAATAATCCTTTGCCACCTGGCACCAAATTGCCACCGCATCAACACTAGAAGCCTCCTGTTTTCTCTGGTGGTTCAAACTCTATAGAGAACCCTAGATTTTGCTCACTGCCATTGTTGAACGAGAGAGAGAGCTTCCTTCATTCTCTTCCTTTCCGGTGAAGTTTTCTTGTTCTCACTCCTTGTTCATCTCTATCTATGCTTAACTCACCGTGTAATGAGAGTTTCGGGCATCATTTGTAGGTGAAGCCCGTGATATTGCTCTCTATTGACCAGAGCCGGTAGGAGCACCACTTTGGTGATTTCTTGCTCCGGTGAGGTATGCTTCACTCCTTCCTGTCAAAATCATGTATTGTGGTCTCTAAAGCTTAAGCCCTCCATTATCTTTGCTCTTGGTCAGACAGGCGAAGTGGATTTGAATCTTTCACTGTTTCGGCTGGTTTTGCAACCCTCCTTCTCCAGCTCCAGTGAGTGAGCCTTGATTCTATCCCTTCCTGTTTTGAGCATCTTAGGGATCTAATTAACTTATCTAAATCACTCACATGTGCATGTGATGCTCAAATCAAATTATCACTGAAAAGTTTCTTTTTATAAATTTTCGGTCTTTCATATCGTTTAGAGTTTTTAATCTATTCTAATTCAACTTCTCAGTGTAGTGGACTATCTCCTAAACCCTTGTAGCATAAGCAGCAATTCTTTTTGCTCTTGATGCCTTCAATTCAGCTAATTAGCAAAATCCCTTTCCCTGTTGGCTGTTGCAGGGCAAACCGACAAAAGCTGTAGCTCCATTCTTTCTGTTGATCTTTGTTGGTTAATGCTAGCAGGGTTGTGTTAGGCTTCTATATTTTCTAAAGGTCAACTTTAAACTCCAGCAAAGATCTTTACTTAACTGTGTCTCACAATCTGCCAATACAGCAACAGGTTGTACCTCTGTTGTATTGTCGGTCAAACCAACAATATACACAACAAGGTCTTCATTTTCTAATTCTTGTCAATTAATGCTAGTAAATGATAAGTTAGCTTGCTACCCTAGTTAGGAATACTCTAAGCTTAAGCAAAGCATTTTACTTGTGTATGTATAGTTCAGCAAACCATTCTTTTGAAATTTGTCCTAAGTTCTGTGTTAAAAATATGAAAACTGCAAGTTCCAGATTAAACCTCAATTTTGATAATTAGTATTAACTGATGTTAAGTGATAAGTTAGACTTTTAGTTTCACTTATTTAGCTGTAACTTAATCAAAAATATCATTTTTCTCATAGTATAATAAAGCAGCAAACCTTTCTCTTATAATCTGTCTTATTTTCAGTTTCAACATCTAAAACAGAACTCTAATTGAATTTTAATTCTTGTCAATTAGTGCTAATGAATGATAAGTAGACTTTAGTTTTTTACTTGTTTAGTTGCAACTTTAACAAAAATATTACTTTGTTCATAACATAATAAATCAGCAAACTTCATTTCTACAATCTATCCGGTTTTCAGTTTTTCTAAAACACAAATCGTAGCTATAATCTCGAATCTCAATTCTGTCTTTCTTTGTTTTATTGTTTGGTCATGCCGACAAAGATCCAAAAGGTTTTAGCCCTCTATTTCTTATTAGTAAAGCTTATAAGTGATAAGTTAGGCTTCTATCTTTACTAACTTAGCTATAACTTAAGCAAAGGTATTTTGTTTACAGTGTATGTAAATCAACAAATTCATTTAACCTGTCCTGTTTTAGTTTTCAAAATCTGAAACTGCAGTTCTTTACTAAACCCTAATTTTGACAATTAGTATCTGTAGGTATTAAAAATGGGTTATTATTCTTACTTAAGCTAGAGGTAACTTAAGCATGTTGCTAAGTATGCATTCAAACATTGATCATGCATTCTTTTCTGCATTTTGCTCTCGGCCAAATTTTCTTGTGTTCATTGAATTTTTGTGATTCTAGATTCTGGTTCTTCTGAAGTGGTTGAATCTGTTGTTGAGCAACAAGAACCTGAACATGAGGTTTATTATTATCAAGGCAAGCATCCTCTTTGCACCATGTTGATCCCAGAATTTTTGTACTGTAGATTTCCAAAATACAGAGATACTGTTGCATGCTAATTTTCTAAAAGTATTTGTGATCTGTTAATAGTTAGTTACAACCTGACACTTGAGGCTTACCTTTAATCTGATCATACACTTAAACTTAAGGTAGTGCTTCTATACTAATTGCTTAATTTCAAAAATTGCTTAGCCATGTAGCCTGTAGAACGTTAGTGTTTGGCAAGCTTATCTTGTCAAACTTGGGAACAATATATGAACTTCATTTAATTTTTATTCTTTGTTCAGTCTATTTAAATCTGAAATGAAATCAAATTTTGTTTGTTTACACTGATTTTAAATCTGGACAAGTGAATGCTAGTGATGGTGCCTTAGTGCACGATATTGGGAAATGTGGTTGTCTTGTCTGGATTGATTAAGGATTGAACATTGACTGGACGATGCAAGCCCCAACGTACTTCCACACGCAGTGTATGGGCACTGTTTGGTTAAGTAAAAGGTTAATGCTATTGAGTGGGAAAACAGGAAAGTAAGGACATATGTGTTTGATCTCATATCTGTATCATATGTTCTTAAGAGGGTGATGACGTATATGCGTTCCATCACATGTATGTACCTTAAGGGCTCCGATTGCGATCTAATATGTGCAGCTAGCACAGCTCTACTTTCTATCATTTAATTTTTGTCGATCGGCTCGGCATTCCCAAGACAACATGTGGACCCCGGTTGGCGTTCTATTAGTAACTTGAATCGAAAGGATCGGTCACACATGGGTAGTCCACTCAATAGCGTCAACTTGTGAAAGATACCAAATCTTAGTTTACGTACCAAGATACCAAAGGAAGTGTGATATTATTCCGAAGGCTTACGGGCTAACTAAGTCGTGTGGGTAAAGATGTACACCCCTGCAGGGTTAAAACTATTCGAATAGCCGTGTCCACAGTTATGGACAATGCTTGAGTTGAATAGATCTTTGTATAGATTTTGAATTACACTTTTGTTATGTTACTGTTCTGCATATTAAGTGTTCATGCAATGTTTTGGTGTGGCTGTTAAGTCACTTAAACTTTGATAATATTCATGATTACATTCTTTTTTATTACTATTTTGGTCCAAATCGGTTTATAAAATTGCTTTGTCAAAATCTAGCAAGCATAGGACTAAGATGTATCGCTTTGTGCAAACTTGAACCCCATTACAACCTTCTTTTGTCAACCTTAAGCATGTATGAATTCTAATCCTTTGAATAGGTTCTATCAAACACTTTCTTTTCATAGTTTGTGTAAGTCTTGCGAGTACCTTCTGTACTCAGGTTTTATAACCTCTTGTTGCAGGTGAGGATGGTTATTTATATGAGATGCCCGTTAGCGCCGATCAGGGTGACGCTAACGAGTGAAGCTAGTTCTAATCTCCACTCAATAGCTTTGAGGGTGATGGGGCCATTAGTGGCTTTTGCGCTTTCATTTTGTTTCATTTGAAGTTTTGTTGTGACCAAAGTCACATAATATTGTAGATCCAAACCGAATTGTAACCTCCTGTGTATAATTATGTAAATGTATGCCTTGTATGTGTGATACAATGTTGATTAAGGATATATGTGCAATAGTCACTGATCCTAGGAACTATTGCATGACATATATCCGGGAACCTGAATGTTGGATTTGTTACTTGTTATTATTATACTTCTAGTATGATTTTTAATGTGGGAACCGAACTGTTCCTTAATTAAGAATTATGCTACTAGTATAATTTTAATTCAGCACATTTCCAATATTCCGGGATCCTCACAAAAACTGAGCCTACAACCATTTTTAGATTAAATCTCAGTTAAAACCAGAGCCAACAAAATTTGAATCAACCGAAACGGAGTTAAAATGAAATAGTTATGCAATTTTGAAGATTAAAGCAATTAACAGTTTACAAATAAAGCATAATTGGAATTTTCTCATTACTAACCTAATTCGAAAAAACCTGGGCCGTTGAGATCAAATCTAATGGCCCAAGCGCGCTTGGACGATCGGACGCGCACAACTCAATTGAGCCAACCGTTGGATTAGAATCTAATGGTCCACAGCGAGGGAGACGTTCGGACGGTCCGAACGTTCTACACGATCTGGAGTGCAGATTTGAAAACGAGCGGCTCAGGGCGAAGGTAATGTTCGGAGGTCTGAACATTCACTTTATCTGAACCACAGATCTCAAGATGGACGGCTGAGGTCCGGTGGTCCAAACGTTCCCGACGATTTAGATCGTTGGATCTAAATCGGACGGTGGAGGTTCAGTGGTCCAAACGGCCCAACCAATCTGGATCACTGGATCTAGATCGGACGATCCAAAATGGATCTCAGTGTTACACACGCACGCTCCAGGGGTTAAACGTGTGGGGCCCACCTGTAAGTGACTATTAAGCCACGCACAGGGGTATAAAGTGCTGGGCCCATGTGTAAGTGGCAACTAAGCCACGCATAGGGGTTTAAACGCACGGGGCCCACTGTCAGTGACTTTTAAAGCCGGTTTAGGAAATCCATTAAGTGTTAAGAAATGATTAACAATGATTAACATTTAATGAGCAAATCTTTGCCCTAATCGACAACGCACAGTGTCTCTCGTCCAACAAAGAACTCGAGTTCAAATAGAAGCTCACTGCCGGCGACTCCAGTCACGGCGGCGCGAGCTAAAAGCAGGAATGGGTTTGCAATAGCCTTGCGCACCCACTGGAGGTAACCTCGATGGTGGTGGCGGCCAGGAACGACGGCGAGCCGGAGTTGAACGTCAGTGACAAGCACGGCCGAAAATGAAAACAGCAAATAGCTCCGCAGCAGTCCAAGAAAGCGAGTGCCCAAGCTTTTAAGGACTACAAGGAAACTACCTTAATGCTGTAGAGGCTAGGAGATGGCTGGAGTTGCTCCGGCGACGAAGCACAACACCAGCGCTGCGGAAGATGAAGTGGAGAAGATGGCCTGAGCAAAAATAACAGAACCGGGTGGTAGGGTTAGCTTCAAAATAGCTCAGAGAAGGCCCATGAGCAATTAATTGAGAAATGAAGCCCTTACCAGAGTTCAGGAAGAAAGGGGGTGCACTTCGGCCGAATTTGAACAAACCCCAAATTTGACAATATCTGTGAATGTCAAACAAAATTAAGTTAGGGGAAATGCTTAAGATGATGAGGGACGCAAAGCGACGCGAAAAGATTTGCAATTGAACCACTGAAGCACTGGCGGCGAAGAAGCTTGCTCTGGCCGACAACGGCAGATTAGGGGTTCTTTGGTGTTTGAGCTCAAACACAGAGAGGGAGCTAGGGTTTGCAAATGTGGGTGCAGAAAAGAATCCAAAGAGGGGTTCAAAGGCCTTTTATAGCCAGAGGAGTAAGGAATGGAGCTAGGGCAAAGCCCAAGGGTGAGCTCGGCTCATGGCTCTGCCATCGGCGAGCTGAGGTGACGAGAGCAGGCGTGACCGCGACTTTGGGGCGAAAGCACTGGTGCGCATTAAATGAGGGCTTAAGAGCTGTTGCTAAGGACACAATGGAGGTGACCCAGCACTGCCGCCCATGCCATGGCGCTCAGCACACACACTGCTGCTGTGAAGAAGATGATGACCAGGATTGGCGAAGGCCCACAGTCAGTGAAAGAGAGCCAAAGTGGCTCAGGTCTAAACTCACAAATGGGTTGAGCCAAACCAATTGACCGGAGTCAAAGCTCTTGACCGTTAGATCAAAAATGGACGGCCACGATCGATTTGAAACTCGGGCGGTCTGAACGTTCCTCCAATTCTGGACGGTCCGATTGCAATCAAACGGTCCAAAACGCACGCGCCAAAATGACCGAGCCTGAGTGCAGTTAGTTGATTGGGTCGAGTCAAATGGCTCGAGCCTGACCCGAGCCCAACAGTAACTGACCTAGGGTTTGAATTAAAGACTGAGCTTGGAAGAATTTTTAGAGGTAGCAAACTAACTCCAAAAATTCTAAAATTTTGATTGGAGGTTTCTAACTCCAAGATCAACCTTGTATAAATTTTCCAGAGGTTTTTATGCACAACATTTTTCTCCAGAAATTTCTCAAGATTTGTTCTAGGGTTTGACCAAGAGTCAAACTGGTTTGACTGCCTCTTAAAAATTATCAAATAATTTCTAAAAATTATGAAATTTTTCAGAGGTGTCACACAGTAGCCCTAGAACCAAGGAAAAATATTTCCAGAGGTTGAGCACAAGATTCTCAACAAAGTTGAAAAAAGGGTTCATGACTTTAGTCAATTGGAGATTTGATTTTTTGAATGCCACAATTCCTTTACAAGAATTATAGAAAAGTTCAAAAAAAACAAGATGCAAGAAAAGTTTTAATTTCTTCTCATTTTCTTACATTTGAAACACACACCCAGATTTGGGATGTTACAGTTTGTGTTGGGCCTTAACGGGAGCCCATTAGGGTTAACTCTTCTAGAAGCTAAGCCTCACTATAAATAGGAGGGGGTGCTGTCAAGCAGCCTCCAAGCACTTCATTTTGTAAACCCTAGTTTGGTGTTAGGGATTAGAAGAGAAAGGAGAGGCTTAGGGTTCTAGGGAGATGAGTTGAGTGTGTGCTCATGGATTGAGCTCTTGTCCTCCTTGAGGGAGTGGCTGTAACCAGCAACAATCACGAATCAATCTATGGATGATTATTTGTAACAGCCCAAAATCCCTAAGTTGGATTAGTTAAGCATCTATTGTGTATTTGTGAAATTTTGGACCTTTTTAAAACTTTTGTTGCAAAGCAAATAGGTTACAACCTGGTTTTCCAAAACCTAGAAACGAAAATTTTCAAAGAAAATAAAAATTTGTCAAGAGTTTGAAAACTTAGTTCAGAGTAGGGTATAAAACCCTATGTAGAAAATCCTTTGGTTTTGAAAACTAGAATTTAAACCTAGTAACCCAATACTCCTTCTCCATTTCAAACTTGAAAATATATTTTCTATAGCTCAGAAATACAAACTGATTTCTATTTTGGAAATATAGTGGGACTCAAAGCTGGTAATATGTTATTTATATTTGATATACTCTGATATGCTTGTTTGGATTTTCTCAATATTGGAGGTTGTTTGGTTTCTTGTCTATTTGCATGTTCAATTTGAGTTTGAATTTAAAATACAAACAAATCAAGTCAGTGCCTAGAAATATTTTTCTAGGTTCTGGAACATATTATAGACTCACCCTAAAAATTTCACAATTTTTAAAATTATTTGCTATTTAAAACAGCCAGTCAAACCAAGAAAATCAAAAGTCAAACACCAAAATAGAAACTTAAAATAATTTTAGACCTAGAAAAATTAATTAATGGACTAACTAGTGTCATTAACCTTCCTAAAATTTTCATGATTTTTGGAGCTATTTTGCTCTGTCTAAAAATTACCTAAGTACCCTTAGCCGTTTTTCCAAAAAAATCATCTTTCCTCTCATCTTGTTCCTCGGGCGAGCCGTGTTGCCACCAGACTCGGTCGCCCGAGCCAACACCTCCCTCTCCAATTGACCTACGGGCCCCAACCGCAGGTCATCTTCTCCACCGCAGCAGCCACGCGGTGCTTCTTCTCTGCCCAAGCGCGCCACGCCGCCGGAGCCTCCTGCAGTGCCCCTGGTTTTAGACCAGCTCGCTCCCGGGTTTTGACCGACGCCCGTGGTTTAGCTCCCATGATTTGCCCCAGGCCATCTCTTCCCTTCCCCTTTTCTTCTTCACCGAGAGCCATGGCGGCACTGCCATGGGCGCTTCGTCGTCCCGGTTGCTCCGGCGAGTTCCGATGGCCCACAACCCCGTCACAACGCGCCTTTCGCCTTGAGGAGCAAGTGCCCCCTATCAATTTCGAGAAACCGCCACCATGGAGCTGCGCATCCATCGTCTTCTTCGTCTCCGGCCTCCACCGCTTTCCCCGACGCCACTTCTTCTCCGACGAGCTTGAGCTCGATTCCTTCCTTTGTGAGCTTCCTTATACATCCCTCTAGTCAACCCTATCACTCACCCGTGTCCTATTCCTTCCCAGGTCGCTGCCGACGAGGACCACCCGCGCCACCGCCGGCTCACCGTGGGCAGCTCACTCCGGCCGCTCTCCGCCTTCGCCGACCACCCTCTCATGTTTCAGGTACTCCAAGGCCACTTGTGCTCCCTCTAGTTTGTTCCCCCCCTCCGGCGTTGGCGCCCCTTTCCACCTCCATGGCCGGCCGCCGCTCGCCGTCGCGCGCCCACTCCGGTGCATTTCCAGCCGCGACAAGACATCCCCTAGGTTCACTGACCCCCTGGCACTCCATTTTGGCCGTACCCATCACCTCGTTGCCGCCCCTTTGCCAGCGATGGCCACCGCTCCAAACCACCCGCAGCTCCCCTGTTGTCCTATAACTCTGCCTCTGTCTGTTCCTCTCTGGACTGAAAACTGAAGCCCAAGTGTAAAGCCAATTAAAAGTTGTTGTCAAGCATTAGGGTTGTCATTTAGTCAAGTATTTGAGTAAGCATTATGATGTTTAAGTCTTGAATCAAGTTTAGTTATAGCCTTGAAGTTTAGAAAATTTTGCTGTTGTAGATAAATGAACAGGAAGATGCTTAGATGAAAATCTGAAATAACAGTAGGTTTATAGACCTGTTGAGTGACTAGTTGATCAATCAAAAGAACTGTTAAATGATATTTGAATTAGTTAACCAACACTCTTTCTCATGATGTTTTCTCAAATTGAATTATTTGAGCAGAGAAAAGGAATGAGATAGTAGAGAAGATAACTAGATGAAAAACTGCAGTAGCAGTGAACTAATGGCAGTAGGTTTATTAACTAGTGGAGAGTTTAAAATTTTAGACCACATGTTGTTAGCAAAGTCCAGTACTTAAATAGGTTTTGACAATACTTTGTAGCCTCTCACAACCAACTGATCAGAAGAACAAATAGAAGTTCTTGACTTTAGTGGTAGTGAAGATCCACACAAACTTAGCCAAGTTATAAATTCAGTAAGCTGAAGTCAGTTTTGTCAGTTAGGTGACTCTAGTGAGTTATCTAATTGGAGTTGAGTTTAAAGGAAGTTTAGTTGTTAGCACTTTAGTTCAGAACTGTTTGCGGTTGTAGGTTGTTAACAGGAATCTGAAGAAAATCAGTTTTGTCTTTAGGCTAGTGACTTTGTTATTACAATAGTTAGAAATGTTATTGTTTCATTAGTCTTTGGACAATTATCTAGCAATAGAAAACTAATCTGAAAAAGAGAAATTGTTATTGGTCCTTCCAAATCAAACAGTGAATCTCCATTTAACAAATTGGACAACAAAAATTGTTTAGTAGGCCAATGAGATGGTTAAACCTCAAAAATTCATAACTATTTCGAATCAACTCCAAAACGAGTGAAACCAATTTTGTTGGTTTTCATTCTTAGTGTACTTTAAGTTAGAATAGGTTTGAAACATTTTAATTCCCCAGAAAATTTCGAAATTGGAATTAATTTCTGGAAAGAACAATTTTTACACTAGAAATTGAATTAACTTCAAAAATTCGTAAGTAATTCATTTGAACTCCAAATGGGATGAATCCAATTGGATTGTTCATATAATTTCATCCTCTATCCATTTTTATAATCCCTATATCCACCACTATCCTGCAAAATTTCACTAAATAATTAAAATCGGATGAACAGTAACAGATGAGAATTAATTTGATTTTCCTGAAATCTGTGATTCAAACTAATATAACTCTCACATACTAAATCCAAATGGAATAATTATTTCATATAAATTCATCTAAAATCATTATCTTCCTTCTGTGAATTTTTCATGATTTTTGGATGAATTTGAATTTTTGAGTATTCTCGGTGTTATTCGTTCATATTTGTGCTTCTCGATTCTTTCGATAGGTTCCGACGATTATATTGAATACGAGAGTGATCCTCTTTAGTAAGAAAGTTATCTCCGGCAAGGCAAGCAGTTTGATCATAAATGTCCCATTACTTTCAAGTCTAATACTTTGTTTACAAATTGTATGTATGCATGCTTTTGTGTCAAAGTTTATTTTCGCGATTAGAGGTAGCTATTCCTATTGCATGGTTGCCCTTAAATTGTTATCCCCTGCCACAAAACATAAGTTATTAATATCATTTGGTGAATTAGAGCCCGTGATTTAATTATGCTCTTTATTGTCTTTACGGTGTCATGCTTAGAAATGCTTAGCTACGGTAGAATTAGGCAGTTATCGACTTAGTCGATAACTGTGATCACACAAAATTATTATTATCATTATGGTCAGCACCTTGTGCTTTGTTACTTTGTAAAGTCAAAAACTGAAAACTGAAAATAAAATTGTTTCATGACTTGGGCACAATGGTTGTTGGTGTGATCTGTTGGGTGTGAATGGAATGGTGCCTAAGTCCCCAAGGACCGAGTTACTTGTGTCACTAAGCCAAGCGCTTTTGCGTGCTAACCACGCGAGAGGGATATGGGACCTCTCTTGACTAAGTACCTTGGGCGGTGTTAATTATGAGCTGGTTGGTGGTTGAAAAAGGAAATGTTTGTGATAGGAGGGGAACATCAGCAAATCGGCTTGAGCTGGCTAATGTGTCTTTCTCTTTGTTAGGTTGCGGCTCTTAATTAGCATCATCCATTGGAAATGTCTCGTAGGACTTAGCCGTGCCGGCATACCAAAGGAAGTGTGCTAATAGCTTGGCGAAAAGGCGATTTGACGTGTGGGTACATTAGTACACCCCTGCAGGGTTTAAACTATTCGAATAGCCTCGTCCTAGGTTATGGACATGCTTGGTAAGGTCGTGCAAGAACTAGACTATAACCTTTAATTAAAACTTGATGTGGGTGGTATGAATGGGGAATTTATGCTATTGTTGTGGTGGCTATTGGGTTAGCCACTTCCAGGATGTCTTGTTATTATTGTTGCTTGTATCTTGCTGTTTTTGTCAAATAAAACCAGATTGTAAAACTGCTTTAAATCTATTACATTATTGCAAATGAAAACTTGCTTTATGCTGAAAATGAGTCTAGAGCCTCCTCCACTTAAATAAGCTTGCATGTAGCTATGTATAGGCCTGTTACACTACACGTAAGTCTTGCGAGTACATTTTTGTACTCATTTGCTTTGCTTAACTAATTGTTGTAGAGGAGGTTGATCCCCAAGGGATCGACTATTGTGAGACCGACTTCGTACAGGACGACTAGCTTGGCAGCCCGATCGGTTGCCTTGTGGGTAATGGCAAACCGTTTGGCTTTTGTTTATCGCCATCTTATGGCTTTTTGCTTCCGCTGTTTATTTAACTCTTTTGTTGTTATTTGGCTGGTCGGCCCCTTTTGTAATAACTCTCTATTGTATGTCTTTTGAATTGCTTAGTTGTGCTTCGGTTCTAAGTGTTGTATGGAATGGATGCTTAATTTTTGTATGGGGTATGTGTACTGTAATTCTGGGAAGTACATATACGTCGAGGGTTGAGATATTTTATTTGTAATGCTAGGACCAACTTGTTGGTTAAGTATTACAAGTTAAATACCCCGGGTTCTCACATTATTCGAAGATGAGTCTTCTTGTGTTCTTTCTTCTCATTTGATGATTTTGGGTGTTTCTTTGATCCGATGGGTTTCTAGTAGGTTTCTTGCCCTCATCTACCTTGCTGTGATATGTGGGAATACATCTAGGATCATCTTGATCATCAATCTCCTATGAGCAAGTTTTGGATCAAGTTTTTCGTTTTTGCTCGGTTTTGAACCCTCCTTTGGTAAATGGAAAAAAGGTCAAAACTTTGATGTGGATCTACTCGATCGTCGCTTGGAATAGGTTCCTGATATCCTTAGGAAGGTGTGTCTCAAGTTTGGTCGAGTTTCATCGTGTAGATCAAAAGTTAGACCGGTTTTCGTTTTGGATTTCAGTCACAGCCTTGTTTACAGTCCGGTCGGACCGCTTGTAAGCCACTAGTCGAGACCGGCCATCCGACAACATAATAGCCGTCGGTCAGACCGGACCCGAGGGTTTGGATTTCCAATTTTTGATATTTTTCTTGGGGTTTTGATTTGGATTCAACACAAGTCCTCTGTAGTACTTGCTGATTGATCTTCATAGCTTCATAGCTATTGAAGTGAAAGTCGTGTTGAATTCAAACTTGTGAAAAAGGGATTCGTGCTCCTATTCACCCCCCTCTAGTCGCCTATTCGGTCCTACAAGTTCATTATGCTATGATGTAACTCGTGTTATGCTATTTTTTTACTTGTTGTCCTATACTTATGTTATTTACTTGCTATATCACATTATCAATATTTTTGTTCATTACAATTTGCTGATTTTTTGTCTTCAACTTTTAGGGTGTTGCTTCTCAATTTCAAAGAAAGACATTCATCAAGAAATATATGTTTGGATCAAAACAAGTAAGTCATCAACTCAGCATATGTTGTTCTTCTCTTTATTTCATGATGTACAATATTTACATGTGTATAATTGTTGCTACAACTTAGTAGTGAGTACATTACATGCAAACTTTATAATTTATATACGTCCTTGTACAATTTTTGGGCATTGCCATACTTGAGAGGGCATTTTTCCACATGGCCTACTTCTTCTTCAATGATTTCAACTTGCAAATTTGATATACTTGGAGTCTTGGACTGCTCACTGCCTAAAAGAAATATATGTTACGATCAAAACAAGTAAGTCATCAACTCATTATCATGCTTATGTTGTTTTTCTCTTTATTTCATGAAGTACAATATGTATATGTGTATATTTGTTGCTACAACTTAGTACATTATATGCCCTGTATATATACGTCCTAGTCTGGCGACTAGTCGCGGCTAGTCGCGACTAGTTGGCCAAGTCGACAAGTCGGTCCCCTTGTGACTCGACTCGACTTTATGACCTAATAACCTTGATACTAAGGAGGCATTCGGCTGCCTCCTTCCCTTGTCATGTTAATGACCACTATGCCCTTGCCCTTATCCATATCACCCTCTCATTGTACTGTGAGCTCATGGACTTTTTGGTCCAAAGGATGTCTTGGGTGCTATTTCCGGATTTTCTGCAGCGAAGATAAGTTTGTATGACGTGGGTGTCGAATATTAATAAACGCCGGGTGATGAAACCTACAGAAGTGAAGGGTGCCGATTGACTTAGGTTGGTCTGGGTATCCTCTGTGGACTTCGTGGAATCTGACGACAACTTTCTTTATTCTAATTATATTCTAACGCGTTTGGTTTTCTACGTGTGTGTTGGTCGATGGCGAGCGAATGGAACGGTGGGTCGGGTTTTCGGATTGGCCGAAGAATGGGTTCGATGGCTGGCGATATATGGTCAAGGAAAGGCACCGCGACATGCATGAAGACTTCTATTGTATTCTTTTTTGTAATTTACCCACAGCTGTAATTTATTTCTTGATCAGTTGTAAATTAATTCTTGTAATTGATTTAGGGACTGTACTATTGTTTTATTTTGGCTGAAGTGGATTCTTGTAAATAATTTCAAGTTTGCATTAATATTTCACTTTCGCTTGAAATGGATTTTTGTAAAAGACTCTGAAGTTATCTTGATGATTCATTAATGCGGCAATAATTATATTGTAAAATTCCATTGTTGAATTCTGATTGTAATATTTTATATGAAATTTCTTAGTGATGTGTTCAAGATAAATTTGAGCTTTATGTTTTGTTCTTGATTAGAAAGTTTTAATTTACTGCTAAAAACCGATTAGCGCTATTTAGATTAATTTTAATATCTCGGGTTCTCACAATGAGGTTGGTGATGAACCCTGATGATAGGTTCTGTGGGACGGCACTGACTCAACGATGACACATGTGTGAGGGACCACTACAGAGCATTTCCAGTAGGGGTCCCACTTAGGCTAACATACGTGCACTTGCCAAGGGTATCCTCTATGTCACACTTTACATCGTAGCATCTTGGGTTAGACTTGACGACTGTGAATGTACGCCGCATCGACAAGGCCCAGAATTTGACTGCCTCCTGCACGTCCTCCTTGTATTTGTACATAGCTCCTTGCCTGACCTCACTCTGGTCATACTCCCATGGCACACGGGAGCCTTCGTTAACGACAAGGTTGTCGAACTTGTATGTGTTCCACTCGGATGGAACCGCCTGTTGGTCCACATCATCCTCATCATCGGATCCTTCATCTTCTGATAATACCATGTAGTCCTGGTCTTCGAGATCCATCCTTTGCACTAGGGCTTCTAGCTCCCCACCATCGTCAGCGAGCTCACTAGCTTGCCTGACGGAAGGAGCTACTTTCGCAGGGTCTTCATCGACAACACAAGCAACTCTGGGAGCTTCGGCCATTGTGTGCTCCACGTTGTGGTTGGAGTCCCCGACTTCTTCAGCATCACTACCCTTTCTTGTTTAGCCGCCGATGCAGGAGTGGGCTTGGCATAAGCCTAGGCCTGAAGGACCAAATCCCACTCTTCCTCCCTCACCATGCGTGCATATGACTGCCATGACCTTGTTCCCTTGAGCTACACTAGCTCCTAATATGTGCGCTGTGTTGCTTGGGGGCAAGGCAATTCAATCTCATATCATACACAACATGGTCCAAATCGAATGAGTGAAACAACCACCGCATCACAGCGCCCCATGTATGCTGCTATGGTCTTGGCAGGGGCAAGGTTGCTGATTGAAAATAACGCAAATCAATCCCCTCGGGACCATCAAGAATAGTCCCTTGATCGTAGTAAATTTTGAAGTTGGTGGCATCCGACATATTTAACGTACTGCATCGCAAACAAGATTTCCACAATTAACCACATATCTAAAACTAGACTACCCACCGAAAAGGATTATGTACAATATTCTACACTACGTAATCGTACATCCAAAACTATGTAATCCATTCGGTTAAAAAAAATTACCTGAAAGGTGGACGACCAGATGGACAGTGCTTCGCTAGGTTCTCTCCTCCCCTCAGCTCCTCTCCCTTCCCTCCCCTCTTTCTTTTTTTTTCTGAATAAAAGTGAGTTTTTCCAAAATTTTAGGGTTTCGAGGGTCTTTTATAGGGGAGATCGTGTCGCCATTTGGAGTGGCGACAGTGATTTGCGGGATCCCTATCGCCATTTGAAATGATGGTTTTTCAAATTTTAAAATAAAAATGTTAAGGATCCCTGTCGCCATTTGAATTGGCGATAGAGACTTGTTGCCAATTCAACTGGCGACAGGGAGCTCTAGGTACTGTTGAGCCCCCTGTCGCCAATTGGAATGGCGACAGGAGCCTGTCGCCACCATTCCAAATGGCGACATATACCTAGTTTTGTAAAAAAAATCCACTATTTAGTTTTGCAATTGTCATTTAAATTAATAATATTTTTAAAAAAATTCCAAGATTGAACATAGTGTTATTTCTATGAAGAAGCATGCTAGCAAATGGAGTCCTTTCAAATTGGTCTCCTGATTCGTGTGCAAACAAGACAGAAAATCTGACCTAAGCATGCCATGACCTTATCGTGGTTAATAAATTATCCATGTTCTAAGATTTACTTCAAAATACTCAGCAAAAGGGAAGCAAAATTGTATATTGACTACCGTAGATGGATTTAATAGTAAACGTGGGGAGTTAACAATGCGAGTTTTCTGTGTGTTGAACGGTGTGCACATATACTCAAATTCTTTTACCAGACTATCCTACGCTGAAGGATAGTCACAATGCTGACTTGTACATCCATGTTAAAGCTAAATGACATCTTTTTAATAGTAGAGTAAATTTCACATAACTACATATATATTGTCATAATTATCAAGGAACTACGAATTTAAGAACATATTTCAAGAAACTACAAATTTAGAGCTCTTTTGTTTTAACTAAGCTACAAATTCAAGAACTCTGACAGACCAAGTCCATCCGACAGCCACACTGTGGATATCATGAGGATATGCTCATGATCTTATGATGATGATACAATTGGCAATGGTGTTGAGTGTTCGTCGAAACACACATTTTTGGCAAAGTTCAGCTGCTGTCAGGCTATAGGCGGCCAGACCGGCTTGGATGGCGGTTAGACCGGTCTACGTGGACCTGGTCGTAGATCCGGTCGTGGACCTGGTCATAGACCTGGTCGTGGAACTGATCATAGACTTGGTCGTGGGCCTGGTCGTAGATCTAGTTGTAGACCAGGTCAGGCCAAGTGGCTAGCAGTTAGACCAGATTCTAGTTGGCGGTACTACCGCAGCGCGGTAATACCGGATTCTAGATGACGATACGATTTTTCCAGAGAGCATGTTTTTGGGAGTTTCTTCTCTCCTAGAAATTGGTATGATAGCATTTTGGGAGCAGTACTACCATAGTATGGTAGTACCAATGTTTACATGGCGATATGACCGATTTTGCCCTGTTCGCTGGCCAGCTCGGCGACGATGTTTGTAAAATAGGTCAATTTCATGGGTTCCATGGCATATGTTTTGCATGATGCATGTTTTGACTAACGTGGGTCAAGTTGCGGAGAACTTGTTTCCGAAATCGATTTCTTTGTCTATTGTTGTGCAGAAAGCTTGGAGGTCAACGATGGTCAATGGCGAGGATGATCGGGACAAGGCTTGGAGAGCTGAGGTTCATAATGATCGAGGATGTCGGGTGAGGTCAATTAACTCAAGCATGGCACAAAATGGACAAGGATGACCGAACGAGAAGTTCGGTGTGACAGGTTGCATCAAGCGGCGTGGGGGTCGGTGCAAGTGCCATGGTAGTTTCGATGAGAGCCGGATGTGAGAGACTTGCCGACATGAAAAGAGCATTTGAACAACCTACACGTGGTGAATCATGCGATTGCTTCATGAAGTTTGGACTCGGTCTTTGGAGAAGGATCAAGAAGGGGTACTTTGGTAACTTCACAAAAATAACGCCTTTATGGCTTTTGGCTAAATCGTGATGCAAGAAGATGCAAGGAGAGGTGGTTTATGTCAATTGAAGATGAAGATGATGCTTTGAGAAGCGTGCATAAGTTAGACCCATTTGTGTGTGGGCTTAACGGGTGCCCATTAGGGTTTTCTCTCATAGCCTAGTCTCCACTATAAAAGGGGAGGGTACTGGTTGTGCACCTTTCAATCCTTGTATCTAGAAACCCTAGTTTGTGTTTTAGGGATAGGAGAGGAAAGTGGAGAGGTTAGGGTTCTTGAGAGGTGGATTGATTAAGTGCACAAGTGTTGAGCTTTTATTCTCTATGGTGGAGTGGCTGTAAACCAACTTCAATCTCCAATCAATCTAAGCAAGATTCTTCAAGATGAATCTCTCCTTGTTCTTACTCTCTCTTTGGTGATTTTGGGTCTTTGATGATTCCTTGGTTTTCCTTTAGTTTCTTGTGGTGATCTTGCTTGTTGTGGTATGTGGGAATACATCTAAGATCATCTTTGACGAGGATCTAATAATCCTCATTTAATTATTTATCTGTAATTCTTATTATGGATAATAATACTGTCATACGGTTCTTGGTATACCCCTTATATTTCATAAGGGAGAAGCTGGAGGTCGTAAGTTATTCTACGACCACCCCGTGGTCGTAAGTCCTTCTACGACCATCACATAGTCGTCTTTCTACGACTAGCTCATGGTCGCAAGTTCTTCTACGACCATCCCATGGTGGTAAGCTCTTCTATGACCAGTCCCTAGTCGATGGGGCTCATAGATATGTGGGTCTAGTCGACCAGGAAACTTTTTGCACCATATCTAAAGATATGGGCAGTTAATTACACTGTTATTCTCTATAATAATGGCATGATTTAACTCTCTGTCCTGGTGATAACTGCCTAGTGACGTGGGAATGTTACTACTCCCATAATAATCTCTAATAACGGCTCTATCATCTGAAGCATTGAGGCGCCCTTTGGACTAGAGAAATGGCAGTCCACTTCGAGTACTATATAAAAAGGCGGAATCATCAGGAGAAGGGGGAGGAGGGCAGTCAGGAACACAAGACATCACGCTTGAGTCTTTCTCCTGATTTGTAAACCAGCATACTCAATATATCCACACAGGAGTAGGGTTGTTATTCTCTCTGGAGAAGGCCTGAACCTGTATAAAAATCCCTGTGTCATTCTCTCTATGTGATTTGAGTCTTGGAGACCCCCCAAATCAAACAATCATTACGTAAGTTCGGTTTTAAAACACTGACAGTTGGCGCCGACCGTGGGGATCTTCTAGTCATCAGGTTTCCTTCGCTTTTTCCCAACTCTAATGCTTCAATCGCAGGAGAGTGGAACGAGGAGAACTGGTTCGACTTGGCCGATTACGCAGATATCGACATAGATGCCGGCTTCGATTACGAGCCGAGTATTGCATCATCTGATGGTGATGTTGCCTCTGGAGATCACTCTCCAGGAGACCATACAATCGATGGAGTTGAGGAGGGATCATTATCCCCCACAACGTTACGTCCAAACGAGGAACCAGCTTCCTTAGAGGGCAAGGGTCAATTCGACCACCATTAGGACTGTACCAAGATAGGCTCACAACATGACGAGGGTTCCCTCTCCAAATGTTCAAGTCCGTCTAAGACAGTCCGACTTGGCACGGCAAGTTCTGGAAGCCATCATTCCAAAGCTTCACCAGCATCTTGTGGTCGTCTCTCTCCGGTTAGCCCCACAAAGGATGGGGTCGAGCACACTTTTTCTGCGAGTTCGACCATCCCATCGCAGGGCTCACCTGCGGACGGAGACGGTTATAACCCGGAATTCCCCTTCCTGGAGGGGTTTGCTCCAAGTCGCCAGACGATGTCTTTTGACTACTTCTCAAGAGAGGAGGCTTCAAGTGCAAGTGGAGATCATCAATGGGAGGTCTTTGTCCCTCCTTCAGATAATGATCACTCTCCTAGAGACAGGACTGAGGATGCTCCCCGACGATCACACACTGCGACCCCTCACGGTGACGACGAGGACACCTCCAGTGATGAACAGAGTCAACACTCTGATGAGCATGAAAAATATTCTCGAAATACTCGCACTCCATTGAAGCAAACTCGAGGACCAGGTATTGTGAGAACCCGCATAATTAAAACTAAGCTAATCAACAGTAATTGGTAATTAGCATAAGAAAATTTTAATTAAACCAATCTCAAGCATAATCTCAGTAATTATTCAATTGTATAAATAACGCAATCAACTTTGAAATTAAACAAACATCACTTATTCACATCGCAGTCTTACAAAAGTCCTTCTTGCAAAACAGAATTAAAATATTACAATCAAATGCTTAATTCAGAATTAATGTTACAAATCTTTTACAACCTCAATTACAAGAATTAAATAAAATACAGTTTCATATGCTTGCATCCATTTTCATCGGAGCTTTCCTTGCCTCCTCGTCCAACCATTCTGCACCTTTCCTGGTCATGCAACATAGAACTCGAGAAGTAGTTAGCAAATACCGAAAACAGAAATATTAGTTAGATTGAAGAAAGGTTGCTGTCAGAATTTCCCGAAGTACAATAGGATTTCCATATCAACCTAGGTCAACCGGTTCCTCGAATTACCAAGGTACCCTGACCAACCAAAGTTAGTCGGCTCCTTTAGTAATCAAGTTAGCCAGATCAACAAGAGTCAATAGGTACCTTTTACATCCAAGGACCTCATCATCCGGTGTTCCGAAAAGCCCAACACCCACCTTTCCAATTTGCCTCAACCGCATTAGAATCCAACAATGCATTCCCATTCATTTCCACCCTCTGTTTAATACATCATCGGGCAACCGAATCCAACACCCACAGTATAACATTCCGATCAACTACAAAGCCCTAGTATCGAACCCAACCAAAGTAATGCCTCAATTCCAAGCCAACACAGGAAAGCACCCCAATCAGCCCAAGCTCAAGTAGGCAGCACCAAACCCTTTCATTCGCATAAACAAGACCTTGCCAATTTTCATCCAACAAGGAGAGCAAGGAAGAAGAGGAGCACAGGAGCCCAAAGCCAGCACCACCCTCACAAGCTTCCAGATCACAGTGAGGGCAACAATAAGGGCAAAACAGTGAGGGCAGAGCAGTGGAGAGCAGCCATGCATAGAAAGGGTAATAGGAATTAGGGTAAATAGAATAAGATAATTAGGAACAGGGTTATGGTAAAAACAAATGCATAGTGCTGAGAGATAAGAACCACCGAAAAAAATCCTACGCAGCAAGAGATAAGCCAACCGACATAGGCCAACCGACATAGGGCAAGAGATAAGCCAGCCCACACAGGCACCAGATAAACACAAGCCATTTCATAAGCCTCAACCCTTCCACTGCCACACCAAAGACATCAGCCGAAGGCAAGAAGAGCCACCCAGTAGAAAACAAGCAAAGCTCACAAGAGTTTCCATTCATCCAAGAACAAGGCCAAGGAACCGAGCAAAGCAAGCATAGCCTCGCTCCACCACTACCTCCACCTACAAATAACCACAAGCCACACCACTGCCATCCAAATGGCATAGCCAAGCAAGCCAAGCATCCACAGCCATAAGAGAAGACAGGAGAACCAGGAGGCCAGGAGCCAGAAGACGAAGGGAGCAAGGGAGAAGAGCAAAGACCTGCAGAACCAAGATCGTCGCCTTACCAGTCATCAAGCCCACAAGGAGGAGGAGGAGGCTCAGAGTTTACCTCATCATTGCCTGTAAGCCAATTACAGCGACGGAGAAGAGGAGAGCACCACCAAGCCGGCCTACCATCCCATTCCCCATCCTGCATCCAACCCAACAGTAATCAGTAACCCATCCACCCTCTGTCTTTTGCCCAAAGATGAAACCCCAGTATGAACCCCACTTCATAGAGCACATACATAAATCACAACAACCTTGTCAATAGTTCTCAGTTCATCACAGAGCAAGGGAAAGGTCAGGGTAAGAGAGGAAGGGGTCGATACCTCAGTGCAACCAACCAAGCCATCATCATCAATTCCCCTAAGCATAATCATCTAGAAACCGAATCACCATCATCAAGCATGTACACCAACCTTGCATCTAAAGCAAAACAAGTAAATTTGAATCAATGCAAATTTTGGAGAACATCAGTAAGCATAAGTAAAAGAAATCAACCAAATCATGTAATCTTGATTAACCAGAAGCGGGGGTTAGGGGAGGTAAGGAACCGGGCTAGGCGCGTGTGGCGAGCGGCCGTAGGCCGGGCGAGCCACGCGGGTGATGGCACAATCGGTGCCATGGGACCGAGCTAGAGTAAGAGCAGCGGGCTGGGTCACCCTGGGAGACGAGGGCGAGGCGCCGGTGAGAACCGGTGAGCAGAGGGAGGCGGCTGGAGGAGGAACTAGGCCGAGTTACCTGGAGGGTCCGAGAGGAGAGCCCGGGACCAAGCGTAGGCATGGAGCGGGCGGCGGGCCGAGTAGCAGCCGAGCGGCGGCACCCGGAGGCGAGGTCGAGCTGGGCCGAGCTCAAGGCCGGCGGGGCCAGCGGATGCACCATAGGGAGCGGCAGCTCCAGTGGAGGAAGAGGAGGAGGAGTAGAAGAAGAGGTTGGAGAAGAGATAGGAGAGCCATGGGAAATGGCGGCGGCTTCATGGAGGAGGAGGAGGAGGAGTAGATGAGGGGAGAGAGGAGGCGCCGTGGGGAAGCTCCATGGGGGCGGCACCATGGAGGAACCATGGGGAGGCGGCGGCGGCTTCAAGGATTGGAGGGAGAGGGAGAGGAGAGAAAGAGATTGGGGGAGAAGAAATGGGAATAGGAGCCCTGGGGTTTTCGGCTGGGTAGAAATAAGGTGGAAAGAAAAAAAAATTAAAATTAGAAAATGGGAAAAAGGAAATAGAGGAAAGGAAGAAAAAGATAGAGGAAAATTTTGTAGAAAATTGTTGTAAAATTTGAATTAGGTAGAAGATTTGAATTAGTAAATTTAAATGTGATCTTTTATTTAAGTCACCAATAAGGTTGGTTATTTAACCCACGCGAATTTATTTAACAATAAATCGACCGGTAAGAATTAAAGGCGAGAAATGTGTATAAATTAAATCGAACTTCATATTTGAGTTGGTCACCGATAAGAATTCTGAAATTAAGTAAATAAGTAATTTGAGCATTAGAAATAATTTATTCTAGTAGATTTATTTATTTAGCGTCGGCATAAAATCAAATTAATCATTTAATTGCCCAAATAAAATCTGGTGGACTTAGTTTTGCGTGAACAAAATTTGTTAGACCTAGTAATATGCAATTATGTGTAGTAAATTATTTTCGTCCCATAAAGTGTAAATGTCAATTATCCTAACCCAGAACCGATAAATTGTAGAACGACCGCACTGGGAGAACGCTAACCTAACGGAGGTTCGAAAATTGTTATTAAAATAAAATCTGCTAACAAAAAGAATCATTCCACTAGTATGCACATAGTTGCACATATTATTGATAAGTATTTAATTATGTATTTATTATTTCGCACCATCGTATAAATTGCAGCGGGTGAACCAACAGGAATAGCTAGTATCGATTCCGTCGACGACGATCTTTCCTACAGTTCCACAAGCAAGCTACTCCCTTGTTCATTAACATAGCTATATTAAATATAAACCGTATCTTGCTCTATCTTATATGTATTGCATCAAAACTATTTTTCAAAAACCAAATCGAATAAAAGAGATTAAGATGAAAAAGATAAGAAAGATGAAAATGAGATAAAGATAAGAAATAAGAATGAGTAGAGAAAAGAGATGAGAATTACTAGGCTGGTAAAAGGGGGCCCGGGCAGGGGAACGCGACGATGATGATGAGGTAAGAGGTGGGTCCCTTTTTACTGGTGGTTATAATATAAGGACAAACAAAACTCTTACTCGGTCAGAGGCCGTAATTCAATACCAACCATTTTACCGTTTCGGCGGGCAGAAAATGCTACCTTATTACGTAATTATGATCTCCACAACGGGTCACATTGGAGTACTTGGGCACGGGAAGCGAGCCGCCCCAAGGTGGAGTGTTGGGCACGGACGGTGGCCGCCCCAACCAACATTACTGGAACTCGTGTATGACGAGGTCAGTAACGTGATTAAATCAGCACCGACGGAAAGTAATGGGTGGAGACTTAATCACGTAATCTGGAAAACGTTCTGTATTCTGAACTTGAACCCTCATCAAAGGAAATGCAGGGAACCCGACTCATTTAGAGTTCAGAATAACTATGGGTAAAGTGGTACAAGCCTGCGTAGTGCTATCAAATCATGAATTCATGTCAGTCTCCTGGATTGGAGTCTACAGGAACCGTCGGGGGTCTTTCTTCTCTCCGAGTAATCAAGTAGTCTTTTCGGAATTAAAACTGCAACCTAAGTTTTAATGACTATTTTTAGAATAAGAGATGAGGTAGGAATTTGATAAGGACAAGAGATAGATCCATCAGATGCATTTTAGCTATTAATGCTTGCTGAGTACACTATAGTACTCACTCTTGCTATCTCTCCCCTTGCTTAGATCCAAATCTGGCCGGGAATTATCCCGAGTGGGATGAGGAGCTTGCAGGTACCAACGCAGTCGTAGAAGGGGAAGGCGTTGATTATGATGACCAGGGCGGGATGGGCGCCATCTTTGACACGTGGGACGATTAGGCGGCCAGTAACTCAAGGTAGGCTAGAGAAGCAAGGATGTTCCCTTTTGTATTTGTGTAATACTTGTAATAATAACTATAGTCTTGTGTGGCTACTGTTGTAATAAAGAACAGTTTCTATTTTATTGTTCTGCTGCGTTAACCTTGATAAATGGCTTACTATTCGTTGGAGCAGTGTTCTACTGGGCAAACGAATAGTAATCCGTGTGCCTAAGTGTGATTACCCTCAGGGTAATGACACGGGGTGTCGCAGGTATGGACGTTCCTAAGACAACCCGACAGAGAAGAATTGCAGCTCAGAGAAATCTGCCTGAGCGCATTCACTATCACTCAGAGGAGGCTCAAGAACTCCAACGTATCAATGATCTTCTCGAGAACCCATCTCAGGAACTTGTTCGAACGCCTGGCTACGACCTCTTCGCTGAAGAGATCGCACAAAGACTTAGAAGTACGATGGCCAGACTCGAGCACCCTCGCCGATATCAACCCAGAAGTCATGGCGGTACAACTCCATCAGCTTCCAGTCGCTCGAACAACTCACCACATGGAGATCGGCGTGACAACAGGTCATGACGCTCTCCTGATCTTCACTCTAGTCAAAGAAGAGTTCCTCAAACACCTGATGATCAACAAGCTCCCAAGAGAGATGATCACTCACCACTTCGACTCAGAAATCTGCAATAGCAGATGGAATACGAGGAATATTTTCCTCGTAAGGTTGAGACCTACCACAGGTCGGGTCCACCTACGACCAGTATCGTCATGTATGATCACCTAGTGACGTCAACCCTTCTTTTCTGCAAAGAAGGCGTCAAGAAGTCATTACCAGATGTCGGGCTTTCTTGCCTGACCTCCGAGCAGTTCGCTGGCCGTCTCAGTTTCGACCAGTGAACATAGAGAAGTTTGATGGATCTCAAAACCCCATCGAATTCCTCTAGATCTACACGACTGCTATCTGAGCAGCAGGAGGAGGAGAGCATGTAATGACAAATTACCTTCCTACTATGCTCGAGGGATCTGCTCGATCGTGGTTGTTAAATCAGCCACTCGAGTCGATTTATTAATGGCAGCACCTCTGCGATCTCCTACTGGCCAACTTCCAAGGCACCTACCATCACCCTAGGAAAGAGGACGACCTGCATAGGATGAGACAAAACGACCACGCGACTCTACGCCAGTTCATTCGATGCTTTAGTCAGGTTCAAAATTCCATTCCTGAAGTATCTGATTCTTCTGTAATAAGAGCTTCCAAGCAGGGAGTCCGTAGTAGAAGGACGGAGGATATCACTTTAAATCCCCCTGCTACTACCGCCAAGCTCTTTGAGATGGCCGATCGATATGCGACTACTGCTGAAGAAGTCGAGTGGAACTACACTATTGATCGAGATAACAAAATCCCTCAAGAGGCGGGCAAAAGTGGCAAGAAGAAGGATAAGAAGGCCAAGAAATCCAAGAACAAGACGAAGGGTCAAAAACCTCAAGCCAGCAGTTCAAAGAAAGTCTTGGCCGTAAGCGATAAGAAGCCTCAGGCTCCAAGCCATACTCCGATCGAGGCAAAGGTAAGAGCCCTGAGCAGAAGAACGACAAGCCTATGTGGTGTCCTTTCCATAAAAAGGAAGGACATGACCTTCACAACTGCCAAGTTTTCCAACGAAAACTCGAGGACTATTACAATGGCAAAGGACCACTTCCTACTCTCGAGGAGGTAGGGCAAGCGAGTGGTCGTAAGCAGTCGGACGACGACGAGGAGATGCCATTCCAAGATCCTGAGCATACCATTGAGCATATCTATGGAGGATCATTAGCATACGAGTCAAAGTGATAGCTTAAGGCTGTCGAACGCGAGGTAAACTCCATTGGCCCTCATCTTGTCAATAAACTACCGAAATGGTCGAAAGTCACCATCTCTTTCGAGAAGAGTGACTGCCCGATCCCTTCTACTTGACTAGGTCGTTTTCCGATCGTGGTCGAGCCCAGCATCAACAACTGTCGAGTAAATCGAGTGTTGGTTGATGGTGGGAGCTCGTTAAACATCCTGTTTACGAGTACCCTGGACGAGATGCAAATACCCAGGACCAAGGTAAGACCAGTGTGTTACTTTTTCATAGTATTGTACCGGGGTCTTCGGCCAAACCTATTGGCCAAGTTTCTCTTCCTTTAACATTTGGCTCTCCAAGTAATTTCAGGACAGAGAAGATCTCTTTTGATGTGGTCGATTTCGATATGACATATAACGCCATGCTCGAACGACCAACTTTGACAAAATTCTTAATTGCTACTCATTGGGTATCAATGTCTTAAGATGCTAGGTCCCAAAGGAGTGATCATAATTCATTGTGATAAAAAGATGGCGCATACGTGTGACCGTCGATCCCTCGAGATGGTTGGCCAGATACCAACTTGAGAAGAAAACAAAGGGCAGCCTTCGACCATGCAGTCGAAGCCTAAAGCTGCACCTAAGCCGAACGACCAGGTCAAAGAGGTTCTTCTAGATCTAGAGGAGCCCTCGAAGACTGTTCACATCGGGGATACTTCCGACCCCAAATAGGAAGACGCCCTCGTCACTTTCCTCCGAGCAAACGTAGATGTCTTCGTGTGGTAAGCATCCGACATGCCCGGAGTTCCCAGGGAGGTGATCGAGCACAGGCTAGCTCTACGGCCTAACAAAGTACCTGTAAAATAAAAATTACAGAGATTTACCCCAGATCGATGAGATGCTATAAGATCAGAATTGGACAAGCTACTTAAAGCAGGCTTTATAAGAGAAGTCGACCACCTATAGTGGTTGGCCAACCCTGTAATGGTTAGGAAGTCTAATGGCAAGTGGCGAATGTGTGTCGACTTCACTGATCTTAATAAATCTTGTCCAAAAGATGATTTCCCTTTACCTCGTATCGATCCGTTGGTTGATTCTACTGCTGGTTGTGAAATATCAAGTTTTTTAGATGCATATTTTGGCTATCATCAGATCAATATGTTGAAGAAAAGACCACATTTATTACTCCATTTGGAATATTTTGTTATGTGAAAATGCCATTTGGTCCAAAAAAACGCTAGCGCTTCTTTTCAACGCTTGATGCAATCGACATTTTCACATCAACTAGGCCAAAATTTGGAAGCCTATGTTGACGATCTAGTCGTAAAAAGCATCAAGCGACTTAATAATATTTTTGACTTGCAAGAAATATTCAACAACCTCAAGAAACACCGCCTGAAACTCAATCATGAGAAGTGTGTGTTTGGAGTCTCTTCAGGAAAATTGCTTGGATTCCTTGTCTCTGCACGAGAGATCGAAGCAAATCCCAAAAAGATAAAGGCCATCGTGCAAATGCGCCCTCCAACCACGAAGAAAGAAGTCCAGAAACTCACAAGCTGTATGGCGGCTTTAAGTCGTTTCATCGCATGTCTGGGAGAAAAAGGACTACATTTCTTCAAACTTTTAAGGAAGCATGAGGGTTTCGAGTGGTCAGAAGAGGAAAATGCTGCCTTTGAGGATGTCAAGAGGTATCTTACGAGTGCTCCTATTTTGGTTTCTCCGAAACCAGAAGAGACACTCTTAATTTATCTAGCTACCACGCCACAAGCAGTGAGCGCAGTACTGGTCATTGAGATGTGAAAACATCCAACGACCAGTTTACTACGTAAGTGAAATTTTGCACAGACCTAAGGAGCGTTACCCTTAGGTCCAAAAACTTCTATATGCCCTCCTCATGTCTTCGAGGAAACTGCGGTAATATTTTCAAGCGCACAAGATAATTGTGCCGTCTGAGTTTTCCTTAGGAGTGATCCTCCAGAACAGGGAAGCAGCGGGACACATGGCAAAAATGGTCAGTAGAACTTAGGGAGTTCGACCTCCGTTTCGTGTCCCGAACGACTATTAAATCCTAGATCTTGGCAGACTTTGTCATCGAATAGACAAACCCCGAACCTGTTCAGGATCCCCAGTACGATACCCACGACCAGTGGATGATGTACTTTGACGGGTCACTTATGTTATGTGGCTCGGGGGCTGGGGTGGCCTTGGAATCTTCTACCGAGGATACCTTAAAGTATGCCATTTAATTAAACTTTCAGGCCACTAACAATGTGGCAGAATACGAAGGTTTGCTGCCAGGCATATGAGCCGCGAAAGAGCTCGTGATTCGATGACTACTCGTGAGAGGAGACTCTCAACTAGTTGTGAATCAGGTTAGAAAAAGTACCGGTGCTCTAAACCGACCATGTCTTGGTACTTATCGGAAGTTCGAAAGCTTGAAAAGCATTTTTTCGGTTTCAAGGTACAATTTATCTCTTGAAAGGATAATTTCCCCACAGACCAGCTTGCTCGTATAACTTCTTCCTGATAGTAAATACCAAAAGGAGTTTTCTTGGAGCAGCTCCAAAAGCCGTCTCTGGTCGACACACCAGAGACATCTCCTATTGAGACAACCTCTCTAGAATACGAGGATACCTGGATGAATCCCATCTATGAGTATCTTCAGATGGGTACCATACCCGATAATGATCCCGAGGTGGATCGCTTATCCTGAAAGGCCAAAATGTATACTTTGGTCGAAGGAGTCCTCTATAAACGAGGCACTCAAGGGGTAATCATGTGATGCATATCGTAGAAAGATGGACTAAACCTCCTTCACGACATACACGGGGGCATCTGTGGAACTCATGCTTCCTACAGAACGCTGGTCGAAAAGGCCTTTCGACAAGGTTTTTACTGGCCAACAATTCTCTATGATACCAAAGAGCTGGTTAAGAAATGTGTACAATGCCAGTTTCATAGCAGGCAAATACACCAACCGGCTCAGGCATTACAAACAATTCCTCTATCTTGGCCTTTTACGACCTGGGGTCTTGATATCCTAGGACCGTTTCCAAAAGCTCCAGGTGGCTTCGAGTTCCTTTTTGTTGCTATTGATACGTTCACAAAGTGGATCGAAGCCGAACCTGTGACTAGGATAACAACGGAAGCAGCAAAATGGTTCATGATGAGAAGCGTGATTACTCGGTTTAGGGTCCCAAGTTGTGTTATGCCTCTGTTGCCCATCCTCAAAGCAATGAGGTAGTCGAAAGAGCGAATGACCAAATAATGCAGGGAATCAAAATTCAAATCTTCGACCAGCTTGTCAAGCGCTCGGGGGCTTAGGTACAAGAATTACCCTCAGTATTATAGGCAGTTCATACGACTACTAGTCGGGCTATAGGCGAAACACCTTTTTTTTTCTTCTAGTTTTCGGTGCTAAAGCTATGCTTCCACCAGAACTAAAGATCAGGTCAACAAGGGTTGAGACTTTCAACGAGTCAATCCAGGAACAACTTCGAGCGGATGACATCAACCTGCTCGATGAGAAGAGAAACCAAGCCTTAATCCGTTCAGCAGTCTACTAGCAAGCCCTGCGCAAATACTATGATCGTAAGGTCCAACCTCGCAACCTTGCTGTAGGTGACTTGGTATTGAAGAAAATTCAATCCTAGTCTAATCGGAATAAGCTTTCCCCCAAGTGAAAAGGTCCTTACACAGTAGTCGAAGTTATGCGACTAGGTTCGGTACGACTAGCAATGGAAGATGACTGAATTCTCTCCAATTCTTAGAACATCGACCAGTTACGCAAATTTTATGTGTAACCGACCAACCCTACAATAAAGCATCAGGTTCTTTCTATCTTTATTGTCTTAATTTGAGTAGCGCTTTGACAATTTTTCTACCATTCCCTGGTCATAGGTCTCCCTACAACCAGTGCCTAGTTGTAAGCTTTTCTACGACAATACCTTGGTCGTAAGTCATTATATGACCAGTACCCAGTCTATCTTTACACTGGTCAAAAGGATGTCAACATCACCTAGTCGAAGCCTTTCCTTTCTGCACGTGGTCCTGCCTACAAGAAGGAACTTCCTAATGTCGACTCGTTCCTCCCTTTTGCTTCCAACACAAAGAGCTCGAGTTCAATACATATGGTTGAAATATTTTCAAAGCCAACTCTTATCACCTTAGTTTGTTTCTTCATTCATTGAAAAATACTCTAAGCATAGTACACTTTTATAATTTGCTCGACTACTTTTGGTAAACTCGTTTCGTTTCAACTGGTCGGAGGAAGACACAACACCTAGTTGAAGTCTTTCCTCTCTACACGTGGTCCTGCCCACTAGAAGGAACTTCCTAGCATCGTCCAATTTCTAACTCTTTCTACCAGAGCTAACCTACTGAGTGTACTGGAATAAGTTGAATGAATTTTTAAGGTACTCCAGACGTTTGTCTAACTCAAGTTGTCGTTCTTGATTTGATTAATCTAGTCGGAGAGGGTAACATCACCTAGTCGAAGCCTTTCCTTTCTGCACGTGGTCCTGCTCACTAGAAGAAACTTCGTAGCGTCGACTCGTTCCTAATCTTTCGACAAGTGCATGATAATCGTGATTGAAAACTATAAGTTAGCTAAACCTCTCTATTTTTCAAGAAAACCCATTTCACACTATTTACTTAGTTTATCTAAATAAATTAAGCAAACAGTTGGGGGATAGGATAAAGTTATTAATATGACTTCAATTCTTAGTCTTAATTTGTTTTTTTTCCATTCATTATCTTATGAGTTACTAACTACTCGACAAGATGATTTATAGGAAGAAGAAAGGATCATATATATCAATAACAAAAACTTGTCTTTACAGGTTTCTATTACAAACTACTCTGACGAGGGAGACCCTATTTGCATCTCTTCTGTGACTTCCTTGCTGATCGACTACATATCTTTCATCAACCGCTCCGTTTCTACTTCAGAGTAGTCGAAGTCGGCTTTGATGGGTTGCAGATTAAGACTGGGGTCATGAGCTTTAAGTTTTGCTAGAACAAAACTTATTCCCTCTTCGACCGCTTCTTTTATTGAATCAGCTTGGTTGGTCTTCAGAGTGGTCACTAACTCTTGTAAAGTCCCGACTTGTTCACCAATGGTACTCGTATGAGCAATCATCGTGTCTTCACGAGGAGTGATCTCCTCAGCACGTAGCTTACCGAGTATATTATTCAAGAGGGAAATGTTGTATTGAAGGTTGACCTTCATCGGCTTCACCTCCTCCTGATTACGAGTCAAAGCCTCACGAAGTTGTTTTATTTCGACTGCTTGCTATGAAAAGAATAAGACTAGTCAGATAAAATGACCCCAAAAGGAAAACAAAACTGGTCGCATGTAAAGACTTGCTTACCTGCTAGTCGAGAATCTAACTTCTTGACTTCATCATCATGAGAGGCGGTGCTCTTTATGTAACGCTCCTCCCACGACTTGGCCTCCTGATATTTTTCTTTGGCGATACGGGAAATCTCGTGAACAACTATGGTCTTTTCTTTGACCTCGGTTTCGAGCTTTCCGATTTCGACCTTTTTTTTCTGAAAAGGAATAAGAGTTAGAAAAACAAAAGAAGGTCATAAGCGGTTTTAAGTTCAGCACTTACCATTTTGTTAGTCCCTGTAACTTTTCAATTGAAGAGTTTGCCTCTTGAAGCTTCTTCAGAAAGGCTTCTTTCTCTTCTTTTAGCTTTTTCGTCTCGACTTTCTCATAGTCAAGCGAATCAGCCAAGGTCTTCTCGTCGCTCTTGAACCTACAGAGAAAAAGAGTAGACATGAGCATAGAACAACCAGTCGTAAGTTTTTCTATGACAATCCTCTGGTCGTAAGTTCTTCTACGACCAATACCTAGTTGTAAGTTTTTCTACGACAAATCTCTGGTCGTAAGTTCTTCTACGACAAGTACCTAGTTGTAAGTTCTTCTACGATAATCCCCATAACCACTGTGCAAGTGGTCGAAACATAAACGACTACGAGTAGCAGTTACTTACCATCTCTCTGCCTGCTCGCAGAGTTCTGCTTTCTCCTGTCGTAGCTGCACAAGTTGTCGGTTGTACTCTGCAACATTTACAATTTGCTCTAGAGCTCTGCATAAAGAAAGACAGTGAGAAGCAAGAAAATCCACATATATAAATGTTGGGTAACAAGCACTTACATTAATGCTCTTTCGAGCAAACATGGAGAGTACGCTTGTAGGGTTTTTCAGTTCATCAAGCTCTTGAACCCGATTCCACCACACCTTTTCGAGATGCTCGTCATCGAAAACATTCCCCCTGTTAGGAATGTACTTGGGGTGGGAAACTCGGTTACAAGATCTGAAAGCAGAAGACCCCACAATGGAAGCCGGGCCAAAGAACTCAGAAAAGAAGTTGACATATTCTTCTTCTTTTGATTCGGTGATGGCAGCTCCTTGGGGACCGGGAGGAACGTCTACGATGACTTCCTTCCCGGCA
The DNA here is from genome assembly GCA_036346405.1 of Phyllostachys edulis. Lineage (NCBI taxonomy): Eukaryota > Viridiplantae > Streptophyta > Magnoliopsida > Poales > Poaceae > Phyllostachys > Phyllostachys edulis. The sequence goes on along the minus strand of CM070547.1, from coordinate 54,851,092 downwards.
CGGTGGCCCAACGATTCACTGCCTTGGCCTGATGCCTCTGCTGCATCACGCGCCGACTTCGCATCAACCTCTACGACCACTCCCGTGGTCATAGTTGCTTCGGCAGCAACGACCACTTCTACCACTCGGACGGTGGACGACCCTTTGACCACCGCCACTATCATTTCTCCGACTGCAGGAGAAATAGCAGTGGATTCCTCAATAGGAATGTCCTTGAGGGCTGAAGGAGTCGGGCTAAGATCACACAAAGGAAAACACGTTAAATGGTAAAAAGCAAAAGGTAAATATTGTTCTTACACTTTTGTCTTTTTACATACCTTCATGTCCCAGATTTGATCTTGAATTTGGAAGAAACTTTCCGCAAAGAAGATTTCTTCGACTTCTTCTCTTCGACCACGTTTGGTCGAAACTCGAGTTGAGGAATGGGATCAGCCACGACTATGTCTGGTCGTGGGTCTTGAGCGAGCACTACCGCTCTTTGAGCCTCCTAGCTCTCCGGATGGTCGAGATTTGTCTCGACCACCTCAAGGGCAGTGCTGCCCTCGACCACACGCACTGCTGGTGCAGCGGTTTTCTTTACAAAAGATATAAAACTCTTCCAATTCTCCTTTTCTTGTTGCTTGACAAAGCCACGGGAGGCAGAAACAGCGAAAGTCTTATTGTCGTAGTAGAAGGGTACATTGATCTTAGGGGCTTTGCGTTTGAGTGCTTCAGCTGCCTTTGCCTTGTTTGCAGCAGCCATGTCTGTAGCAAATTTTGCAAAGGTCCCGGTCAGAGTAGCAGAGCTTGAACTTGCGCCTCCCTTGTCGACGACTTTCACGAGCCGACGCTTTTTGGCCGGAGGAGTCTCGACTTGCTCCGCCACGGCGCCGACGACCATCAGTTCGACCTCTTTGTTGTCTCGACGGTCTTCCATGCCTACTTTCTGCAGAAGTCAGAAAAAGAAATTTTACAAAGTGGTCGTAAGTTTTTCTACGACAATTCCCTGGTCGTAAGTCTTTCTATGACTAGTATCTAGTCGTAAGTTTTTCTACGACGATCCCATGGTTGTAAGTTCTTCTACGACCAGTACCCAGTTGTAAGTTTTTCTATGACTACAAGATCCTAAAGATAAAATCAATTCTTGATTATCTTTAGACGCTCTATCTTGTTCTCTACGGACAGGACTGCAAGGATTTGAGGAGCCACCACATTGGGTGGCGGGGATTTATCACAAATAAGCTTGACTCGAGTGTCAATTTCCGTTTATGAGAGATCTGTAGGAGTAAGTAAACTTTCAATAGCCAAGATCGAAATCAACAGAAAGAAGACTAAGATTGAAAATTTACTTACCCTTCTCGTAATTTTTGGTCGGGTCTTGCGGCCCCGAGTACCTCCACATGGGATGAGCCCTCTTCTTCAGAGGGCTAATGCGGCGTGTGATAAAATCTTTCACCACATGCCATCCAGTGAGCCCATCTTCCTTCAAGTCTTTGATGGCTTGAATTAAAGGGGCGATCCGGCCGAGATCCTTAGGAGTCAAATCTTAGGAAGCAAGCTTCTCGGCAGGATTTTCGACGAAGGAGAGGCTATCTTCACTAGTCGTCTCCCAGTAGAACCACCTCTTCTTCTATCCCAGCTAGGACGACCAGGTGAACATCCGAATGTACTCATTCGACTTCCGTCATGGAGCTTCAGACTCTGACTACCGGCGATTCCCCGCTTCTTTGGTCATCCCAGTAGAAATCTTGGAACAATTCCAAGTCGGTAAAATCCTGGTAGACCTTGCACAGGTAAACGAACATGCCCAACATCGTGATGGAATTGGGAACGAAGTTCACCAACTCCACCCTGAAGTGTTTGAGTACGAGTGTGAGAAAATGGTGAGCAGGCAATCGAAGGCCACACTCATAGTACGCTTGGAAGACGGGAATTTGCCCAATCTCCCCCGACGGCCAATGTTGCCCAGCAACCTCAATCCACTTGACAAACTCCCTCTTTGGGATCTTCTCGGCGACGACCAAGGCCTTCATCTTGGTCGCATCCATCTTCGATTCGGCCCACTGGGAAGCCGCTCCGTCCATTTTTCTTAAGAAATAGTGATTTGGATTTGGAAAAGTTTCAGAACGACGTACGATTTGGTCAGCGGCGGAGAACACAAGAACTTGATGAACAGTGGAAGTGATTTGGGGAAAGGTAAAAAACCCTAAGTCTCACCACGGTAAGTTTTTATAACACAAGACTTGAGTTAAAGACGTGGCAACCCAACAGCTTACCACCTCTTGAGGCGCTCTAATGAATGTGTCTATGAGAGTCGATTGAGATTCTTTAATTTATCCGCTCGAGAAAACCGAGTATGTCTTTACGCCTCAAGCAAAATTACCTTCTTGACCAAGTCTATTTCGAGTCAAACGAAACAACAGTCAGAAAGGTTTTACTTCCGATTACAGTACTGCGACCACTTTGTGGTCGTAAGATCTTCTACGACCACCTTGTAGGTCGTAAGATTTCCAATACCTTTCTTGACCAAGTCTATTTCTGGTCAAATGAAATACCGGTCGAAGAACTTTTCCTTCGACCACCATTCTACGACCATTTACTGGTCGTAAGATCATCTACGGCTCCTTTTCGAAGTAAGTTATTTTCACTTGAATCTGGAGGGCTAGATGACGAGGATCTAATAATCCTCATTTAATTATTTATCTGAATTCTTATTATGGATAATAATACTGTCATACGGTTCTTGGTATACCCCTTATATTTCATAAGGGACGAGCTGGAGGTCGTAAGTTATTCTACGACCACCTCGTGGTCGTAAGACCTTCTACGACCACCACATAGTCGTAGTCTTTCTACGACTAGCTCATTGTCGTAAATTCTTCTACGGCCATCCCTTGGTCGTATGCTCTTCTACGACCAGTCCCTAGTCGATGGGCTCACAGACATGTGGGCCTAGTCGACCAGGGAACTTTTTGCACCATATCTAAAGATATGGGTGGTTAATTACGCTGTTATTCTCTATAATAATGGCATAATTTAACACTCTGTCCTGGTGATAACTTCCTGACGACGTGGGAACGTTACTACTCCCATAATAATCTTCAGTAACGGTTCCATCATTTGAAGCATTGAGACGCCATTTGGACTAGAGAAATAGCAGCCCACTTCGAGTACTGTATAAAAAGGCGGAATCATCAGGAGAAGGGGGAGGAGGGCAATCAGGAACATAAGACATCACGTTTGAGTCTTTCTCTTGATTTATAAACCCGCATACTCAATATATCCACACAGGAGTAGGGTTGTTATTCTCTCCGGAGAAGGCATGAACCTGTATAAAAATCCTTGTGTCATTCTCTCTGCGTGATTTGAGTCTTGTAGACCCCCCGAATCAAACAATCATTATGTAAGTTCGGTTCTAAAACATCGACAATCTTGATCATCCTTTACCCACGAGCAAGCTTTTGGATCAAAGTTTGATTTTGGCCCATTTTTGGAGTAACCTTTACTCAAACGGAAAAGGTCGGAACTTTGGCAATGATCTACACGATCTTTGATTGGAATAGGTTCCTGACATCCTAGAGAAGACTTTCTTCAAGTTTCATGAAGTTTGTATCACTGGATCAAAAGTTGTGCCAATTTTGGTTTTGGTTCGTGCTGTTTTTTACTATTCATTGGTTTGTTTTTACTATTTACCGGTAGTACCACTACTGTTCACCGATACTACCGCTCGATTCATTTTGATTTGAGTTTTTGGTTGATTTTCTTTGGAGTTTTGATTGGATTCAACACAGGTCTTCCACTATGCATGTCGATTGATCTTCATAGCTTTTATAGCTATCAGAGTGAAAATTGAATTGAATCCGATCAAGGTGAAAAAGAGATAACGCTCTTATTCACCCCCCCCCTCTAGTCGGTGTTTCGGTCCAACACACACATAAGTCTCATTGCCTACTGTGGCCCACCCAACAGTATCACATACACCTCATTGCCCAACAGCATATACACCTCATTGCCCAACGGTTAGGGTTTCACACTCCAAAAAGACTTTGTGCGTCTTCTGGGTGTAGCGCGATAAGAGGCGACATCATGCCCCTTTTTAGCTGCTCTATGCACCCAAAACCCGATGCCATGTAATGCTTATCTATTTTGCATGAACACATCTGATTTTTCAGAAATCTATCTTCAAATGATTATTGCATGCAAGTGAGGAATCAACTGCATGAGGTGAAAATGTATTTGTTGGTGGCAATGATGCGACAACGGGTCTCCCGATCTTTCGATGAGAAGGATAATTCGATTTGGGTGGAGATGACTCTCACGATTCGGCTACCAATTGCACACGACCAATATACTCGCAATCGCTAAACCAACTCCGTGATTGTTATCTACCTTGCTTGAAGCACAATCGACCTGACCACGAAGGTCTATTCCTGCATGCAACCGAAGAACAAACAAAAACAAGATAATAAGCAATCTAAAATTGCAAATAGGATTAGAGTACTCAATAATGTGGGATTCCGAAGCAGTATTCAGGGTTGGTCTAGTCGACACAAGCCAATACACGAAGTTGCAATGTAGCTAACTTTTAACTCAACGAAATCTAAGGAAACTAGAGGGGTGCGGCCTCCTTAAATAGAGGGAAGGGGAGCCGCACATAGCTAAGAGATAAGGGGTGATACTATTCATGATACTGTTCATGTGTGAGCGTGAACAGTACAGGCCATCTAGGGTGGCGTCTTCCCCTTGGGCCTAAGCATTACAAGGCCCATGATCCAAAATAAAGGTGTTGCATCACCTTTTTTTGGATGATTGTGATGCACTCATAAAGAATTTGGAGGTGGGGCCAGATCCATTATAAAGAGAACAAGATAAGCTTTTCATCAAGTACTCGTTGACCTCAAACGGACTCTGTATGTGAAAGTTATGCACATTTGAAGTCAGTGCTGTCTCCGGAGGCCGAATTGGATTCCAAAATGGGTCCAGCTCGAACTCTTGCTTGTCTTGGACCAAAAGTGACGTGGTGCTGCATAAATATACATTTTCATCATTAGGTAGCATCATATAATTCATATAATATAAATATACTCCTAAAAACGAGCTCACCTGATAATTTAAGTGAAGCGTAAGAGCTATTGTACTTGGAACAGCAATCATAGCAAATATGGTTGTATCCATAGGGGTGATGTTCTTATCATCCTCTCCTTCTTGAAAACAAAGTCGTCCTTGGCTTTTGATAAGCGGAAAATAGGGTAACAAAGAAGCCAAGGTGTGTGCATGGTATATGTATATGTCATCCGTTTTAACGGTTCTTCGTTGTTGCACAATTAATGTTATAAAACAACAGCGATCATAAAAACTCATTGTATTATCACCCCAAAAATAATCATATATGTTAATGAGCAAAACAAAATTTCTCACACAGCAATTATTGCAACTAGTTTTGCAAATGTAAGTGAAGCATTTATGCAATTCAAATATCTGAAGTTGTAAACTTGCAGTGATAGCACATCTGTGCAAATCTATAACTTTTGGAATTAAACGAAGTTCATCCATATAATTAGATTTCAATTGAGCAAGAGAAAATTCATCTAGCAATGATGAAAACATTTGTAAATTCGTCCATACTGCAACAACATTATGCAGATTATCAATACTAGATGGTGCAATAACAGACGAACACATAGGCGTTGAATGATCAGTAAATTTTATTTTTCTCCCATAATGAACAAGATTCATCACACAAGAATTGTTGTTTAAAACAACAAGCTTCAATTCATCCATGTTATTACAAGTTATGCATATTCGATATACAAAAAATTGATTGTCTACACCATAATCTCCAATCAAATTAAACTTATATCCAGGGGTGTAGACACTAAACAAGGATTTCGAACATGCAATTACAGAAACTTTCTCCATAGCATGTGACAAGTTCATAGGTGGATCCAACATAATGTAACATAAAGAATCAGTAGGAGAGATTCTAGTCAAAACTTCTTTATGTCTAACCAATTCCACATGATCATTATATACGATTAACTCATCACATGAATCACTCAAAACAACAGGAAATTCAATTATTTTATCACATGATGCACTCAAATCAATGCAGTCTGAATTCTCTACTTGAAACATGTGCATATCAGAATTGTTTTTCACTAATTTTTGCTCTAAAATAGCATGAACAGTGGACAATTGTAGCTCTTTACCAGCATACTCACCTTGAGTAATAATAGCACCATGATCTTTACCTTTTTGGCACTCCTCAGATGATTTAGGTGCATCCATCTCCTCATCTTCCTTCTCAACTAAAGGAGTCGGTGGTTCAATCAACTCATTCTCCTCTTCGGCATCGTTCTCAACTTCTTGCAAGTTGTTAGTCACAGAAAAAGACACAAACACATGTTTGTTCTCATGTTTCCTATCATAAAGCATTATCAATTTCTTCTCAATCTGACTTTCAACCTTGCAGGCAAGTATAAACAAATGAGAGAGACAACCATATTCTTTGTGAACAAGTAGGTCCTGAATTGCTTGATTAAGCCCACTTAGGAATCTATTCTCTATAGCTTCAGCATGTTCCTCTAAGCCACAACGCAATAAACGAGTTTTCAATTCATGATAGTATTCCCTTACAGTTCTACTACCTTATTTTAAATGCTGCAGTCTGGCTAGCAAATAATCAGCATAATATTTAGGAACGAATTCATCTCTCAAAAGTTTCTTTAAGGCATTCCAAGTTTGAGGCACTCTTCCATGTCTGCAAAGATACTTCCACCAAAGTATTGCATCATCAATAAAAACACTAGTGGCAGCTCTAATCTTTTTCCTATCAGACCAATTATAATATTCAAATTCTTTGTCTAATGCTATCTCCCAGTCAACATAGGCATCAGGATCAAATTTACCAGCAAAGGATGACACAGTGAGTTTACTTTTACCAGACGTACTATCACGCTCATGTACCTTCTATTGTGGAAAATCTTGTCTCAAGCTTGCATCTTTCTCTCGGACATTCTTGCGCTCCCATTCAATGGATCGAAGAAGACGTGGATCTATCTTGTAATCATCTCGTGAACCTGCCATAGTTAGTAAGGTTTAGCAACAATCAAATCAGTAATGCAAGTTGAAAAATTGCTCAAAGTACTAGTCAAAGTTACTAATCCTAGCCTAATCAAAGCCCTATGAAGAGAAGTGTATGAACAGATACGCAAAGATCAATGTGACTTGATGTAAGCAAAGGAAAACCTCACACAAAGTGCTAGGAGAGACACTAGCCAACTAATCAAACTTTTGTGTAGGGGCACAAGATTGTTCACACGATGTAGAGAACAAAAACGAAATAACGTGCAATGTAAACAACCCTTTAGTATAAGCAGTAAACAACAGCTAGTCTCTAGAGATGAAAAAGCAAAGTTTTATATGGCTTATATATGCTTGTTTGAAAGGTTCTGACGAGATCTACAACTTTGCAGTTGAGATGAACCACAAATTCCGAAGGGAAGACAGAAAGAAACGGCAAAAATAGAAACCGAAAACTTGTGACGCGAATTTGGGGCCGAAGATGGCTGATTTTAGGGCCCTTGGAGGGCGAATAGCACAAGCTAGTTGGTTTTTTTGGATGTGCCTCATCGTTAGCTTTCCAACGAGTACAAGAACGCCCAAAATGGACACGTATGCAAAAGTTATGCCTGTTTTACTGAAGGTGTCTTGGAAACGGAATCATACTTGGACTCGAAACCGATTCGGGTTCACATTTGAAACAGCTATATCTGTTGGACCGAAAAGCCGACTAGAGGGGGGGGGATGAATAGGAGCACGATCTCTTTTTCACCTTGATCGAATTCAATACGATTTTCACTCCAATAGCTATAAAAGCTATGAAGATCAATATACAAGCACAGTGGAAGACTTGTATTGAATCCAATCAAAACCCCGAAGCAAATTGACCAAAAACATAAAAACTCAAAACCTAAATGAGTTGGGCGGTCTAACCTCCAACTAGAAATCGGTCTGACCTTTGGAAATCGGTCTGACCTCTCAATACATGGCGGTTAGACCTCCAGGCCAATGAACAGTGAAATCAGCCCGAAAACCAAAACTCAAATTGATCTAATTTTTGATCCGTAAGGCCAAACCTTACCAAATTTGAGACACACATTCTCTAAGATATTGGAAACCTATTCCAATCAAGGATCGCATAGATCCATGCCAAAGTTCCTATCTTTTCCATTTTGAACGAAGAGTGCTAAAAAAAACCGAGTCAAAATCGAAATATGATCTAAAGACTTGCTCGTGGGTGATTGATGATCAAGATGATCCTAGATGGGTTCCCACATGTCATAGCAAGTTAGATCAAGGTAAGAAACCAAGCAAAAACTTGCAGATCAAAGAAAGACTCAAAATCACCAAATAGAGAGAAAGAAAGCAAATGAACTCATCTTTGAGAGAACTTTCTTTGGATTGATTTGATATGGTATTGGTTTACAGCCACTCCATCAATGGAGGACAAAGACTCAATACATGAGCACGAAATCAAATCCAACTCTCTAGAACCCTAACCTCCAACTATCCTTTCCTAAGCACAAAAGCAAAACTAGGGTTTTCAAAGTAATGAAAGGGTTGAAGGGGGGTGCAGCCACCTCCCTCCTCTATTTATAGTGGAGGCTAAACCTTCTAGAAGAGTTAACCCTAATGGGCTCCCGTTAAGGCCCACAACAAATGGGTTACATACGCACGTATTTTAAAGCGTCGTCTTCATCTCCTCTTGACCTAATCCACTTCTCCATGCACCGTCTTGCGCCGAGGGTTGGCAAAAGGTCACCAAGGCAGTATTTGACAAAATTACCAAAATACCCCTTCTCGATCTTTTTCGAAGACCGAGTCCTATCTTCGTGAAGCACCTCCCATGCTTCGCCATGTGTAGGTTGATCCAGCGGCTCTCATCATGTCGGCAAGTTTCTCCCATCCAGCTCCCACCGAACCACTATGGCACTTGCACTGACCCCCGCGCCACTTGATCCAACCCGTCGCACCGAACTGCCCGTTCGGTCACCTTTGTCCCTCTTGCGCCATGCTTGACTCCATTGACCTCACCGGGCATCCCCTATCGTTCTGGACCTCAGCTCTCCAAGCTTAGTCCCGATCATCCTCGCCGTTGACCGTCATTGACCTCCAAGCAACCTGCACAACAATAGACAAAGAAATCGATTCCGGAAACAAGTTCTTCACAACTTGACCCACGTTAGTCAAAATATGCATCATGCAACACATATGCACTGAAACCCATGAACTTGACCTAACCAAAAAATCATCGCCACCAAGTTGGCCGATGAACAAACCAAAACCGTCAGATCGCCACTTTGGCGGTCGGCCTTCTACCGCCGGCTCGATCACACATTGGCTTGGCCCGACCGCCAACCGATTTAGCCAAATTTTCTCCCTGGAAATCCGAAACCTATTGGACTTTTCAAACCAATAGAACTTTTGCCTGGAAGCTCCAAAAATTATGAGACCAAGTATAGTAGAATCTACTCTCTTGCCTACACCCTCTATTTTTGGCCCAGCTCCAAAATCCAACATCTCATAATGGCCGGTCTGACCGATTTCCCAAAGCCAGTCTGACCGCCACCTGGGCCAGTCAGACCGCCACAGCAGCTTGAACTTCACCGAAAACGCGTGATTCGACAAACCTTCAACGCCATTGCCAATTGTACCATCATCCTAAGATCATGAGTATATCCCCATGATATCCACAATATCTTTCAAACCCGTGGGCCAAACTTATTGATTTTTTTTGTGGAAGCTTGTGGCTATATGTAGAAGGACCCCACCAATTTTCACTAGTTTTTGGCGTAAGATTTTTTCCTTCTAGCGTGGCTTTTGTTCTATGCGACAGTCTCTTTCTCCTTCTATTATTTTTGCCAGCCCTAGGGTTTTTTTTCGCAGGTCGCAAATAACAGCAAAGTGTAGATACTGGACTTGACACCAACTCTCCCAAAAGGATTTTAGAACAGATCGCAACAATTCCTCTCGGTTTTCGGATTGACAACAACAACTCTTTCGGATTGGTGCGATTTAGAGGACTTCTAACCCACGAAGTTTCTATTTTAGATGCAAAAACTAAGAACCCTAAAAGAACTATCAAGTGACACGAAGGAAAACACGAGATGTAATCTAGACAACGACCAACTAGATAATAAATAGAACTAAAGATCAGCAACTGGACAAGACGATGCAACCAATGATTCAACAAGCAAACTGAAAAGAAAAATTACAAGCACAGATTGGTTCGGACAGGATGAACTAACCCTAATTTATTTTTTATTTTTGCGGACTGTAGGTAAAGAAAAATTCTCACCGATAAACGAAAGCTCTGATACCACCTCATGCAACAATGGGTGCCCCGATCTTTCGATAAGTAGGATAATTCGATTTGGGTGGAGACGACTCTCACGATTCGGCTACCAATTGCACATGACCAATATGCCCGCAATCGTTGAACCAACTCTGTGATTGTTATCGACCTTGCTAGAAGCACGATTGACCTGACCACGAAGGTTTATTCCTGCATGCAATCGAAGAACAAGATAGTAAGTGTAACATCCCAAATACCTAAACAGGTGTTTGTTTCAAATGTAATTAAATGTGTAGAAATTAAAACTTTTTCTCACATCCTGAAACCCCAGAACTCGCATGTAATTCTTGTCCAAGAGTTGTGTAATCCAAAAACATAAAGCTCTTGTTGACCAAAAGTCAAACTCACATTCCACTTGTCTCAAATCTTATGCCAAACCTTTGGAAATAATTTTCCTTGGTCCTAGAGATGATGTGGGACCTCTCTGAAAAATATCATAAGTTATAAAACTTGTTTGATAAATTTTGGAGGTAAAACAAACCTTTGAACAGCCTTAATGAATTTCCTGAGAAAAATGCATTACATAAAAACCTCTAGAAATTTTATGTAAGGTTGATCCTATTGTCAGCAAGCTCCAGTTAAAATTTCATAAAATTTTGGAGTTCATTTGCTATCTCTAATAATTCTTCAAAGTCTCTACTATTGAAAATTGAATTCATAGCATGCACTGTTCCTTGGGCTTGTGCTGCTTTGCAAAGCTGGTCAAACCCAACCACATCCTCAGCCCATCAGACCTCCTTCCCACTCTGTTGAGGTCGTAGCCGTTGGATTCAGATCCAAAGGCCACGACCTCCGCGGCAAACCATCACCGCGAGGTCCTCCCACCTCATTGAGGTCATAGCCGTTGGATCAGATCCAACAGCCATGACCTCCCTTCGCTATCAAAAGCCCAAGTCCTCCACCCCATCGAGGTCTTGTGCCGTTGGATCAAAGATCCATGGCCATGACCTCCCCTCACTGTTAAACCACTCAGACCTCCCACCTAATTGAGGTCGTAGCCGTTGGATCAGATCCAACAGCCCACGACCTCCTCTGCTTATCAAGCGCACCAGACCTCCCCTTTTGTTATGCGCCCTTGGATGGAGATCCAAAGGCCATGACCTCCACATCTTGGGCTGTAACGTGCGCAACGTTAAGTCCTCCCATCAGGTCCACACCATTGGATTTAGATCCAACGGCTTGGACCTCCCATCCCCTTCCCTTTGCGCACCCGCGCAATGAGGATCGGAGGGTCACGACCTCCCCAGTCCAAATCGTGTGGCTGTGACCTCCCTTGTCTATCACTTAAAACTTACCATTTTAAAAACACATCCGAGGGCCAGGACCTCCCCGTCCTCTTTATCAACGGTGGAGATCATGCCCTGTTCTTCTCCTAGCTTGGGCTCGCGTGCAAGAGCTATGGCGGTGGAGAAGGTCAGAGCCTTGTCATGTCCAACGGCTCTGTGCCTGTGCGCATTAAATGCGTGTCAGTCTTTCCGCCCCCTAGCCCATGCTCTGACTCACCTACCCTGTCCCCTCCATCTTGTCCGAGCCATGGACCTCCCATGGGCTAAGCTCACCGTGAGCTCAACCCGTGGTCCACGACCTCTTTTGCCCTAGCTATAAAACCTCCCCACTGTTCCTTGGCTTCCTTTGCACACCATTAAGCTTTGCCTTGCCTGTGCTTGGCTGAGTTTCTCCTCCACTGACCTCCCCCGAAGTCGCCATTGTTGGAGCTTGGAGCTCCTCGGTGGCATAAGGGTTCCTGGAGTTTTCTTCTCCCTCTCATTGCTTCAAGTTGTGCCATTTCCCTCTGTGACCAAACCCTAACTTGTTAGTTGGGACATTTTCAGAGGTGGCCAAAGTGGAGCTTGGAGTTGGAGCGTTGGCCGTGGAGCACCTTTCTTCCCCAGCGCCGGTCCTTCCTCTTCCACGACCTCCTCAGCACCCTCTAGACCTCCAGGTAATCCCCCTGGTAGTCCCTAGGCTTGGCACACGCTTGTATGAATGCTGCGGAGCTCAATTTTAGCTGTGGTCATTTTGGCCGTGTGTGTCGTCTTGTTCCTCTCTGGCTCGCTGGCGTTCAAGGCCGTCGCCGCCGTCGAGAGTGGTCCCAGTGTGTGCGCAACACTATTGCGCACACATTGGTGTCCTAGCTTGGCGCCGGTGAAGTCCTCATCGCCGGCGACAAGCTTTTGAGAACGCTCGGGATCTTTGTCGGACAACAGCAAGGCTGTTGTCGTTTTTAGGACAAAGATCCTCCGCTTTAATGCCTCAATCATTGCTAATCATGGGGTTAGCCTTTAATGCCTTTAATCATGTCCTTTGTCGCGCATTTAAGGCCTCGTGCTGGACCTCCTTGTGTCCCGCGCGCCTTAACTCCTTGCTCACAGCGTCTTGTCTTGAAGGCCGAGGCTCGGATCTGGCCGCCAAGACCTCCTCAGGAGATCTTGAACGTCCCAGACCTCCTCCATTCGCATCTTAGCCGTCCGGACCTCCCCGGAGGTGCAGTGGACGCAAGACCTCCGCGTAGGACCTCCTCGAGGTCATCTCAACCGTTGAGGACCTCCCTCGCTTAATCTGAGCCATTCCGGTCCTCTCTTGTTCGTTGTGGTCCGTTGGATGTAGCATCAACGGCCACGACCTCCCCTCTGCCCGCGCGTGCGCGTTGCTGGGAGGACATGGACCGTTAGATCCAGGATCTATGGCCCATGTCCTCTGGACCTTCGCGAGCGCGCGTGCGTGTTATCCCCTGGGAGGTCTTGAGCCGTTAGATCCAGGATCTATGGCTCATGTCCTCCCCGGTTCTTTTGGTTTTTAGGATTTCCAGAGAACACTTATTTGTGAGCTGAAAAAGGTATGAACTTTAAAAATGCATAACTAATTCATTTTAAATCCAAATGAGGTGGTTCAAATTTTTGCAGCTCTGGTTTGAGCTGAGCTCTAATCTAAAAATGGTTGTGAGCTCAGTTCGGTTCCAGAAAAGTGAATTGCAAATAGATTTCAAAACTAACTTTAAATGTTACATTAAAAATTCAAGTTAACTTGTAAAATGCATAAGTAAATCTCTGTAGGTTATTTTTGAGTGAATCCAACTTTGTTGGCTTCCTCTGTTAATGCACTAAATGTTAGGATAGGATTTAGGCATGTCACTATTGTCAAAAAGCTTACTTGTGCATTTTAATTTTGTTCAAGTTCTTGTCTTTGAAAAATTATAGAAAGTGCATAATAGCTCCAAATAAGGTGAACTCAATTGTGTTATTCATCTCATGAGGTGCTTGTTTTACTGTAAAAATCCCAGCTACACCACCTTTCTAGAAAATGTTGCCAAATAATTAAATTAGTGATTAGTGGCAGTTTTGATTTTTAGGGCTGAGCAGAATTGTTTTGCTCATATCTTTTGCATTGAGAATCCAAATCAATTGGTTCTTATTGCTAAATTCCCTAAAAATCATCCGCTCGCTACTGTAGAAATTTTAGAGCATTTGGAGTTTGTTTGCTGTGCTGTCTTTGTGGTTTTCGTCGTTCTTATCGATTCTTTTCGCCTTTTCGTTAGGTGCCGACGAGTGCTTTGAACCCGTGAGTGATCCTCAGCAACATATTGAGCAAAACCAGCAAGGCAAGCAGTTTGATCATATCCCATTATTGTCCCATTACTTTAAAGCTTAATACTTTGTTTCACTTATATGTATGCATGCTACTTTGTGTTAAAATGTCGTTAGTAATCCTATAGATGCATATTCTGTAGGTAAATGTTCATTCTCTACTACTAAGCCTAGGACTATCTTGCTGCGATTTAGAGTTCGATGGATGGACTCTTATCGCTTAGTAGTTTACGTTGATAATGCTTAGAAATGCTTAGACCACGGTAGAAATAGGCGGTTGTCGACATTATGTCGATGGCCTTGATCACACTAAAATTATTATTCTATTATGTCCATCTTGTGCTTTGTGTTACTTTGTAAACAAATAAAACAAAAATGAAAACAAAACTGTTATTGACTTGGGCACAATGGATGTGGTGTGATTGTTGGGTGTGAATGGAATGGTGCCTAGGTCCCCAAGGACCGAGTTACTTGTGTCACTAAGCCAAGCGCTTATACGTGCTAATCACACGAGGGTATTGGGAACCCCTCTTGGCTAAGTACTTTGGGAGGTGTTAATTGGGGGTCGCAGGTGAGTAAAACTGTTTTATAAGGGAAAGAGCACCCTTGATTCTTTGCTGGGGGCGATGTCTCCTACCTTAGGGTTGTCGCAACTCTTAATTAGCATCATTCATTGGAAATGCCTCGTAGGACTTAGCTGTGCCGGCACACCAAAGGAAGTGTGCTAAATAGCTTGGCGAAAAGGCGGTTTGACGTGTGGGTACATTGGTACACCCCTGCAGGGTTAAAACTATTCGAATAGCCTCGTCCTAGGTTATGGACATGCTTGGTAAGGTCGTGCAAGAACTAGACTACAACATTTAATTAAAAATTGATGGGTTGGTATGAATGGATGTTCATACTATTGTGGTGGCTATTGGGTTAGTCACTTCCAAGATTGTTGTTGTCATCTACCTTTTGTTACTATTGTTAATTGTCTCGTTGTTTCTTGCAAATGAAAATTGAATTGCAAAATTGCTTTGGAACCTATTTAAATATTGCAAATGAAAACTTGCTTTATGCTAAAATAAGTCCAAAGCCTCATCCACTCAAATAAAGCTTGCATGTAGTTAAACTATAGTTCTGTTATACTACACGTTAGTCTTGCGAGTACATTTTTGTACTCATTTGCTTTGCTTAATAACTTTGTCGCAGAGGAGGTAGGGTCCAAAGGGCTTTACTTTTGTGAGATGTGCGGTGGTTGGGAATCGAGCTAGGCGACTTGGTTGGTTGCCTTGTGGGCTAAAGGCAAACCTTGTGGCTCTCTTTTGGTTTATCACCATCTTATGGCTTTTTGCTTCCGCTGTGTTACTTTTATTAGTTGTATTTGGCCGGTCGGCCCCTTTTGTAATAACTCTATATGATGTATGTCTTTTATCCTAGTTCGTGCTTTGGTTCTATGTTTTGAATGGAATTGATGCATGATTTTATAAAGGGGTATGTATACTGCATTCTGAGAAGTATACATATCTCGAAGACACGGATTATTATGTTTGTGATGCTAGGGTCAATGGATGACTAAGTATTACAAGCCTAATAAACCGGGGTCCTCACAGTAAGCAATCTAAAATTGCACATAGGATTGAAGTACTCAAGAATGTGGGATTCTGAAGTGGTATTCAGGGTTGGTTTAGTCGACACAAGCCAATACACGAAGTTGCAATATAGCTAACCTTTAACTCAATGAAATCCAAGAAAACTAAAGGGGTGCGGCCTCCTTAAATAGGGGAAGGGGAGCCGCACATAGCTAAGAGATAGGGTGGTACTATTCACACGTAAACAATACTGCGTGAACAGTACGGGCCGCCTAGGGTGGCGTCTTTCCTTTGGGCCCAAGCATTACAAGGCCCATGGCCCAAAATAAAAGTGTCGTAGCACCTTCTTTTGATGATTGGATGCGCTTAGAAGGAATTTGGAGGTGGGCTAGATCTGTTGGAAAGAGGACAAGATAAGCTTTCCATCAAGTGCTCGTGGACCTCGAACAGATTTCGTATGTGAAAGTTATGCACATTTGAAGTCAGTGTTGTTTCCGGAGATTGAATTGTATTCCAAAACGGGTCCAACTTGAAATCTTGCTTGTCTTGGACCAAAAGTGATGTGGTGCTGCACAAATATACATTTTCATCATTAGGTAGCATCATATAATATAAAGACACTCATAGAAACGAGCTTACCTGATAATTTAAGTGAAGCGTACAAGCTCTTGTACTTAGAGTAGCAAGCATAGTAAATATGGTTATATCAATAAGGGACATGTCCTCATTAGGCAAGAACTGTTGGGAGTAAGCACTAAGCAGATCAGTTCTACAAAAAATTGTCCGGGTGATTTCTTTGATCAATAATGTAATAGATTTGCATTCAAACTTTTCCAAACATGCATAGGTATTCATCATCTGTAAATTGGGAAATGCGGTGACCAACATTTCCTGTGTTGGTTTACAGCGAGTTGTTCTCGACCTGAGGGCAAATCAAGTGCTCCTGACCTCACTACCTCGTAAATGATCATGAAAAATTCCAAAAACATTTAACATCGTTAATACAAAATTAATTTACAATGTCAGAAAATTTCAAATCTAATCAAAAGAGACAAAAATAGGCTGGAAAGGAAATTCGAAACTAAAAAGGGGGAAAAGAAAAAGATTCATCGAAATGTCTTTTTTTTCTCCTAATCTGTATCGTGTTTTTAGTTATTTTTTTGCAGGATGCTAGATTATTTCGATCTATCTAAATATTTTTCGGAATTTTTCACAACAATTTGCATCATTTTTTGAAAGGTGAAAGCACAGTAACACAGAATATTTTATCGGTCTAGGAGAGCCCTCTTGAGTACGAAAACCATTTGACGGTTTGAGATAGCCTCGCAATTCAACCATCAATACCCTCACGGCTTCACCCATCATCTGAACACACAAGTTTTGCTTCGATTTTGTTCAGTGGAATAATTCTATCTGTTAAGGTGGTAATGACACGTGGGCATTGAGCTGGTGGGGTTTTACAGGAAATCATTTTAGTTTAGTTTAGCGATTTCGAAAACATGTAATATGATTCTTTTTTTAGTCCGTAGCAACACACAGATATTCAACTAGTACAGTAAAATACAAGACAAGAGTATCGCTAGGGTTTCAGTAAAATATAAGACAAGAGTATCGCTAGCGTGAAACCCATTTATCACATAATGCTAGACAACCTGGCTTCCAAACCACACTGTAAATAGACCACTCTACATAGCAGTATGAAAAAGTTCTTGTAAAGATTTATACGAAAGTTTTAGTCCGTAGAGCTCCCCTGCATATAACAATCCAGACACTTCACACAGCCCACTGTTCTGAAAAGAGAGAGAAACTTCAAAGTGAATAAGAAAAGATAACAAGGTAAATGATGGTGTAAATTGGAACAATTATACCAATATGAAATTCAGGCACAAGGTAGAACAGAGCACCTAAAAACATCAGTGCTTGCGATAACCACTAATCAGTACATGAAAAGAGACAGAATATGTTGGTCTCTATGAACTTCTAATGTCAGGCTGGTCCAACAGATGGAGAGGATCATTCCTACCTTATGCCACAAGGTCCAACCCAACAGGGGAGAAAATGCCATCACAATTAACTGTGCTCCAGATCCTTACTGCCACTCAAAACAATCATGAACATATCTGTGCTTAGGAAAACAATGCAAGTTTGTTTTCCCAGGAATGTATCATCAGTTTTTTTTTTTTTTGATGAAGTGGCAAGGGGAAGCAAACTACAATACACATTTACAAACCACTTGTGAGATTTCAATCTTAAGACATCTCCGTATCAATCTTAAACAAACGATAAACAGGGGCAAATAATAAGAGCACCACAGAACTACATATTGTATTAATGTTCTGAACCAGTTCCCAGTGTTCAATCAGAATTACCGAATTTGACAAATTATAGCAGAGAATACTATGGATTAAAGGAAATACAACGTAATAAGTAAATGAGTACAGACAGTGCGGGTACAGTGAGAAGCCTGGCAGCTGTCTCAAGCTAAGCTCGTATGCAGAACTACCGTACCATACACCTGGCAGCAAGTCACGAGGTTTGCCATCCCTTTGACAAGTGGCCTCATCACAATAAGTGGCATCCCGATTATCTTTTACTCTATGCGATAACCGTATTACAATAAAATTAAATGTTAGAAATGCCTAAAAAGGTAATAGTCCGGAGTCTTCAACATTAGCTGTTTGCCCTGGCAATATAGTCCAAGTATCCAGCCAAAAGTTAGATGATATAATAGAGCTAAAGATCCAAATGACGCTGATCGATCATGTTCAGTGAAGTGCATTTTGACACTTCAGGTATCCAAGTTCAGAGGCCGGAGAAGTTGAGATCTATTCAAAAATTCCTGTTGCGGCATCTTCTTTAACCTCTGTAATAACCTTAAGAAGGTCGACTGGAGTTGCAGCAGGGTCTAATTCATGGCACCCTTTTGGAGCATTATTGCCTTCTTCCCCAGTGAGCAGACGAGAAGGAACCCGGTGTGAAAAGCGGAAAAGCTCTTCCTTTGGTATCCTTCTAACCACATCAGAGTCCGTGTGCCTATGAAAGACTGCTTTGAAACCAGCGACCTTCAGCAATGGGATGACAGTCACACCTTGCTCATCAGTGAAATCATCGATCACTTCTACTATCTCATACTTGTATATGACATCATCAGGTGTAAGCTCATTCCAATCAGAAGACCAGTTTTGGTACAAAGCCCATGTATCACTTTTCTTGGGAACAATCTTGATAATTCCCCGAGGACCTTTACTCCAGCTAACTCTGTGGGAAAAGATGTTGACTGTTTCCGTAATCTGATATCTTCCAACCCTAAAATCACCACATGTCTTTGAGAAACCAGAGGCAACCCAGCTAATTGGTGCCAGTTCACTGTTGGACTTGGAATTGAGGAAACTCATTCGGATCCTGAAAGGTTTCCTTGAAATAACTTTCTGCACCATTGCATATAGACGAGGCATGCCATCTTCGCTGTCATATGTAGCCCATACCTGATCATTGTCAAAAGTTCTTTCTGTGCGATCTTTATCAAAATCATGGAAGTCTGGGTCTGGTACATCAATGGACACAGGCACACGCTTCTGTTCCGTATTCTTTTCATCAGTTGCAGGAATTTCGACATCAGCGCCTTTTGAGTTGTACATCTTGAATTTGCGGCTGGGATTATCAGAGAGGACGCCATTCACCTTTACATTGTGGTCAACGTGCTTTTCTTTTCTTTTTGCTTTCCCTTTCTCTGCAAACTGGGTAGATGCTGAAATGTTCAAATCTTGTAACTTTTCGCGGACTGCAGCCTTGGCTTTCTCAAGAAGAAGACTCCGGGTGTCCAGTTGGAAGATCTCCCTCAAGACATTAGCTCTTCTTCCGCTTACTGCAGATCTAAACTTTTCCATTGAAGTACCATTAACCCTTCCCATATCAGCGAACACAGTTGTTCCTGGAGTTGCAGCCACAGTCTCCTTGTTATCTCCATTACAATCTACAGGAGCATAGCCATTATTAATATTCTGCCTCCTTTTTGAAAACCGTCCACGCCCCGATGTAGGTCTCTCCTGCCCATACTCATTGCCACTTGAAGAATAATTGTACATGTAGCTCTTCTCATGTTTTCTTTTCGATTTCTCTGAGGCCTGTGTACTGTAAGCATTTGCACCAGCAATACCTGTTGTCTTGGAGTACTGATTCCACTGGAAACTTTGGTTGTTGTACGACTCATAAGTGTTCTCTTGTTGGTATACTCCATGTCCTGTGCCTGGAATGCTAGAGGATTTGTTTGCTGAACTATATGAATGCTTAACGGTATTGTGGTTCTGCTCCTGCTCCTGCTGCTTGGTTGGCCAGGAGAATGAGGAACTAGTTCCATTGCAAGGATAACCAGTCTCTACAGCCATGAATGCATGGTGGCAGTTTGGGCACAGAAGGTTGTGATTCAGATAAATTCTCAAGTACTCATACTGCATCCGACAGCGGTTGCATGATGTCCAGAATGTGTCAAGTGCCACAGGACGAGTAGTAGCCTCAGCTGCTGCTGCTGCTGCAGCGGCGGCGGCATTCTTTCGAGCTCGCTTGTTTGCTTTCTTATCATAAGTATACAAACCATTGACCCCATTTGTGACAGAATGATCCCTCCTCTTCTGATCATAGAGCATCTTCCTGCTCTTATCAGATAGCACGCTCCACGCCTCCGAGATAAGTTTAAAGGCGCTCTCAGAACCGACTGACTTGTTCTTGTCAGGATGCAGCTGGAGAGCTAGCTTTCTATACTGTTTCTTCACCTCCTCTTCATCAGCAAAAGCACTGAGAGACAAAATACGGTACCAGTCGCTCTCTCCGTCAATCTTCGATTCAGATGCAAGGTGAACTTCAAGCGTCGAGACCATCTGAGATATGCCATCAAGTGACGGGCATAGGTTCTGCGCCTTGATTGCAGACCTCCGTGCACCCTTGACGTCACGCGCATGGAACTTCCTCTCTGCTGCCTCCCTTGCTTTCAGGGCTTCGTCCATCAAGTCACGGGTATTCTGCTCCACGCTCATCTTCACCTTCAGATTCAATCAGTCAGTTGGTCTTGAGCAGGCACCAAGGAGCCCAAGACCAACCACTAAACTACGGCTTAATACACTCCTTGCATCATTTGAACCCAAAAATCATGAGATTTTCAACACCACGATCTGCATGAAATATGACGATGTCAGGAATCTTGGAGAACAGACATAAGAAATAGGCGAATGGGACGAACTAAAACATCAGCTACTATAATTTGAACCAAAATGGAACTCTGAAACAGCCAAGTTCACTTGATTCAAAATTCTCTCTTCATAGAAGTGCTCCCATTTACCTTAGAAAACTTAGTTTGGGACAGCAAAACTGTTCTCGAGCAGCTGCTAAGCAGACGATGAGCTAAAGCTAAACTAAACAAGAAGCCACCATGCCTACACTGGGAAACAAACAATACGTCTTTTCTAGCAAAAGATCCAAGCTTTCCTTCACAAAACCACGAAATCTCAAAACCCAACTCCGAAAACCAGCTCAAAACCGGAAAAGACGAGCAAAACAAGTCCTAGAAATCCCAAATCAGCACAAGGCACCCTCCAATCCAGCTCCAATCGGGCCAGCAAACCTACTGATCCGCGTGATCCGCGCCTCAGAACACCAATCTAGGTACAATTATGACCTTCAAACCCGAAGAAATTGGAGGGTTCCAAGAACCGGCCCCAAACCCTAGGTGCCCAGATCTGCCGCTAGACACCACGGCCAGCTGCGAACAGCAGTTCGATCGAGAGCTAAGAAGGAGAGGAATCGATCTAGGAAGTACCTGCTCCAATTGGTTCGAGGATGCACGCGAATTCAGGAGGATTCGAAGCCACGAGCGCCCCAAAATTGTATTTTTCCCCAAGATTTATTTGAGGGCTTAAAAAACAGGACTTTTTTTGGGCCCAAACTTTTAGTCAAACTGCCAAAAAAAATTTGATACCGGGGGTACTAGTAGGAAAAAAGTAGGTCATGTGTTGTTGTGTGTAAAAAAAAATTCCAATCTGTTTCGATGCCCTAAAAGTTTTGAACTTTGCCCTCATTTGATGCCAAAAATTAATTTTCATGGCTGCCCAAACTTAACCATGGTTAAGCCTCACACAGGGGCATTTCCGCCATTTCATCCTATAACAAACAGCACTATTAAAGCAAATTCAGGTGCTGGATGATGCATGTTTAATTAAATTAGGGGTTTTTAAGGCTTAATTATTGGCTGGAGTTTCGGTGTTAATAGAGGGCCACCCACATGTGATGTGAAGGAGGTCATAAATATCCCTGGGTGTGTCCCACAGCATACATACACACACTCTATACGAATACGCGCACGTACGTATCCGGCACTTTATTCGGGCCATTTGAGTAATCTCGTGCCTGTGGGTAACCCACTGTTGCAGTTGGCTTAACCAGATACCAGGGGCCTTTTGGGGTTTTCACAGCACGGTCTAGGGGTTAAAATCACGACCACCAAACAGGAAAAGTCTCTCTAACCCTTATTCGTTTTTTTTTTTGATAGATACCTTGTGCAGCTGTGCTTGTGTACGTGTAGGCGTGTGAGGAACTTTTTGCACACGTGGGACCCACCCTTCATGTTTCTCTTTTAAGTGCCCTCCTCTACATCATCACATCATTGACCAGCATCTTTTTTTTTTGCCATCTCAAAAAAAATACAACACTGACACTATTGCTAGTACTATTGCAGTGGCTATTAACCCGGTAGTTATTATCACAAGCATTGTCATTACAGAGAAGATGCATGTTCAGAAGCATGCAGATAGAGTGTAGCATTTTGGAGTAAGCAAGCTAAACTGCATTGATAAGTAAGGTGCATAACAAGAGCCTTGCGACTGGAAACTGAGCACTGAAACTGCATACTGTGTAGTTCCATTCTGGGGTGGATCTTGGCATTTGTTCTTGTTTGAGCAGCAGCCTGCAGACTGCAGCTGAATGTTCGTAATAGACTTGTTGGTCTGAAGATATCATCGGGTCATTGCAGTCAGCGAGTGAATATTACTCAAGGTCGTACACTGTTGGAAGTTAGTGTGGCAGTTCTAGGATGGCAGAGGTTAACAATCTTTAGGTGTTGTTTGTTCTTGCAGGCTTTGCAGTAGTCACAACTCAGAAGCTGATCTTGCACCAATGAAGTGATCTTGATAGGTGAATGTGGAGCTATGTGTTCAGGAGTTGCTCATTGGACCACGGAGGCATGCAGACAAGAGAAATGCCTGCTGCCCTGGAGACTAGATTCTGGAGCTGTGAGTTGAGAATGCAGTGGATTACTGAGCAACGACGTATGCCTTTCATTTCAGGTGAAGGCTCTAGTAGTTTTATCAAGAGCAATACGAGTACCAGCTGAATCTTGAGACTACTGGAACATGCAGGCAAGAGAGAAATATACATGCTGCCCGGGAGTTCTGGATGCAATGGACAATTCAGTTCCATAATTCGGTAGTTTTAACAATAGCAGCAACTGTACCAAGTACCAGCTGAACCTTTAGAATTCATTTCGTTCGTCTCAATTGTTAGATGCTGGGGTCTGCAAGTTCACTTTAACCGAGCAACCTTTCACTTTGTTTCAGACTGGAATTCTGCTGAGGAGCATCAGCCCGGTGTTCAACTGAACATAGAGATCTTTGGCTTTCTTTTCAAAGGCAAAACTGAAGATGAAGACTAATTTGATTGCCGCCGTATATCAGAAGCTGAAAAGACGAGAATATTCGGTATTGCAAATGGGAGCTACAAGAGAAAAAGGCAGATTTCAAGGCCTGTGTTTGTATATAGTTTGTGTGTACAACCATTCTCACCGGCTGAATTTTGAGGCCAGGGTAAAAAAATGGTCGGTTATTAATGTTCGTAGATGCAACTGCAATGGAACTAACTAAGATCACGTTGAAGTTGAGCTACTAGAATTTCATGCCGGGTGCAGTTCTGCAGTTTTGAGAATCTTCAGACTGGCGCTCCATATTCGTTAAGGCCATACAAAAATATTAGCATTGCAGCAAACACAGGGAGTGATTTTAACTAGTTTTTGCATCAATCAGCAGTTTACAGTGCTGGAAGGAATATATAGGACTGAACTCCAAGCAAGATTCTGTTCGATATATCACGTACCGATGCAGCATATGGCACATTAACATGGCGTGCTCTGACGAAAATCTCCTGCCATTCCTTCTTTGGTGAAGGTGGTGACTTGTATTTCAGATCAGGAAAGAAGAAACGAAAAGGAGAAGAACTCGCGGTGAGCGCATGTTGTAATTAGGCCGAATCTATATTGGGCTCGGAAGCCCAGACAAGAATTTCGGCCCATTAAAACTTGCATCTGAACTTCTCTTCCAGAATCCAACCCGACAGCTTCCGACTCCGAGCTTCTGAGAGGCGAGGGGTTTAACGTGCTCCAACTCCGGCGAACTATGGTTCCGGCGAGCCACATGGCCGAGTCGGAGGAGGCGCGGCGGCGGCAGGAGCTGGCGGAAGAGGGGCAGCGGCACCTGGAGGAGGCCATCGCCGCGGCATTCCAGATCCTCACCTCCATCAACCACGAGCTCTGCATCCCCGCCCTCTGGTCCTCCTCCTCCTCCTCCCACCACCAGCAACAGCACCCGACTGCCGCTGCGCCTACCGCAGTCGACTCCGACGCCTCCTCTTACGCGGCTGGCTGCGGTGGCAGTGGGGGAGCCTCGCTGGAAGAGGCGAGGCACCGCTACAAGACGGCCGTGGCGGCGCTGCGCGCGTCCATCACCACCGTATCCTCCTGCGCTCAGATGAGATTTTACAGGCCGTCCTTAAATCTCTAATCTTCCTGACCTCATAATATGAGTTCTTAGGAACCGAATAATCTTTAGGTGTCTTCTACTATGCAATTCGATGGGAAAAGATTGCTTTTTTGTGTGTGTTTCTTATGCTGCTAGGTAGTTCAGGTCGGTGTGAAGGACATGGCAATTAAAAATCTGGAATCTAACCTTGGAAATTCTACGGGGATATGCTTTAATGTAAAGAATGCGAGTTCCAAGGGAACATTTGGTGGAGCTCATGTGATTTTGACGGGGGAAGATGGAATTTACGTGTTTGCTTCTGCTCTGTAGACTAGGCAAGAAATTGTTGGCAAAATGATCATGGAAAGCAAATTTTGACGTCAGACGACGGGGGTGTTCTGGTGTGTTGATATGTAATTGAGCAAATAAAGTGTTGCATGGCCGTAAAAGTATTTTGATTCGTAAGAAACGTAGAGACCGTGGTTTTGTCTTACATCTAATGATGGCATCGTTGTCGAAGAGGCTGGGGACTTAATTCTTTGTTTTGCAAAAGTTGGAATGCATTCAAAGGCTAGGCAGTCTAACCGGCCTTGTAGCGGTTTGGTCGGTTATAGCCGGATGGTCAGCAGTGCAGGCTTAGGGTAAATGAACACCAAACACGTGTATTCGTGTGTTTAGGAATACGTTTGCACTAGGTGCTATTGAAAATAGAAACTAAGTGTGAAACTAGATAGCGTTTAATTAAAAAGTCCAAAGAGGATGTTTTCTAGTGAAGGGAAGCGATCAGACCGACCACACCATGGAGGTCAGTCCGCTGGCAATTAGGCCGTTGTCCTGTTACTGGTGGGCACAGTCAGACCGGCCAAGGGTTGGTGGTCCGACCAGCATGGTGACGACAGTGGTGTGGCGTTTCAGCGCATAGTGAGTTATGCTGAAATTTGGGAATTGGTTTAGGGTCATGGAATTGATGTATATGCATTGCATGATGTATGTTTTGGCTAACGTGTCTCAAGTTGTGAAGAATTTGTGTTCGAAATTGATTTCTTGGTTTATTGTTGTGCAGGAAAGCTTGGAGTCAACTGTGGTCAACGGCGGTGATGATTGGGACTTTGGTTTGGTGAAATCAATGTCCAAAACGATTAAGGATGCCGGGTGAAGTGGTTGGCCTCAAGTAAGGCGCAAGATGGATAAGAACGTAAAGTTTGGTGCAACGTATTGCATCAAGTGGCTTGAGGCGGTGTAAGTGTTGAGGTGGTCCGATGCGAGCCGGATGGGAGAGATTTGCCGACATAAGGAAAGTCATTGGTGAACCTATGCATGGCAAAGTATATAATTGCTTCACAAGATTGAACTCAGTCAAGAATGGAAGGATCGAGAAGGGGTATTTTGGTATCTTCACCAAATATCGGGTAGGTGACCTTGGAGAAACCGCAGCATATGACGGCGCAAAGGAGAAGCGGTTTAAGTCACGAGGATGACAAGATCACGAAGAAACGGATTTGAGAGCACCGGATCGTCATATGCTTTGAGAAGCGTGCATGAGTGAGTGGTCCATTTGTGTGTGGGTTTAACGGGTGTCTGTTAGGGTTTCTCTCTAATCCTAGCCTCACTATATAAGGGTTGGTGCAGAATTTGCACCCAACTAAGAGCTTAGGAACCCCAATTTGAAATTTCGGGGAAAGTGGAGAGATGAGAGAAGTCTGGGGTTTGAGAGGTGTACTGAGAGAATTTGTGAGATTTAGCTAGCTTGTGTTCTCCATGTTGTAGTTGTAAATCCTCGATTCCTCAATATCAATCCAAGCATTTGTCTCTTGTTCTTGCTCTCTTTCTTTGAGATTTTGGTTCTTGTGTTCTAGGGGATTTGATTTGGTCTTTTGTTGCTTGCTAGGACTTGTGTAAGCTGATTTAAGGTTATATTGATCATCTTTAATCCACGAACAAGTATTTGGATCAAATTTTGGTTTTTGCCCGGTTTTGAACCCTTTTGCACTCAAACAAGAAACTCTTAGAATCTTGTCCATGATTGTCTAGATCTTAAATTGGAATAGGTTCTTGACATTCTTGTTGACTTGTGTATGGAATTTCAAATGATTTAGATTTATAGATCAAAAATTATGTCATTTTATGAATCCAAAGTCGTATTGGTTTTTTTGTAAGACCGAGGAGAGGTCAGACAGCTCGTTATGTCACGACCTAACATCAAATCGGATAATTGTGAGTAGTGAGTAATGGGAGGCTTCGGCTCGGCTTCTTTCTAGGTGTCGTGGCTTGGATAACCAAGAGGAGGGGCTCTCGGGATCAGCATGGGCACAGGGGGATAGGGCGCACCAGGAGACCGGGAGAGAGAGAGAGAGAGAATTGGGAAAGGACAATTAGAGATAACTTTTTGATTGATTTAGCAGTAAATAATCTGGCCGACTTCTTATAAAGATGGAAAGACCCATAACGTATGGTATCTAATCCAAACTCTATCTCTTGAACTTACTATATCTATTGGTGGCTTAAGGCTCAACAAATTAAACTAATTGCAACTCTATCTCTTAATAAAGAAACTTATATTTTCTAATTTGAAAGAGCCGCAACCGCTGATGTTGTTGCCGCACCCCTGGGCCACCGGCTATAGATCTTTCCCCACATGACAACTCTATCTCTTAATAAAGTAATTGTTTTTGAATGCTATTGTTCTTATGTATACTTGATCGGACTTACTGAGTTTCTGTGTGTTGTTTAGGAGATTGGATCAATAGATGACAAAGTAAATGAAGTTGAGATTGGGAGATTAGAAGAGCATGCATCTGTTTTGAGAAAGTTCTTCCTTAGGACTATCATGAACCTCCCCCCAAGTTAACGAAATACTAACACCACATAATGCAGAAGTCCGAATAAGATGGGTTTTTAAATGCAATACCTTGTGCCCTGTGTTTCCAGCTCCTTGACATCACTCAACTTCGATGTACATGATATAGGATTCAATAATATCCAATTAATGGAACTAATTATCTGTAACATTTATTATGGATAATGGTCTTTTTAATAGCCCTTGAAGATACCTCCGATCGTTAGTATCTACAACCGCTAGGAAAGATTACGACTACTTTATGGTCATAAGCTCTATTATGACCGCCTTATGGTTGTAAGCTCTATCACGACCACCTTACGATCGTAAGGTCTACTTGTGACCATCCTATAGTTGATAAAACCTACAGACATGTAGACCTTATCGATTATGGACTCTATACACTACGTTCATTCACACGTGGTAGTTAATACACGTGTAGTTTATCCCTGACATAACTGCATGTAGTTCTCTTTGTCTCTGACTTAACTGTATAGCAAACGTGTAGGAGGATGTCTCTCTGACAATAACCATAATAACGTGCGCATTTAAGCAACTGTCAAGACGCCTCCTGATACACAACAACTGCCACCCTTCAGAGGCTTTATAAGGGGCGATGCCGATAGACATTATACTTAGTCTCGGTGGCTTGTTTCATTCTGTAAACTCATTCAATACAAGAACACATGAGTAGAGCTATTATTATCTCTGGAGAAGGTCTGAACCTATCTAAACAAACCATGTCTCTTCTTGCGTGATCTCGAGTGTTGTGTCCTCAACATTTATTTCATAAGATCGATAGTAAAACATCGACAGTATTGTTGTCTCTAGGAGATCTAAGATGGGTTCTCAAATTTGTTCCAAAATTCGTATGTTGTCACATACTTTAATAGCGTTAGAGAAGTTTATGCTGGCACCTGACGATGCACTAGACACAAAATGTCCTGTAAAACAGCACTTTTTACCATATACTTAAGCTCACAGAATCTACAATTCTAGAATATGTTTACCCCATATACCCCCAAGATTTGGCGACTCCCTAGGAGACCAGCGCTCCCCACCCCAAGCTCCCCACCGGTGCCACTTCGGCACCGGCGACCACCCCCTCCTCCTCCAAAGCCCATCAACAGACTCACCCCAATGAGACCAAGACGCCTCAAACCAACCCTCCCCCAATCCCCGGCCTTTGTTTTCCCTCATCATGCCTCCTCTCCTCGCAGTAGCCACCACCAACAAGCCCCCCACCTTCCTCCATCGCCAAGCCTTCCCTTTTTCTCGCCCTACTATCCCAAACCTCTGCTCCCTCCTCACCCCAAACCCCTATCGAGGCTAGATCTAGATCTGATCTGGCCCGCACCGCTGGCCTGCCGCAGCCCCGCCATGACCTCGCCACCGGCTCTCTACAGCTCATATACACTCGCTACTATGGCCGCCTCCCCACGCAACTCTCTGACAACCTCTACGCAGCCACGCCTTGGTAGCCTTGGTTCCTTGACTCCTTTGGACCGCACCCAGTGTAACACCTTGATTTTTTGGAGTCTTTTTGAATTTTCAAAATAAAAAGAACCATTTTGTTTTGATGAGAATTCAAAGCTTAACTTGAGAATTTCAGTATGGACTTCAATTGACTAAACCAGACTTCAACTAAAGACTCTCTTTTGGTGGTTGGGTTTGCTGGAGTTTTGGTGATCCCTCCCCTTTTGTGCTGGTTTTGCCCTTATCTGATCTAGACCTCCTTAGGTCTAGACCTCCCAAGTGGTTGGATTTTCTCCGATCCAGGCCTACCTTCCTAGGTCTAAACCTCACTCATGTTCATTTGAACTCACTCTCTGTTCTGTTAGAACTCCTCCTTGTCTATTTGGACCTCCCCATGTCCTTCAGGACCTCCCTGTGTCCTTTAGGACCTCCTCCTTGTCTATTTGGACCTCCCCGTATCCTTCAGGACCTCCCTGTGTCCTTCAGGACCTCCTCCTTGTCTATTTGGACCTCCCCGTGTCCTTCAGGACCTCTCTGTGTCCTTTAAGACCTCCCCCTTGTTAGATCTGGCTGTTAAAACCTCCCCTTTGGAGATCTTAACCGTCCAAACCTCCCCCATGTTAGATCTGGCCGTTAATACCTCCCCTTTGGAGATCTTAACCGTCCAGACCTCCCCCTTGTTAGATCTGGCCGTTAAGACCTCCCCTTTGGAGATCTTAACCGTCCAGACCTCCCCCATGTTAGATCTCGCCGTTAAGACCTCCCCATGTTAGATCTCGCCGTTAAGACCTCCCTTTGGAGATCTTAACCATCCGCACCTCCCCTTGTTAGATCTCGCCATTAAGACCTCCCTTTGGAGATCTTAACCGCCTGCACCTCCCCTTGTTAGATCTGGCCGTTAAGACCTCCCCTTTGGAAGATCTTAACCGTCCAGACCTCCCCTTTGAGGATCTGACCGTCAGGACCTCCCCTTACCTCTACGCGATCTCCTCTAGGTCTCCGCAGGACCTCCCCTTGAGCTTTGACTGGCCCCATTTGGCAATCACACTCCTTTTTTCTTTATCCTTTGATCGTGTCCTTTGCGCATGGGAGTCTCCCCACATTTAATGCTTGTTGTATCGCATTAAATGCTTCTACCTTTTTGCAGCACCCGTGCTATTCTTTTGTCCCATCTTTTGCCTACTCCCATTGTCCTTTTCACCAACTCTTGAACATGTGTAACCATGGATATCTGGGCGGCTCTGGCTATATAAGCTTGGACAGCCCTTCCCCTTTACCCTTTTGCTCATTTCCACTCTCTGGACCTCCTCCTGAAGCTTCGGACCTCCTCCAGCAAGCTCCTTGGATCTCCTCCAAACCGACCTAGCCTCTCTGTTGGTTTTATTTTGGAGTTTCATTAAAGTTTCTTTAGATCTTATTTGAGCTTTGTGTTGAGTTGCTTTGGTTTCCTCGTGCAGATTGTGAAGACACTGAGGAGCAAGAGCTCTCCGAAGAAGAAGACATCCAGGCCTTTGAACAAGGCAAGTTACACCCTTGACCATGTTGCACCCATTATTTCAAATTACTATGTTCTGTCTTAAAGGTTTATGCATGCTTACTTTACTAAGTTATTTCAATACCTGTCTTTAAACTCATAGTTATGCCTATCTCCCTTGTAAGGCCAACATTGAAATTGAACCACACTTCTTGTTACCCTAGATAAAATCTAGTTGGTACAATAGTGTGAACCAGGAGCAATTGTGAAATCTTATGCTTAGTCTTGCTTAGACCAAAAATATTTGATTTGGGAATTTTACCAACATGACCAACTGTTGTTTAAAGGTTTTAAGCCATGGCATTGGATTGTCATGGAAGCTCATAAAGGTTTATGAAAAGCAGACAAATAGAAAATGGTTTTGGACTGGGGCAACTTGGTTGCTTGGTTGGTGCATGTCCATGCACGAGCTCAACTTGGGTAGAGTTGATGCTCAGGGGTTCTGTGGATGTCGCCCTAGTCATTTGAGGACCGGCCTTTGAGCGTCCCTTTGCTATGCCTATAATGGGCTATGCCTCACCGTACAACCACATGTCTACAGAATGGGGCGTGGGACCTGGCCAATTAATTTGCAAAGTTCCATCGCGGTTGTTCTACTTTAATGTGTGGGAGGTCTTTCATAACTTATGTTTTCCACTGGCGCAAGAGGGGGCTTTTCCGGCGGGTTTCTATCCAAAGGAGGTGAATCCTTAGCGAGGGGGGGGGGCTGCGGTGGAACAATGCATTGTAAAGGCCTTGTCATAAACTCTAGACCTCTTACCTTCGGCAGTGAGAGGTGGCATTGACGAATGCCAAACAAACTAGAGGAATCATGTCGTGTGGGTAAAGTGTACCACCTCTGCAGAGTGAAAACTATTCGAACAGCCGTGTCCACGGTCATGGACGTGCTGGCGAAGACCACTCAAAGTTAGATGTTGGTTTTGTTTTCAAAAGGTTTTGGATAGACTGTTCTTTTGGGATTTCTACCCCATGGTTTGGGCAGGGAGCCTTGTGACAGGAGGGTATCCTTCACCATTTGATGATGAATGTTATCCAACTGAAAAGTTGAATTTGCAAAATGAATTTTAATTACTGTATCACTACCTTGAAACTTAGTATATGTATTTGAAATAAACTTGGCTTTACGCAAAGCAACCATATTATGCCTTCCTTTGAATATCCATGTATGCATGTCATTTTGTTACTCCACGGGTATAACTTGCGAGCACGGTTGTTGTGCTCACTCTTGCTTGAAACTAATTTTTGAGCAGGAGAGGACTTCCTTGATGATGACGAAGACCAGATCAACTAGGCCGCGCCCTCCAGCCAATTACATGTGGTGTATTGGATGGACTTGCCTTTTGTTCCACTGTGTATTTTGCTATTGTCGGTCTGTAAGCAAACTTTGTAATCAACTCTTTTGTTGTTAATAAAGTCTCGTATGGATGTATGTTATCACTTGTAATTGCTGTGAGAACTAGTCATTGATCCTTGGGACTGGTTCGGATCACAGGAGGGTTAGGACTTCTCCAAGTCCCATGACCTCCTTGGATTGGTCTCTGGACCTCCCCCAGGTTTGGTCGTGGCTCTTGGGGAGGTCCTGAGCCTCAAGACCTCCTCAGGTCAGTTCTCTGGACCTCCTGGGAGGCTTGGGAGGACTGCCCGAGAGGTCCTTAGGACCTCCTGGGAGGTCCTGGTGGACTCCCAGGGAGGTCTTGGAGGACCTCTCGGGTGAGGCCCCTGGCCGGGTCGTCACACCCAGCAATCGGCATTGAAGACACCAAGCTTCGTGTAGATCCTCTAGCACCAGGCCCCACCTCAGGGTCTCCTGCCTCCACCAAGCGCGCAAACCACATTTACTACACATGGCTGCCCCAACGCCCCTCACCTCTCGAAGCCCTTTCAAGCGATGCAGACATCTCCCAGGGCTACCGAAGTAGCCTGGTGTGCCCCATCGCCGCCATCCCATCGGAGCTTCCTCGGACAAGCTGCGATCTTTGAGCCAGGGAAGGTACATCCTCTCTCAACCACAAAGCTTTTCTGCTCGGGGTAGAAGACGGTTGGCAAGCAGTAAAGAGGCCGCGCTGGTGGCGTGCAGCTGTGTGCCGAGCCACTCCTCCAAGGCACAGACGCCCCTTTTCTCGCACTAACATCGCCTCCCCAACCCTCTTCTTCAATAAAACCAAAGGGAGGTGTTTCCGTTGTCTATGACGCGACCACAAAATTTGAAACTGTCGTGACGCTATTCGATGCTTCCTCTACTTCACATTCGGCCACCGGGCAAGTGATTGTCGGCGCAGGGATAGACACAACTGCCCACCTTCGCCGTTGCAACAAGATCCTCCGAAGAGACCTCTGCACCCGGCTCCCCCCAACCCACAAGCTCTGCCCATGGCGTTCCTAGGTGCACCCGACACCCGGCCGAATGAGGATTACTACATCATCAACGACTACCCTTAGCTCGATCAAGCTCGCAAGGTTTTGGAGGCCACTGCTCTCGTGGCCTAGGTCTTTGCGGGCGATGCAAGATCGATGATAGAGTGGCCACGAGGCGATCAAATCCTTGCTTTGGCTTGCGTCGTGAGGACGTGGCCGTTTCCCTTCACCACCTGGAGACCCACCTCCTCAAGTTTGGCAGCAAGCAAACCAGGGACAAAGTGCGTGACGCGAAGAAATTCCACCACGAAGCTCTAGAGATTCACGTGCGACCTTGGAGGTCGATGAGCCACGCTTTCGGTGCTGCGATGTTCTTCTGCGTCCGCTTTTGTCTGAAAGGGCTCCCGGTGTTCGCTTGGAAATCGGACGTTGCGGAACGCATTGTTGACATGAAACGCTTGCTGCATACCATTGAAGGGTTCTCAGCGAGCCAGGAGGACACCAGGACACTCAACCTCCGGGCTTGGACGTCCAACCCGAGCACGATTCCAAAGGTGGCCTGGATCACCTTCACTCATCAAGGTGATGACTCCAGACCGCCAAAAGCGAGCTCACGTCTCCCAGACAAATGGAGGCGAGGCCTCACCCACCGAGTGATCATCCACTTGACTACATCGAGGACCACACCGCCGCTCCACTCGACGACTTCATCTCATAGGTGGACACTGCCCCCTACGAGCTGATCACATCCTGTCTCCCCTGGAACCTGGGGGCCGTAGATGGCACGCCGGAAGCCAAAGGGGGGCGGGCCATCTACCTCCACAAGCATTTCGATAGGTTGAGGACACAGATGACAACCTCTCAAATGAAGAACACCGCAACCCCCGCGGTCACTATCGACCACCCTCGTCGCTCGACCTATGACGACCACCCCTCCACCTTGACCTGGAGGTGTAAGGAAAATGACGACAATGATGACGATGAGCGCCACCACAACCGCCCCAGCCACCGAGGCCATAGGAGCTTCGACTCGGGCACCGTCAAGCTGTGCCTGAGCTCGGGACAGGATCATGATCAATCCCCCCATCGGGGCAACACGTACGACGACCACAGGGATGGCTGACACTGGGTTGTCCCGGGAGGACTAGCTCCTCTTCCCGGTGCTTCAGTGCTTGGTCCAGACTGCTTCGCCCCCTCCAAGCCGTCGCCGGAGCAAGTCAAGTCAATCGCCGACCGAACTCTTCAGGAACTTTTTGCCTCCTATGCAAACTACCCGCATGAAGCACTACACGAGGTCTTCAACAAAACCCCATCTCATACCTCCACGCAACCCCCCCTCCCTTGAGGATGCGCGAACTGAATGGTTGCGCAAAGCGGAGGACTACATTAGTGCCACGTCGGCTGCAGCTGATAAACTAGGCCTAGCTCTAGGAACTTCGATAGCCACGACGCATAGGCCAACCTGGTCGACCTTTCTGGAAGCAGCGGGCCACCTCACCACCCCATCTACTCTGAAGGACACCTCAGGCCAAGCGCTCAGCACCTCTGTGGTCAATCCGACAGACCCTGGAGGCTCACCCCAGGCAGCATCACCCCAACCCCAGGAGGTGGTCCCTCCCAACGACACCCTACTCGCCTTTGGTCTGGTGGCCATTGTCAAGGCGCTGACCACACGTGCACTACAAGCACCCGAGGGGCTCCATGCCACGCTAGAACTAGCAGGAGGGAGAGTAGTTTCAACTGAAGGGCCAGGCCACCTCGCTGATCGCCCATTGCTCCAGACCGGCGAGCTCACAGACCTGGAGATCCCTGCCTCGGGCCTTCACCAACCTTTCATCCCAGTAGGGTCGGGCGAGGCGCACCTCCCGAGCCGGTTGGCTGCTCACGCGATCGGTCAGTGCCACGAACAAGCCTTGAAGTTGGCGCTCTTCTCCACCCCGCCAACGTCGATTCTCGCTGTTTCGGCTCCCTCCCAACACATGTGCAGGTGTTCTATTGGAGGCTTTGACCTCTCAAACGTCTGTCGTAGTTCCTGTTTGGCGGAAAAACGGGGGTCGGGCTCTATGATGCACCAGGCTCAAGAGGCTCTCGCCCACAAAATGGGTACGCTACCAAAAGATCGCCCTCTGACGGATGATGCGCTCAAATAATACCTCGCAACATTCGAAGCACCCCTACAGCAAGACACCATCGCTGCCCTTTCGTAACTATTCAAGATGGATTGCCAGCTTACTTTGCTAGCCGATGACGCTCTTGCCGAGTTTGGCGGTCATTGCATGACTGAACGTCAAGGGACCGACACAATGGGCTCCCCGACCACAACATTGCCCTCGACCCCACACACTCCCCCTTCTGGCTCCAGTGCCCTAGTGGCGGTGGTCTAGAGACAAGAGTCTCATCCCGATGGCCCTGTTAGGACCATGCAGAACACTAAGATCACTTTTGCCTCTATGTCGTCGTCTTTCTTTTGTGCAACGTTGTTGTACCTACCAAAGTTGTTAAATCTACCAAAGTGTTTCACCTAGAATGTCTCACAGCTGTGCACCAATGTTTGGCCCACCACCGACTCTGTTCTAGAAGGGTCGTTGAAAAACCACCACCACCAACCGAACCACGACCCCTCCGTCCAATCTCCTCCAAGCGGCCACCTCAAAAACAGATGAATGGGTCTAAGATCAACATTATCTGTTAGAACATGCACGGCCTTAACACCCAAGCCAGAAGAACGACGGTCCACGAGACACTCACCTCTACAACATGTCATCTCGTCTACCTCCAAGAAACCAAGCTAAGCAACATTGACCAAAACCTAACATGTTATCTGGGGGATACAACTTGTGTAGTTTCGCCCAAAAACTGGCCAAGGGTACGAGAGGCAGAATTATACTACCATGGAACAATGAGTACAACGACGTAGTGGATGTGCGCCAGCCGGTCTTCAACCTATCGGCGACGGTCTCCTTAAGAGAATGCAATTCGGCGTTTTGCTTAACGATAGTGTATGGTCCTTCCCGGGACAGGGAGAGGCAGGCCTTTCTCCAAGAAATTACTTCCTCAAAACCTCCCCTTGGCACTAATTGGCTGGTCTTGGGTGATTTCAACCTTATCTACTGCGCCGCAGACAAAAACAACTCAAACATCAACCATGGCACAATTCCACACCACACTCAACACTTGCGAATTAAGAGAGATACATCCCTAGAACAGGAAGTAGACATGGAGCAATGAACACCAAAGCCCAACTCTGGTCAGGCTGGACAAGGTTTTTTGCAATGAAGGTTGGGACACCCTATTCGAAAACCATGTTCTTCAAGCATTGTCCTCTTCGATTTCCGATCACTGCCCCCTGCTCCTATCAAACACCTCCGGCCCTACTCGCCCAAAAACCTTCTATTTCAAAAACTTCTGGGCAAAGATGCCAGATTTCTTGGAGACGGTCCAAAAGGCTTGGCTTGCTCACTGTCCCCACACAGAGCCAATGCACCATCTAGACCATAAGCTAGCAGCCACTGCGTCCACTCTAAAATCCTAGAACAGAGACCTCTTCCCTAGACCAAAACTCTATCTCCACGTGGCTCAAGAGCTAATCCTCCAGTTCGACGTGGCTCAGGATTTCATGGTTCTAACACCATCTGAAGTCGGTCTGAAGGCAAGTCTTAAGAAGAGAGTTATGGGGTCCGTAGTGATCGAGCGAGCCAGGAAACGCCAAAGCTCCCAAATTATCAACCTAAGAGAGAGTGACACAAACACGAAGTTTTTCCATCTCAAAGTAAATGGTCGTAGGTGTAAAAACTACATCCAAATGCTTCGAAATGGTCCTGCTTGGGCGACCTCGCACGCGGAGAAAGAGGACTCAATCCTAAATCAATACCAAGAAATGCTCTCCTTGCCCGCACCCCGCACTACCAACCTAAATTGGGAGATCCTGACCTCATCCGAGCCAGATTTGTGCAACCTACAAGATGCTTTCACAGAGACTGAAGTCTACGATGCTTTAGACCAACTACCGAGTGATAAGGCCCTGGGCCAGGAAGGCTTCACTTTCAAATTCTATAAATCCCGCTGGTCCATCATTAAAGCAGACATCTTGGCAGTTTTCCACAGCTTCCACTCTCTCCGCACGTCGCACCTACATCTACTCAACACTGCCAATATCGTGTTAATCCCAAAAAAGGAGGGGTGGATAAAGTGCAAGACTTTAGACCCATCAGTCTCATTCACGACCTTGAAAAGTGGACCGCGAAGACGCTAGTGTTGCGGCTAGCGCCTTTCTTGAATAGCCTGGTCTCGCACGCCCAGAGTGCCTTCATTAAAACAAGAAGCATTCACAATAACTTCTTATATGTCTACAAGCTGATAAGAAGACTGCATCGCTTTAAAACCCCTGCACTTTTTCTCAAGCTAGACATCGCAAAAGCTTTCGACACGGTCCATTGGGACTACCTCCTTGACCTTTTTCGTGGAAGGGGTTTCCCCTTCAGATGGACAAACTGGGTGGCAGCCCTCCTAGCATCTGCCTTCTCCAGAGTCCTCCTCAACGGCATCCCCGGAAACATGGTCAAACACCTCTCCCTTTACTTCTTCATCCTGGCAATTGACCCCATCCAATGTCTCCTAGAGGTGGCAACAGATATGGGATTCCTAGTTCGCTTGCGAGACCACTCCGTTAGACTCAGAACCTCCCTTTACACAGACGATGCAACAATCATCATTGCCCCAAGCGCAAGCAAAGTCTACATAACCACCCAAATACTACTCAACTTTGGGTATGCCTTAGGTCTACAAACCAATTTCAAAAAAAAGCACAGTGCTCTCAATAAGCTACGACCACATTGACCTAGACACGGTCCTCCAAGAGCTCCCGGCAATCCGATTGTCCTTCCTGATGAAATACCTAGGGTTACCGCTCACCTACAGACGACTGCGTAGGGTGGATTACCAGCCCTTACTGGACAAAGTGGGGGGGGGGAGTGGGAGGTTAGCAGGTTGGCAGGGATGCCTCCTGTCCCAGTAGGGTGGGCCATCCTGGTCAAATCAATTCTCACCTTGATCCCAATATATTTTCTCACAGTTTTTAAAACCCCTAAAACAGTCCTCCGTGCCCTGAACCGAATCAGGCATCGTTTCCTCTGGGCTAGGCACAAAAACATCTCGGGGTGTAAGTGTAAACTAAACTGGGAAAAAGTGTGCCGTCCAACCCAGCTTGGTGGCCTAGGTATCCTCAGCCTTCAATAGTTCTACTCCACGGCCCTTAGACTTCGATGGCTATGGCAGGAGTGTAATGATCAGTATAAATCTTGGGTCGGCATGGAAATCCCTTGCGACGACGCTGATCATCGTCTTTTTGCTGCGGCAACCACAGTCTCCCTTGGGGATGGTAAGATGGCAAAATTTTGGTATTCAGCCTAGTTGGGTGGAGAGGCCCCCAAAGACCTAGCCCCCAAGATCTTCGAAATCTCCAAAAGAAAAGACCAAACAGTGACTTCAGCACTACAAAACGGGCGGTGGGTGCAGGACATAAATATCCTTAGGGGGTTGACAATCCATCACATCCATCAATTCATAAGACTTTGGACCAGAACCAACCAAATCCATCTGGCTCACGACTCCCCGGACGAGATATCTTGGAAGTTAACCTTGAAAGGAACCTACTCTTCAAATTCTTCCTGTGCATTACATTTCCTAGGATCAATCGCGACAAATTTCAAAACACTAATTTGGAAAACCCATGCCCCACCAAAGTGCAAATTCTTTGCATGGTTGGCAATCCAAAACAGGCTTTGGACCACAGACAGACTGGAAGCTAGAGGGTGGCCAAACCAACGCTTTTGTCCCATCTGCAGACACTCAGGAAACGGCCCTCCATCTTTTTGCTCAATGCCACTATTACGCAAGAGTCTGGAAGCGCATGGCGGACTGGCTAGGGTCCGATAGTCTACAACCTCACCTTTGGACCCCTAGCCTGAATATCTTGGACTAGTGGTCCAAGGTCGTAGAGACGAGAGGTTCCCTCAGGAAAGCGACGGCCACGACTCTAATCCTAATCACCTGGGAGATCTGGAACGAATGAAACGCAAGAATTTTCCACAACAAAGCCACCTCCCTTTGGACCCCCTAGCGAAGATCAAGGAGGAGGGTAAAACTTGGTTCCTAGTAGGGGCCTGTGCGTGGAGTTTTTCATTTCTTTGTAATTAAGGCCCTTTAGTCTCTTATACTTTGCGGCTCTGTTTCCGCCACTTCTCTATCAATATAACAAGCAAACCCCTACCGGTTTCAATTTTTTAAAAAATATGTGCGGCACCTTTGTCTACTTAACAATAACCAAAGGAAGATACGATAATATCTGCTTCTGGTTATTGGTGAGCGACATGAAAAGCTCCAGGATTGAACGAGGTCCTTGAAACTACAATAAAAGAACAAATTCTCACAACGTTACAATTCAGGACAAGAGAATCAAGAAAGATGGAGGAGCAGATTAAGCTGCTTAGTCGACAAACATCATTACTTAAGAACCAATTAATAGAGGTGTGTTTTCAACAAGACTAACAAGTCTACTTGCAAAAATGCTCATTTGCTTCAAAATTCTTAGAAGGTGTTGCACTTCCAGTTGATATCAAGATGAACAGACAAAATTGGCATTTCCATTGCAAGAGTCAGTCTCCAGACCTTTATGGGCATAATCATCCCACCGATTTAGTCATCCTCGTTGCTGATGACTAGCATCTGCAAATCATTCCGAGTAACATCCGGGATGCCGACTAGGGGTAGTGGTGGTGCCTCAATCACTGGCATCCTCCCTCTTCCCTTCAGGGAACCCTTGATCAATTCCCCCAAGGACTTGAAAGGGTTGCTCAGTTTTTTCTGTATCTCGAGGAGGAATGATACCTCGTTGAATTGCCACACGGCAGTCATGACGATAACGCTGCCGAGTAGAATGTGGGTGATCATGTTCTGCCTCTTGATTTTGTTCAAGTCTTTTGCTATATCGCCTAACTCCACCTCCTTACTGTTCTCACCGTGTATAGTCTCCGAATTAGGATGGAAGGAGTTCAGTTCCACATTGTCCAAATCAGCATCCTTTTCTAGTGCATCCAACTGTTGCGAGAAGCAATGATGTTGCAGTCTTTTAGCGTTTGCATCAAGAAAGGATTAATCAACTGCAGATACCAGATAATTGCAGCGATAGGTTCGATTTCTAACATTACAGATGCAACTAAAGGACTTGTGAGTTGAGTGACCAAAATTGTCTCTCCAGTCTCCCCTACTTCTGAATATAAGTTCAGTAAGAATCAATAATCAAAGATCATAAAATACTAGTGTATGCGTAAGCATCAATTTGCGAACTTCAGAAATGTGAACCATCAACTAAATCATACTTGGGCATTGGTATCAAACTATCAATCAAATTATAATATAGAATCAATTCATTCCAACCATCAGGTTCGATTCGACCTGCCACTATAACATCAATCTGAACCTCTATAATCAACTAATTCGATAACCGATAGCCAGTGTGTCATGTGTGGTGCATCTCCAACTTGAAACAATTCAGATGTACAAGTAGACATTTCACATACCTTGGAGAGCAACGAGGAGAGGAGGCCTTCTTCCTCCTCCCGCCGAACTATCAAGTCCTTGTCTTCCCCTTTCTGCCGCCGCTTCCTCCTCTTCTCTTCCAGGAGCCCGCGGATGGCTTCCTGCACCAGCTCAACCTTCTTTCTTCTCTCATCGCCCACAGCGCCATCTGCATCTTGCCTGATGGCGAAGTCCATGGCGATCGAAGAAAAGAACAGACGTGCACGGACACCTGAAATTGAAGTGGTTTTCTGTCTTTGGAAAAAGAACGAAGTGGCTTTCGATTAAGAGGAAGGAGTTACACGCCTCTTCCCAATTGGAGAGATAGGAAACCAAGTACAATTCATGTCGCTGTCCTGTCTTGGATTCAGATATATTCTTCAGGATGCTTTTGAAGGGCATTCGGATCCTATGCATTAAGAATTCAAACGCATTCAATGCAGATGAAAAGCTTTCGCTACAGTACCTTTTCCGCTAATACTGTTCACACGTTGTAACGCAGATCCGACTGAAAAATTTTCAGGTTCCTGTCGAACGAGTACTGTATCTAGCAATCGAAGTGACGGCCATGAAGGTGACTACTGACTAGCCATGGAAGTACTGGTGGTGATAAGGTCACGAGGACGGGGGATCCAAGAATGGCGCAGCGGCGGTTGGCCGGCATCCTTGTCAACGGGGGAGCAGCTCACATGTGCGGCACGTGGCAACAGTACGGGACTTGTCTAGTTACCTGCGCGCCACATGTTCCTTAGCATGTCCACATGAATAGAACAGGGACTTGGAGCTTGTTCACCAACACTATAGGTGGAAACTTCATCTCCATCTCAAAATTCTGCGACGCAGTTTAAGATTCTACGAGAAACGAATTTTCACGCATGTTAAGAGTATTTGCGAAAGTCGCGAGATAAATCTAGAATTTATTCTACTAGCAGACACAAGTTTTACTACTGAACATATATATGCAAGATAACACTAACGCCGAACCTAGAGTTCAAACTAGGACGGCCAGTGCACGACGACAACCTTAGCCAACTGCCGCAAGATATCCAAAACACTAGCACTCCAACATCTACCTACAACACGTAAACATAACAAAATTTATAAGAACTTGAATTCAATACAAGTGCAATAACAATTTGAAACTCAATATAGGAAAAAGAATTATACCACTAATTTGTACGAGGTACACGAGGTAAGTGGTTTCTACACTCCTTCATGGCTTGATAGCATCGCATAATCTTGTTGTCATCAATTGCCGTAAATATCTCTCGCTTAACATAGCATACCGTCATGTCATTCAACCATTCATCATTTATCTTATTTCCTAGGTTTGTCTTTATGATATTCATGGCTGAGAAAACTATATAAACTGGTACGGTTGCCCCCACTTGCGCCGTGCCTCAGCCCCCACCCGCGCCGTGCCGAGCTCCCACCGCCACGTCGCATTGCGGCGGCTGTGCGGTGGAGCGTGGAGGGGCTGGTTAGGGTTAGTGCTCGGTGCTCATGAGTCATGACTCACCACTTCATTACCTTGGGCTACCGCTGGGCCTACCGGCTGCCACTTAGCCCATGCCCCGCGGTTCTCCAATCTCTAGGCACAACAGCTGCGCTTGCTCATGGTGGTTTGCCGTTGGCACACTACTACAGAAAAGGCCTTCACAGACGGTTCAACGCCATCACGCATAGTTACGGAGCCGCCCGAGTTTATGGGTCGATAATGCATTAGGTCATCACGGATGGTTTTCAACCGCTCAGAATACATACTATCACGTATGGTCGTAGATGAAACCGCTCGCGTGATGGTCGACTACCACGAGACGGTGCGCATATGAAACCGTCAGTGAT
Organism: Phyllostachys edulis; assembly: GCA_036346405.1. NCBI lineage: Eukaryota > Viridiplantae > Streptophyta > Magnoliopsida > Poales > Poaceae > Phyllostachys > Phyllostachys edulis. The sequence continues at coordinate 54,809,143 of CM070547.1, read as the reverse complement.
GATCGACTATTACGCAGCGATGCGTAGATGAAACCATCTGTGATAGTGACTATCATGCAGGCGGTTTCATCTACTGCATCGTCTGTGGTAGTCGACCATCACTGCACGGCTTTCATATCTGCACTGCGTCTGTGGTAGTCTTTTGCATTGCTAAATCTATTTCTGTTTATTGGCTAGCCTCAGGAAATGCTAGCCATACCCTCTGAAATAAGCACATCCAATTCTCATTCATTTCAAAAGCACATCAAAATTGCATTCATTTCAGAAACAAGCACATCCAATTCACAAATCAATTAACTAAAATTAACCATTAATGTACATTAATTTACACACATGTACCATTATGTTCAATCTATCCCAATCAAGTTCAATCTACACTGTGGAAACTCCCATTTGGATTTATGACCTGTCTGTTCAGGAATGACGCAAGGTATGATCGAATTTTTATGAGCTCGCTCTGTTCCAACGCAGCTTCAATGATAGTCGCAACTTTGTCAATAGGAAGGTTAAATTCGGGCTTATATAAATTGGTAAGTATATATGAAATAATTGTTGAAAGATTGACAAACCTGAGGATCATTGGTGATCGCGGAACCGATGAGTAGTTACATGTTGTGGCAAACATAGTATCCACAGACGTTGCGGTCGGCCAATTCTTGGTGGCACCGCAAAAATAGAATTGGTTAGTTCGAGAGGCATTGCTACGAAGTGTTATATAGGATTAATGTGTACTAGCTAGCAAGTCACCGGAATTTTGATCATGTCCCAAATCCTTCCTTGATATTCCATCCTCTAGCATGTAACACGTCGAACACCCTCGTGACTCCAAGAAGTTAGCCTTAGCCATTGCAAAGGAAGGAAATACTACAATAGAGTTTCTATGGAGGAAATGTGTTTACGATGATTAAATTCCTGATAGTTGTGAAGTTGTGAGTGGACCTCTGTGAGGAATCTAGGTATATTATGTATTTCGTTTTGGTATAATTACAATTAGAATCGATGGTACCTACACGGGTATGTCAAGATGGTCATTAAACCTAAGTTAGTGTTGCTTATAAAGTACAAATCAACAAGTATAACCAGAGTGCAACACTACTTACTTACGGTTGTAGGGCAAAAGTATGAATTCCTTGTTGCGGTGAGCCATGAAAAAATCTATAACGTAATTCTCTACGAATGTTGCATTCGCCGTGATGCTTTGCTCGGAGACAATGTGTGGGTCGAGGAAACCTATCGGTGATTTCCTTCTTTCGGCTTCACAGATCATGTATCTATTATACAAAATCTAGGAGTTATATATAACATTTATCGATATTACACGAACATTGACCGTGATTGTACATACTTACAGTGTCCAGCATCGTATGAGTGAGACGTCGAGCTCGTCGAGGTTGAAGAGATAGAACAAGTCGTCGAAGGTCACCGTGAAGACAGCGTCTTGATACACGTGGTTAAAATGATCCTCCTTAAACTTGACGGTGAAACCCAAGCGTTGTTGATCAACCGGCTTGTTGGACTGTTCCATGTACCATGTATGCAATTCCATGCAATCTAGTCCTAGGGTAGGGCTGTCTAACTTCTTGAGCAACGGCTCGCCTAGCTTGAATTTCCGGGCCAACGGCAAGAAGGGGATATCAGGAGAGGACTCGATCGTCTTCGATTTGCCCTTGCCCTTGCCCTTGCTGCCTCGCTTTGTATAGGTCGACTTCACAAGAGTCGGTGAGCACGAGTGTAGATGCATGTGATGCAACGGGCCCTTGCCGTGTCGGTCTGGTAGCCGGTCGATGGGTCCGTGGACTTGATGCCGTTGCAGACATTCCGTGAAGTTGACACCGAGCAGGTAGCTCGAGCGGATGTCCTCCTTGGGCCATTTGGATGAATGTTCCAACGCCTTGCCCTAGAGTCATAACCTCATCGTTTGGGGGAATTTTCAGCGGGACGGCCTTGAAATTGGCACAAACACCGTCCACATTCACTTTTGCGAAACCCCGCTAGATTTGCACCGTGCACCAAAGCTCCGACACGGATGGATACACTGCCCCAAGCAAGATCTAGGGCAACAGAGACATATCTCACTTGGAGCTTGCGCCGTAGCCACCTCGTACATAACGATACAAAATTAGCTACTCCAACAGCCTATCAATGGATTGAGCATTCGGAGATAGTAATTATTACCGGATGTCATCGACGGAAAATCTGTCATCACCTATTGTGGTAGGGTTAGGGTTGGATCTTGTGACTACTCGGATGTTTGGGGGGTTTGGTTAGCGAGATAGATGGGCGGGGGCTTCCAACCGACTTGGGAGTTGCAATCCCTAATCCTTTCCTCAAAGGTCTCTATTTGCTTTTGCTCGGATGCACGAATCTCCAATCAAGGATTGAGTGACCTCTGTCGATTTTTTCAGTGACCTCCGCTCTGATTTTTTCAGTGAGCTCATCTCTGAGGGATGCACGAAGATCCTCTCGTAGCTTTGCATCGTGCTCGGCTTTGGCTCTCTTCCTACTCCGGTACGATCCGGAGTCCGCTTGGAACCATTGTTCCCATGTAACAAAAATACCAGCGCCTCTCGTGCGACCCGGATGCTCACTGTTTCCTAGGGCCGCAGAGAGTATATCTTTCTCCCTATCTGCCTGTAATGAGCCTTGTGAAGATTGTGCACTCAGCGTTATCTGCAATATAGCCCGATATGTCATTTCACTTCCTATGAAGTTATGGAGTAATTACAAACTAGGTAGTTCGATATCTTACCAGGCGTTGGGACACTTCCTGGTCTTTGGGGTTTGGAAAGTACACTTCCCCCGTAGGCCCAATATATAACCTCGCAAATAACCACTGTCGGGAGCGCACATCAATGATCTCGGAAAATAGCAGGGAGAGATTCAAACTGCTTGCCTGCTGTTCCTGATCCCTCCATATCGGGGCTTTACCCGCATACCCAGCAAGCCGAGTCCGTGGGGTGCTTGTTTTTTGCTGGAGGGCCGTGTCGCCGCACTTTCACTCTTAAATTCATCTGTCGTCTTCTTCGCCACAAACTTCGGCCCAGACTCTTCCAAGAATGAGATACTTGTGGAAGGCGGCTTCAGATCCTTCTCCACGTAGTTCTTGACAAGCGTGCTCTTGAAATTCTTCCACGCTTTGCACGCTGTAGCAACGTGTCGTCGCCGACGGAGTCCGTGTTCTCTACCGGATCTCGAGCGATCGCGAGAATTTTCGCCAAAGACCTGGCCGGTTTTCGATGGTTCGGACACCACCTTCCACGAATCGTAGGTGATCTTGACCTGTTCCGTGCAACTATTCCGACCATTCTCCGGAATGTGGACGCTTTCGGCGAGGATTGATAGGGGTCCCGCATCGATTGACCTCCGTAATGGTAAATCGCCCGTGGGCCTTTTCGATATTCCTCTTCTTCTACGCGGTTGGATATTGTTCGAGAGGATGGTGCATCATCGGACACATGGTAGCGTTGACTCGTAATGAGCGGAAGACATCTTCACAAGAAATAGAACATCATGTGAACAAATGAAATCGACATAAAGCTAAGATTTAACATTTTGATATTGCTATCGATGTAGAGTAAGCATTCCAATTAGAGCTCAAGTACAAACCCGATTATCAAAACAATTTCAAGATACAAGACTATTATCATCATAGAGCATTCATCTCAAGCCCACCACACCACATTGCAATATATTCGATGGCGATATCAAAACAAATACCATATGAATAATTGACTAGAACAAATACAAATTCCTAAAACAAGTACAATTATCATGAAGGACCATGACAGATTATTGATAGAAATAGTTAGGGAAAGGGCGTGGGGTCGATCGGCAACTTCGGCATTGGTTACCTTTGGGCGTCGAGGAGAAGGACGAGCAGGAGCAAGATCTGCAAAGAGGCGGCGTCGAAGGGGAGGCGCCACTGCCCTGGGAGGAGGAGGCGGCGGCTCGGGCAGGAGGCGCGGTGGGCTCGGGGGGCGTCTTTGGGCTGTAGGAGGAGGCTCGGTGGGCTCGGGGAGGCCACGGGCCGGAGGAGGAGGCGTCGGCCGAGGATCGGGGAGGAGTCGCCTGGCTCGAGGAGGCGGTGTCGAGGACGGCGGCAGCGGGCTCGAGGAGGAGGAGCGAGAGGAGTTGAGAAACTTAATCGTTTGAGAGTGGCGGGCACGGCAAACCCTAGCTAGAGTCCTAATGTAAATAGGATGGACATCACAGACGGTTCTAAATTAGAACCGTCAGGATACATACCTATCCTGCAGCGGTTCTAACTTAGAACCGCTCGTGATATGTGATGTATCACGAGCGGTTTTAATAAACAACCATCTGTGATATGTGATGTATCATGAGCGGTTCTCACTTAGAACCGCAGTGATATGTGATGTATCACGAGCGGTGTTAATAAACAATCGCTCATGATATACATGTATCACAAGCGGTTTTAATAAACAACCGTCATGATATACATGTGAGACGGTTTGTAGTTCAAACCGTCTGTGATATTATTTTGTATTGGTTAATATCTAGATCATTTATTGGCTTGCCTCAGAAATGCTAGCCATGTCCTCTGAAACAAGCGAGTAAAAGACAACAAGTACATGTATATACATCAATTCACATTCATTTGAGAAACAAATCACATCCATTTCACAAGACAAATCAATTAATTAACTTAAATGAACTAAAATTAACCATTCATCGAGCGTACATACATATACACACATTGTTCAATTAATCTTTAAAAATTAGCCCTTCATGATGATCGACGCAGTATGTAGCTAGTTTCGTCATGTTCTTCTTCCTCGACCCTTATGCCGTTTCGAAAGGAGGCAACTCGTCAAATTGATTGTATTCTTCCTCGTCCACTACATTCTCAACTCCGACAATCCTCCTTTTCCATGAAGAACTACGTGGCGCTTCTTATTTGCTTGAATCGGTAACATAGAAGACTTGAACAACTTGGTTGCTTGATATGAATGGTTCGTCTTTGTATCCGAACACGTTCGAGGTCCACGGTAGTGACGCCGTATTTGTCGACCTTCACCGGGAGATGGACCCAACGGCACCGAAATAGGGGATCTTGAAAAGCACGTGGTCGAGCTCCCATATCTCCTCTATTTGCCCATAGTAGGAGCTCCTCACCCCATCGATCTTGAATGCATCTATCACGGACACCGTTGTTACGGTTAGTGCTTTTTATATCCCGAGCTGCGTATAGAATGTGTACCCATTTATGTCGATCCTCGCCATGTTACAAGCTGTAAATGTTGGCCCTTTTGCCAACCATGTCAAGATATCACTTGACGAGCTCCTAGCAAGTCGCTCCTTCAACCATTGGTTGAACAAATGCATTGTGTTGTCTCGTGATCCAAACATCCGGCCGCACCGGATTACATTGCTGGTCAAGCACATCCTTGTCTTTGAGTCGATATCTGAGGACACTTCACCATGTGTTGCAAGACCGTGAAATGGGCTTGAGCATACGCATCCATATTTGGAGTGATTGCTTTCCTTCCGATGGTCCCGATACCCTCGAGCCTCCCCTCATGGCGAGATCGAGGCACACCTATCGGTTCGACTGAGCCATGTAATCGGCGAACTCAATGACCTCTTCGGTTGCATAACCTTCGGCGATCTTGCCCTCGGCGAGATCGATTCCGTACATATGACTTGAGAATTCCCATGAACCTCTCGAGCGGGTACATGCTACGTAGGAACACGGGCCCGCACATCTTTATCTCCTCACAATATGAACAATGAGATGGACCATGATATCGAAAAAGCGCGAAGGAAATACATCTCAAGATCACATAGAGTTGTCACCACCTCGTCTGCGAGCATCTAGTCGCCGGGATCGATGACCTTCTCGAGCAATTGTGTTAAAAAATAACACAACCTCATGATTGTCTCTCGGACCTTGATCGGTAAAATACTTCTAATTGCAATAGGGAGCATTTGTGTCATCAACACATGACAATCATGAGACTTCATGCCAATTAACTTCAAATCTTTTATCGAAACAAGTTTCTTCATGTTGGCGAATGCGGACGGAACTTTCACACCATGCAAGCAAACGCAGATTCGGTTCTCTCGGCCTTGGACAGAGTGTAACAAGTAGGGGGAAGGTACGTTCGTCCTTTATCGGTCCTTGTTGGTGCTAACTCAGGTCTGATGTCCATATCAACCAAGTCAAGCCGTGCGTTGACACCATCCTTTGTTTTGTCACGAATGTTGATGAAGAGACCAATCAAGGCATCACATACATTCTTCCCTCGTGCATGGCGTCGATGCGATGGTGAACTTCTAGGTGCTCCCAATAAGGTAAGTCCCAAAATATTGATCTCTTCTTCCACATGTTCTTCTTACTTGTCCTCGATTTACATCCTTTCCAAGCACAACATCTAAATTCTTAACCATATCATAGACCTCTTTTTCGCTTAAATGCCTTGGAGTGAACTTTCCTCCTTCTCTCCATCGAATTGTTTCTTCATCTGCGGTATGGGTGAGCCCTCGAAGGAACCTCGATGACGCATGTACACGGTTTTGCTTGAGTGATTCACCACACACTCTTGGTATCATCTAAGCGGTGAGTCTGTGCTTTGGCCCTTTTGTACTTTGGCCTGACAGTTAGCAAGGGCGGGATAATCATTTATGGTGCGAGAACAACAAGGAGCGTAAAGTGAAGTTCTCTCGTTTATACGCATCCCATACATGCACCCTTCAATCCACGGTATTTTAGATCTTCCATCAATGGTGCTAGGTACACATCAATATCATTCCCGTGTTGCTTGGCCCTTGGATAAGTATCGACAACAAAATATACTTCCGCTTCATACACAACCAAGGAGGAAGGTTGTAGATCTGAGCGTCACAGACCAAGTGCTATGTCATTGCTCATGTTACGAAAGGATTCATTCCATCTGTACTCAATCCAAACCTTATATTTCTCGGTTCGCGACCAAGTCTCGCAAACCTCCTATCGATGTTTCTCCTTTGGGCGGAATCGTGAGGGTGTCTTAACTTTCCGTCATTCTTACGCTCCTCTGAGTGCCAATCTGACAGATTTTGTATTCTTTGGGTTCATAAAAACCGCTTCAAGCGGGAATTACAGGAAGATACCACGCCACCTTAGCAGAGGTCCTTTCTTCACCTCGATTCCTCGTCGTCATCGATTGCTTTTTACGCTTGTATCGGGATCGTTGCACACCGGACATACATGCATGTTTGTATACTCGTTACGGTAGAGGATCTGATCGTTCGGACATGCATGTATTCTTTCTACTTCCATTCCCAATGGACAAAGAACCTTTTGGTTTTGTAGGTGGTTTTGGGCAACTCGTTTCCCTCAGGAAGCATGTCCGCTAAGAGACCTAATACTCAGTGAAACTCTTGTCGGACCAACCGTTGCTTGCCTTCAATTTCAGCGGTTTAAGCACGGATGACAACATTGTGTATTCCGACTTGCGGCCGGGAACAAAGGTTTCTCTGAGTCCTCCATCACGCCGGAATTGAACATACTCCCTCTCATCACGGTTCCTTACGCATCATGAAGCATCCGATCTAGATTGTCATCGTGCGGCCTATCCAAATCGGAACCACAATCGACATCATTCGACATATCGTTGACTTCTGTATAATATGCATATCGTTGACTTCTGTATAATATGCTCTTCACCGTGGTGGTCCAACATGTATAACCCTTTTGAAACCCCTTGAATCAAGTGTGCTTCGATCTGCGCTCGGTTGTTAAACATCTTGATTCTCGCAATCAATACATGGACAAGACATATATTCCGCCTTATTCAACATATCCTCCTCGGCGGCTCTTGTAAGCGGAACCACGCCATTAATGTACTCTTCACTCACACGGTTCTCGGTGTACATCCACTTCGGTCCATCACACGGTTCGTATTGAAAACCACGAAAATAAATAAAAGGGTGATGACTTTTGAAAGCGTATTTTACGAGGCTTAATTACGCTTTTTCATTTTTACATTTTTGAATTTTATTAACTTACATGTGGGCCCTACTTGTTAGTGACTCATTTTTATTTCATGATTTTATTTATAAAATCTATGGCGATCCCACATGTCATAGACTCGTTAGTTTATTAACTAAATGATTAAAAAGCAGAGGATTTGAAGCTCAAAGCGGGCTTAGGGTGACATCGCATTGCTATAATAGTGGTGGCTCGGCCCTAAGGTCGCTGAAAGCGAACCGATGGTGATGATGTCCCGTGGGCGTCGAAACTAGCGATTTCGGCGTAAACGCTTGAAACTACTCAAATAAAAGGATGCTTATGCTCGATATCTCACCTCGATCACGAAAAGTCGGGGAAGGTCAAAGGCGGTGGTATGTCGTCGTCGGTGAACCTGAAGCGACGGACAAGCTCCTCGGCGCGATATATAGCTGAAATGGACCAGGTGGCTCGGTGAGGTGGCGATACTCAAGCAAGACGCAGGCGGCGATGGACCTACCGTGGCGCCAGAGATGGAGATCAAGAAGACTCTGTTGGTCGGGAGATATATATATATATGTCTGTGATGAGTTAATTATCACAGATGATTTTTAACAAAAACTGTCTGTGATATTGGGTAATATCATAGACGGTTCATGTTTGGAACCGTCGTGAAGTATCATAGACGGTTCGACCAAAACCGCTCAGTGATATTGGGTAATATCACGAGCGGTTTTGGTCGTAACTGCTCAGATAATTCACGACGGTTCCAAACATGAAACGTCTGTGATATGACATCTTCATAAACGGTTTTTAGCACTCAGAATAACACAGACGGTGCGTAAACAAAACCGTCTCGAGATTGTGTTTATCTGAGCGGTTTCGATGAACCGTCGTGATCGGCGTCGATATTAGCATTTACGTAGTAGTGGCATCTTTGGGGGTATCTTTGGCACAGGAGACACAGGGCAGCCTTCCCGATGGTAGCTCCACCACTAGGTGACGAGGAGACGAGCAATTAGGAGGCAACGGTCGACGGTTGCGAATCTGGCGGCAGTAGCCGCAAGAGATGGGGAAGAAAGGTGGGCCGGGAGAGTTGGAGGCCGACAGTGATGGCGGTGGTGGTAGAGGCGAGGGAGGAGTAAGTGGGAGGCGATAGTGGTGGGGGAGGGGCTTGTCGGCGCCGAGCGACGTCGGCAAGACGGCGGGTGTGGAGTCGAGATGAGAGGGGAGTCTGGGGAGCAATGGGGAGGCACTAGATCCGTTGGATTGTGTGGACATCATGAGGATATGCTCATGATCTTAAGTAATGTTACAATTGGCAATTTGGTTGAAGGTTTGTTGGATTTCCTGTTTTTCAGAAAGATTCAGCAAAGTGTTAGGATAATCGGTAGTACCGGCGTGTTGTGGGCGGTATTACCGCAGTGCGGTATGACCGCAAGTGTTGGAGCGGTACTACTGCAAATCACTTTGACCGTAGGATTCCCTGAGACGTCCGATTGAAATCGGACGGCCCAAAATCGTAGTGAACGTTCGGACCTCCGGATGTTAAGTGGCCTTGTGAGTCGTTTGATTGAAATCGGACGGCCGAAAACGAGATGAACTTTCAGACCACCGCACAGTGCCTAGATTTGACGGTTAAAACACGCGATCCGATCGTTCACGTTAATCCAGAGCGTCCATGTGGCAAGTCGCTTTGTTCTGAAGCTTTTTGAGCGATTTCGTGGAGCGGTAGTACCGCAAGGTAAAGGCGGTAGTACCGCACTTAGGTATGATTATTTTGACTGCGGTATGAAAATTCCAGAAGCGATGTTTTTGGGAAGTTTTTGAATTATCTGAGAGCGGTACGACCGCAATGTTGATAGCGGTACTACCGTGATGCGGTAGTACTGCAATTCCTGTGAATTTTAGTTATCTTTAAAAATCTGATTTGGGATAGGTCATATCCTTATTTATCATTACATATGAGTTGCATATTGCATGTTTATGGCTAACGTGGGTCAAGTTGTAAAGAACTTATTCTCGGAGATAATTTCTTGGTCTATTGCTGTGCAGGTAGCTTGCAAGTCAACGACGGTCAACAGCGAAGAGGATTGGGACTAAGCTTGGAGAGCTGAGGTCTAGAACGATCATGGATGTCGGGTGATGTCAGGTGACTCAAGCATGGCGCAGGATGGACAAGGATGATCGAACAAGCAGTTCGATGCAGCTGGTTGGATCAAGTGGTGTGGGGGTCGATGCAAGTGCCTTGGTGGTTTTGGCGGGAGCCGGACGGGAGAGACTTACCGACTGATGAGAGCCGTTGATCTACCTACACGTGGCGAAGCAGGCGATTGCTTCACCAAGATTGGACTCGGTTTTCGGAGAAGGACCGAGAAGGAGTATTTTGGTAATTTCACCAAATACTGCCTTGGTGACCCTTTTGGCTAAACCACGGCGTAAGACGACGCATGGAGAAGTGGTTTAGGTCAATCAAAGATGAAGACGACGCTTTGAGATGCGTGCGTGTGTTAACCCATTGTGTGTTAGGGTTTAATGGGTGCCCTAATGGAATATTCCCTAGATGCTAGCCTCTGGTATAAATAGAGAGGGGGCTGTCACAGCAGCCTCAAGCACTTCATTGGAAAACCCTAATCTGTCTTAGGGCTTAGGATAGAAAAAGGAGAGACTAGGGTTCTAGGGATTGATTGATCATGTGCTCATGTATTGAGTTATGTCCTCCAGGATGGAGTGGCTGTAAACATCATTCCATATCTTCAGATCAATCAAATCATGATTCTGAAAGTGAGTCTCTTTCGTTCTTGCCTTCTGTTTTGGGAGTTTTGGTCCTTTTGATGATCCTTTGCTTTTCTCTTGAATCATACATTGATCTTGCTTGCCTGTGACTTGTGGGAGACCATCTAAGGTCATCTTGATCATCCATAGCCCACGAGCAAGCCTAGGATCAGATTTGGGTATTTGACTTGGTTTTGAACCGATCTTCATCAAATCTGAAAAAGGTCAGAACTTTGTCGTGGATCTGTTGAATAGATGATTGGAATAGATTCTTGATATCCTCTAGAGGATATGTTTCAAGTTTGATAGGGTTTGGTTGGATAAATCACAAGTTGATCAATCTTTTGGTTTCGTTTCTCTGCTATCGGCAAGAACTCTAGGATAATCGGTCATACCGCTCCATGAACTGCGGTAGTACCGCGCTCATAACTGCGGTAGTACCGATTTTGGTAATTTTTCAGCAGAGTTTTCTGTGTTTAGCTGCTGCTCTTTGGGGTTTGCAAAAATTGTTGAAGCTCCTATTCAACCCCCCCCTTCTAGTCGCCTTTCCGGTCCTACAGATTGAGATCCAAGGGTGGAAAGTTTTGACCGATTTATGGGCACAATGTCATTCGAATGATGCAATAGACAATTCAGGATAGAATTATCGGTGAAGTATGGATTTTTGTGAAACCTAATATTTGTAACACATGTGAAATGTAACTTTTGAAATATGGCCCAACTACTCAGGCACCATCCAGCTGGAGGTCAATCTAGCTTAAGTAGGGGTGGACCCTCCCTTCGGGCAAGCTCGGGTAGTCGCCTCAGCTCCCCTCCGGCCGGATCCCCCTCCCACAAGCCCACAAGGCTAGACCCCAGGCTGGCCCCTAGCATCCATGACACCGGCGTCTGTTGAGGTTTCCGCGATGAGGACGCTGCCGACTTGCCGAGTGCCGAGTGGTCTCATGGGATTTATTTAATTGAGCCCATTAGTCCAAACGCCCCCTTATTTTCCTCACAGGCTCACCGCTCACAGCCTCCTTAGTCCTTACGCCTCCTCAATCCCCTCACCCTAACTAAGAAGCCAAACATGGCAGGCGAGGCAAGGCGCGGGTAGCGATGGTGGGCGAGGCCAGGCGCGCGGTGACCAAGGCACAAGGGGCCGTCGGGCGCGCAATGAGTCAGCGAGGCAAGGCCAGGATGCGGGGGCTGCGGATCCCAGGGCACGAGCGTGCAATGAGCCAACAAGGCGAGGCCAGGGTTTGCGGCTACCAGCTCCCTTGTTTTGGGTTATCCTCTTTGGTCCATACTTGCGAATCTGCCATACCTAAAATTTAGTCATTGGTCCGCCCGTGAGCTTAAGCCCAATGTCGACCATACCCAGCTCAGGTCGAACCCCCAGTTTCTAAAAGTTTTGAAAACCCTATTTGAATGTTTTAAATCCAAATTGAATGCTGAAAATTTTCAATTAAAAGTTGAAATATGGAATCTAAATTGATAGTTTGGAACTATGTTGCCCCTATACACGATATCGATAAAGCAATACGCAATTTCCTAAAAACAAGGATACATCGATACAATGAGTATATATGTATTTAAAAATTAGATAAATGTATAGAGGCTACGAGAGATTGAGAGAATGAGATTACCTTGACGAAAACAATGTATGCCTTGCCAATAGCCATTTTTTAGGCCGATCGAACTCCTCAATTCCTCCTGAGTCTATGCAAATAAATCATATGGACAATATTGTTATTAATAATTGAATTGCATATTTGCAATTGCAGGCTATATGAGAAATTCGGAATAAAGAAAGGATGAAATCTATCATTCAGATATTGCATTTCCTCCTTTTTCATGAGTTCTCTCAAGCTTTTTCACATGTCTCCATAGAGGAAATCTATTATTATCTTGCTCTGCGGTACTACCACCAACCGTAGAGAAATTCACACTACCAGCACTACCAGTTCCTTGCGCATAATGAATTTGAGAGCTTCCACTTGCCATCCTAAAGCAAAATGATAACACAATCACATTCTCTATTGAGTACTGACTATTGACTACTGCTAAAGAACCAACTGCACAAAATGCAACAATCAGTCAATTGTAGACCTGTATCGAGAGGGAGGACCAGAGGAGGAATGCACTCCAGCGCGGCGTCAGGCGTCAGCGCTTGGAGGAGAGGGAGGAGGAGTGGCGGCGACAGAGAGAGGCGATGGGCAGGATGGCTTGAACGAGGGGCGGTGGAGAGAGGAGGGGCAGTGGCAGCGGCAAATGGCTTGGAGGAGGAGGGACGGCTGTGCGTATGGAAGAGGAGGCCAGGAGGGGCTAGGGTTAGTCATGAGACATTGTGAGTTTTGATGTTAGGCTGGGCTTTTTTGGACTGGGCTTTTCTTAGGCTTTCAAATGAATGGTATTGAGTTTTGCGTATTGAAAACGTATCACGATGTATCGACGACATATCGATAGTTTTTTTAACCTAAATTCCACTGATACTTGTGATACTGTATCGTACTGTGTCACGGTATCATGCACGGGAAACGCAGAATTATGGAGTATCCGGGGTATTCCAGGTTTGGAAATCATTAGATTGGAAAGCCTCGAGGAGCACTCCCCTAATCCCCTTCATTAAGTACTTGATGCTGACCAGATAATTATCTGTTAAATCGATTTTGCTGACCAACTGAACATCAATCGCCTGCCATTCTTCTTCAGAATTTCTTCAGCAGGCAAATTCTTGACCAGCCCTGCAGGAAGGAGCAGGAAATCGAAGGAGATCACTCACTCGTGTCTCGTGTCGCCCTTGCCGCAGAAAGGATCGACTCTGAAGAAAAAGTTGTATTTGTTCATTATTTCTTCCTTTCGAAAGCGAGTGCGGTGTGCAGCAGATAAATGCTGTAGCACGGATGATTTTTTTTTTTAAAAAAAGAGGAAAATGATATACAGTAACTCTTAGTCCACATGATGAGAACAAAGATCAAACGAACAAATTGATTTGCTTCAACAGATTTTGTATATTCAGTAGTACTGATTCCAGTCTACTGATCATCTGTTACACACCAGTAGCAGCAAAACAAAGAAGCACCCGCAGGAAGGACGAGTGGACGACTACTAGATGCGTGTTTCGATCCATCCTCTCAGATAAACCAAGAACAAATAAGAACCAGCTAGCCAAGCCAGCCAATGGATCGATCCATCACAGATCAAGTTCATACAAGTACAATTAATCTAGGAGACAGATACATTAAGAAAAACCTTAAATAGATAAGAGCTAGGAGAAGGAAGCTACTCCAATATATATATATATCCATCGATCTAGCCGGTGTAGATGTGGACGTCGAGCGCGAGGGTGAGGATGGCGAATGCGGCGAAGAAGATGAGGGTGTGGACGAAGATGGCCTTGCCGTTGGTGCGGAAGCTGCCGAAGTCGACCCGGCGGTGCGAGCCCGGGAGCTCGCAGAGCAGCCCCGGCGAGAGCAGCACGAACAGCACCACCCCCACCACCACGGGACCCCAGTCCGCCATGCTGCTCGCTATCGGCCTCGATTGATCACCTGACTTGTTCGATTGCGGGAACAAGAATCTGATCTTGGTCACAAAGAACTTTTTGAGAGAGGGGGAGAGGAGTGAAGTGGGAAAGTGGGAAAGTGGGATACGGAAGGTGGAAGGGAAAGTGAGACGTGTCATGTGAATGGCCGAATGAGTGAAGAAGAAGACACGTTTGGAACCACTCGATGCCTCCTAGCTTTCTTTGGCGGGTTGGGGAAGTGGCATCCTTTATTGGCGCAGGACTTAGTGCCGTGATATTCAGCAGATTCGAGACGCCCATTTGAGAAGGATGATTTGGATCAACAACTACAGTGATACTATAGGACTCATAAATAGTGCCTATGCTACAGTATTGCTGCGGTCGAAACGCAGTCGCATCCTTTCCTTTCCGATCCGTCGGCTGCTACGCAATGTCACAGTACTGTAACACCATGGCATTGATACACAATGTCAGAGGGTGTGTTTCCATTGGTGGGGTGAGAGAGGGAGGGGGTGATGAGATCTGTTCCATCACGTGGTGGAGTAGTGGGCTGTAAACTTGTGAAGCAGCGCTGCCCACAGACATCTAAGTCGACCGGCATGGTGAGTTTCTCGGCATGTTCGCTTCTTGTCTCGCTTCCTGAGCCTGCTGTTGCAGGACCAGAGGCGGTGCGCGTGGTGTAGGGTCACGTGCGTCTACTTAAGTGGTGTCCAAATGGGTCAGGCTGCCCCGGGGCTGACCCGAAGCATGGGATTGTTGGCCTGGCCTGAGCACGACATGACCCAACATTGTTGTTGGGTTGGCGGCATATTTCGGCTGGCGCTGTGTGTTGGGCACCACAGGTTGATCGACCGAAGCATGATGACATGCGACCGAGACGCGACCGCTGGCGTTGAGGTGGCGGAGGCGACCGGACACGAAGGCGGTCGGGCTAGCACGGCCTAGCAATAGTACCTCGGCCGACACGACACGACCCGTAAGGCTGAGGTGCCATGCCTAGGTCGGCACCCCAGCACGCAGTCCGACATGGCACAACCCGATTAGTTAGCCAAGCTGGTCGTGTCGGGCCTAATCGGACTCGTGGCGTGCCGTGTCGGGCGGCTCATCCGGCCACTACTAGGCCGCTTCTTGGTTTCTTTTTGTGAGAGCCGTCGGGCTATTTAATTTGTAATGCTTAACCTTTTCATTGGTCCTAGCATCACAAATCAAATTTCCCCGCTCTCGGTGTATATGTACTTCCTAGAACAGCAGTACACATACACCATACAAAAATTAAGCATCAACTCTATACACAAGTTATTACATTACCAAGGCCTTCATAATTTACATCATATGTAACATACATGAAGATTCCATACAAAAGGTTAAGTCTGCAGCGAAAACACATGCCATAAGATGGGAGTAAACAAAAGCCAACCGGTTGCCCTTACCCACAAGGCAACCAATCGAAAACGCCAAGCTAGTCGTCGAGTGCGAAGTCAGCCTCACAAACGTCAACCCTTTAGGGGTCAACCTCCTCTGCAGCAAATCGACAATACAGCTGAGTATAAAAATTGTACTCGCAAGACTTATGATTAACAAACCTATACATAGCTACATGCAGGCTTGAATCAATAGAGATGGTTATAGAGTTCATTTTCAGCATAAAACCACATTTATTTTGCAATATAGTATAATAGATTGAAGGCAATTTGTTAAAACAGTTTTTAATTATTCAAATATCAATGTGACAACAATTATGAACATAATTAACATCCTAGAGGTGACTTTCCACAGCCACCACAACAATAGAACGAATTACCCATTCATACCACGCAATCTCAAGTTTTATCAAAATGTTATAGTCTAATTCTTGAAAGACCTCTCCAAGCGTGTCCATAACCAAGAACGTGGCTATTCGAATAGTTTAAACCCTGTAGGAATGTACAACTTTACCCACATGTCAGACCGCTCCTTTTGCCACCGGATAAAGCACACTTCCGAAGGTATGCCGGCAGAGCTAAGTCCTATGAGACATTTCTAATATTATGTATTAACTACGAGCTGCCCGTGTGGATAGAAATCCATATGTTGTGTCGGAGTCATTGTAAAGCCTCAATCAACTACCTCTCAGGGTAAAGCCTCGGATAACCACAATGCCACTCGGTGTGGGGAACCTAGCCAGGATCCCACTCCCGTACGCCCAACAACAACAACACATTTCCTTTTTTTAGCACCACACACACAACCCCCAACCAGCGACTCGGAGCTAACAAACGCCAAAGTACTAAGTTAAGAGGGGACCCATATGACCCTCATGTGGATGCATGCAAAATACTTGGTTTAGTGGGACAAGATGTTCGGTCTTTGTTGACTCGGGCACACAACCACACACCTAATACTCACACCTACCAACCATGTGCCCAAGTTTAAATCTTTTTGTTTTCATTTTTTATATTTTTTCAAATATGATACATACATGAGTACCTTGACTCAAGTATTTAAAGTAATGTTGTAATGACCATCGTCGAAGCGATGATCCCTAGACTACCGTTCTAAGCATGGCTAAGCGACAACAACTCGCATACTACATATAAAGTGACTAGAGCCTATCCATCGAGCTCTAAATCATAGCAGATATAAACCTAGGCTCAGTGGTAAAAGATAGATATTTACCTATAGTTCAAGTAACTATTCAGGTTAACTATTGCGAACTGAGAAAATACTCATCAACATAGCATGCATACATACAGTTGAAATTAAAATATTAGCATGCAAACATAATAAGATCAATGTGCATCAAAGGAGGAACTGCTTGCCTTGCGGGAGACAGTCTTCTGGCTGCTGAGGATCACTCTCGTAAGTACCAGAATCGTCGTAATCTATCGATCGAACAAAAGAGTGAATAAGAAAAAAAACCAAAATTCAACTTCATCAAACATGCATACACAGTAGGTAGAGTTTGATTTTTAAAGATTTTAGGTGAATGTTTTAGTCCAAAAGGAATTTATTTGGACTTTCTAAAATTTTAACAAGTCAAAGGCGTAAGTGTACAAATAAATTAATTACAAACATTTTCTGTAATAGAAACATGAATCAAACTTATGCTAAGTTAAAATACAGGAAAAATTAGAATTAACAAAATTAATTTTACGCAGTTTGGAGTTAAGATGAATTACTTATGGAATTTTGAAGTTTTTAGCATTTTCTAGTATAAAAACAATTCCTTTTAGCTATTTATTTAACTCCAAACTTTTTTGTGATCGAAACATACTTCAAATCCATTCTAGTTAATAGTACACTAAAAATGAAAACCAACAAAATTGTTTTCATTCAATTTGAAGCTTATTTGAATTAGTTATGAATTTTCTAAGTTTAATGAATTTTCAGTGCAAATTTTATTGGTTTCGGAGTTTCTAAAAGGATTAATTACTTTTTATACCGGTGCTCAGCTAGCCCATGGTCATTGACTGGTGGGACCCGAGGCGAGGGCATTGACTGGGTCAGCTTAGACACAGCCTCGGCTATAGTGACGTCAAAAGCGGATTAGAAGGATACATTTTCTACTTATGAAGATGTAAACTTGAACTAAACATATAAGATATACGTTTTTCTTAGGAGGAAACGTATTGCACAACTTTGCGCAATTACTTAAATGGCTGTGAGGGCCCACATGTCAATGACTCAAAAGTTTAACCGGTTTTGATTAGGTTTCTAAGCAAGTTTAGAAACAATGGGGCCTACATGTAATACGCACATTTAAATGAACTGATTAAGTACTAACGACTTTCATTAATCCTAAACCACCAGCGGCTCACTGGAGCTCCTCCACACGCGAGCAAAAATGGTGAGGAAGTCAATTTGGCAAAAGAAGGGCACTCCAGACTCCGGGTTGGTCGCACCGGGTGCGTAGGATCCTCGCGAAGCTACTTGAGGTGACGTGAGTCCTTGAGGATGCTGACGGCGAACTCTCGACGGCCGGAGGCAGAGGTGAAAGCATGGCTGACGTGAAGAAGTTGCTACAGACGTCAAGACGCTTCAGGAAGGTGCGCATTGGGATCGCCGTGACTCCAGGATCGAGGCGCCCAAGTTGATGACGCTAGAGGAGGTTGGTGGCGGCCGAAATCGACGCGGCGGTGCTTGACCGCAGTCGAAGAAGAAAGGCTCTCCTTCTCTCGGTGATGCATCAAAACCAAATTAAACTTGTCAGAAAGATCCACAGGATGATTCGATTCTAAAGGACTAGATAACGTTGAGAGGAACTCACCAAAACGTTAAAAAGCTCACAGGTCCATGTCCACCGGAGGCAAGAACGACGATGTGGTCCTTGGCAATTTAGCGGATGACAAGGTCTCGCACCAGCAAAAACGAACGCGGCTCAAAGAGGGAAACTCGATGGCAGGGTCACGGGTGCTCGAGTAGTATTGAGATGGGCACTAGCTCGACATCGCCTTCCACGGCCGGAGTAAAGAAATGGGCGGAGAAGGCGAGAGAGGGCGAGAGAGAATAAATGGACTGGCGTGGGAGGTTCGTGAAGCTCTAGCGACGCTTCGTAGGCGATCCTGGGTGCATTAGGTGGTAGCGACAAGCTGCGTGGCATGCATCTTGTGAAACCAGCAGCTCTTGGTTGGCGGCGCAAGCGAAGCGGCGGCTCCGACAATTGGGGCCGCCCGTCGGCGTAAGCAAATCGTCGGTAACGAACGAGCTTGGTGCGGTCTTGACACGATGGGTTGGGTCAAACTCAGGTCGGGTGAGTTGGTGTGACTGAGCCAAGTCCAGTCGGACGGTCCGAACGGGTTAGGGTCAAATCGAACTGGTTAGGGTTTTGATTTTCCATTTGACCGAAAAACAACTAATTTGACCTAGCGATTTAAAATAACAAATAAATTCTAAAAATTATGAAAAATTTTGTGGGTGTTCTCAGGTTCAACTAGGACTTAGGAAAATTTATTTTGGCCATTGTTCAAATTCCCTTTGTCTGAAATAAACTCTTTTTTAAATCTACATTAGTAACTTGGTTAGGATTTTGATGAGGTCGAATATACTTCTAAAAATTTGTGAAAAACTATATTAATCTGTGATAAATAATCTAGTATTTGAAAAAATTATTTCCAAAAACTTTTATACACACAGTTTTCTGGAATCAAGTAGAAACTTAAATTCAAGCTTAAAGTTTAAAATTTCAAGCAAACTTTAGAAAACCAAGGGCAAACTTATGAGATTCATCAAAAGTTTTGAAAATCTCAAACTTTTATACATTTGAAACACAAACCGTTGTTTAGGATGTTACACTTTCCCCCCTCTGGAGCGGTGTGACCCTCTACGGTTTACACGCCGCTACTCCTGTCCATCAATCAACATCACTGCCAATGAGCTTGCATTTTTCATATATGCTATGTTCCTTCATCCTATTTTAAGCTTCATTGTCCAATAGATCATGATCAACAAAATAGAAAAAGGTCTATTTTACTCCCTCCAAGTATCGTGTTAGTTCTTTTAACCCCTTGAACTATTTTTCGGCCCAGTTAACCCTTTGAACTTCCAATACCGGATCATTTCACCACTACATTAGTTTTGTTTAGGGCATCTCCAATAGAATGACAAATCAACCGTCTCTAAGCATTGCTAGCAGGGATTTGTGATGACACATAGGAGATAGAACACAGAGAGAGAGGGAGGTCGTCCGTTACGGATGCGACGATCGCATCACGCGAAACAAGACACAAGCAACGCTGTTTTTCTCGTTGGAGCGACATCGTTGTTTCTCCACACGTTTTGTGGACACCGCCTCCAGAAAGACGACGCAGCTTGTCGCCGACCTCCATCTACCTCGATGCCGGTGGTACATTTTGTAATTGCAGGGAACACATTATGTCAGAGAGAGAGAGAGAGAGAGAAAGGATGGTGCATTTTGTAAATGTAGGCCTGCGTTATTCTCCTCCCCTTTTCCACATTACGTCAGAGGTACAGAGGATCCAACCATCCCCGAGCACGCCACAACTAGATTCAGAACCTCTCCGACCTCAACATCGTCGCCATCCTCCTTCCCTACCGTGTCCCCAAGTTAGCGCCACCGAAAAACTAGAGGGGAGTAGAACGTAGTGCTGCTGGAGTTGGAGGTAGAATCCCACTGTGCGTGCGACGTCGGTGTGTATGTCAACCCTTGACCCACGGGCACGGCTGGCCCCAGAAATCCATGCCAACCACATCCACCCCCCTTTATCCACTCTCCCTCAAGTTTGCACTGCAACCCCCAAAGAGATGATGCTGATAAGGCCGCGGTTCCTCTCCCCCTCCCGCCACAAGCCCCTCCTCCACAACCTCTCCCTGCCTCCCAAGCCTTCCAGAATCCTCTCCTCCTCCTCCGCTGCCTACTCTCCTCTCCTACCTATTCGCCGCCCTAGGTATATCATATTTTGTTTTTGCGCACTGTCTTGAACTGTTTTCCTGCTCTATAGTAACCTGTGAGAGGTTGGTATTTGAGTTGGATGGAGAAATTCATGAGGTAATTGTCAGTTATAAGTCATAGTGGTGCAATACTGGAATTGGGGGAGAAGAAAGGACAATGTGAGTTCCAGCAACTCTTAATTATCAATGCAATCTTTAACAACAAGCGTATCCAACAAGGTCTATCGCCTCACATTTATAAAAGAAAAGAAAAACTAATCGATAAACAAAGGGACATTATTTTACTACTCCTGCACAATAGAACAGTAAGTATTTACACTCAAGCTTTGATGTGAATTGTGATATGATTAGCACTGCCAATATTTTTTCCCTTCTTAAGAAACACTTGAGCAGACCATCCCAAACTACTCAAGGTACCTCAGTTTTATTCTCAGTGGCCATACTGGTAAATGCAGAAGTGAAACATATATTCTCTAACCATTAGCGGTTATGACAATGTGAAGGCATTTTATACCAAAAGCATACTAAAGCTATCTAGGAGTAGTGTGTATGTACCTTTGTGCTATAATTTCCAGCAAACTATTCATGCTTTGGGCCAATGTGTAGGTTCTCGGAGCTATTTTGATATTTTGTGTGATTTTATCAACTCTATTAAACTTCCATATAAGATTCTTTGAACCCTCAATTTGTTAGTTCTCTATCAACAACCGGCTTCTATGTGTGCTGCACTCAGAGTGTTCCTCCTCTAAAATACATTATTGCATCTGAATGGATTAACTTCATCGGCATATGTTCAAAAGTGTTTGCTAGCATAATATGTGATAGAAATTATTCACAACCATGTGTTTCCTACTAATTGCTTAGTTCAATTAATGATCTGGAAGAATCTTACGTTGCAATTATTAATGTTAATTTATGGTCAAATGGAATACCAGTCAGAAAGACTCTACTTTCAACCACTATTCTACGACCTCTTTTCCAAATAAGTTACTTTCACTTGAAGTTGGGGGGGCTAGATGACGAGGATCTAATAATCATAAATTAATTAAATTGTTTATCTATAATTGTTATTATAGATAGCAATATCTTCATGTTATTCGTAAGGATATTGTGGATGTCATGAGGGCATTGTGGATGTCATGGGGACATGCTCATGATCTTAGGTGATGAAACAATTGGCAATTGCATTGAGAGTTTGTTGAATTCTGTGGAAATCAGCAAGTGTCAGGTTTTGCGGTAGTACCAGCATTGTGGCCGCGGCACTACTGCCGAGCGGTAATACCGCATGTTGAAAAGTGGTAATACCACATGTTGAAAAGCGGTAATACCGCACATTGGTTTTACCGCAAGTTAGTAGGCGGTTGCAAAATTCCAGAGATCGTGCGTTTTGAGTTTGGATCTCTCGTGGATTTCAGTATGACCGCAAGTGACATGGCGGTACTACCACTGTGCGGTAGCACCGGTCAATGGCGGTATGGATTTTCCAGAGAAGGTGTCTTTGGAGCTCTAGTTTACATGAAGAGCGGTATGACCGCAGTTTGAATGGCGATACTACGCATGGAGGTAGTCTGATTGTGTTGTATGGAAATACCGAGAGCATGTTTTGGAGATTTTGGGTTTCTCGAGTTGCGATGCGACCATGATGATGTGTGATACTACCGTGGCGGTAGTACCGGTGGATATAATGATAATCTTGCTTGTGGAATGATCTGGTGAGTGTTGTTTTAATTTGAGAATTGGTTTTGGGTTAGGTCAAGTTCATGGTTATCATTGCATAGGTGTTGCATGATGCATGTTTTGGCTAACATGGGTCAAGTTGTGAAGAACTTGTGCCTGAAAATGGTTGCTTGGTCTATTGTTGTGCGGTGGCTTGGAGTCAACTATGGTCAGCGACGAGGAGGGCCGGGACTTGGTTAGGAGAACCAAGGTCGGAAGCGATCGTGGATGTCGGGTGAGATGGTTGGACTCAAGCAAGGTGCAAGATGGACAAGAACCATAGAAGGCGAAGTTTGAGCAAAGGCCTTTAATGAAGGTATGTGCTCATGCCTTATCAATTATATGAATTGATGATTGTGCGTGTCGTCTTGATGCTACGTAGCGGTTTGCTTGTTTGTGATGGTTGTAGGACAGGAGCTAGGTCATGGTGAGGCGGACTAGATCGGGACTAGGTTAGGAGAACCGAGGTCGAAACGATCGAGGTTGTGCTGGAAGTTGACTAAGGCTAGCGGAGTGCTTACAAGCTGAGAAGACAAGGAACCGGAGCGGAAGCTACCGGTGGTGAGACATGTGATGCGCCAAGTGACTTGGTCCTAGTTGCAAGCGAGGATAGTTCGGTGGCATCCGGACATGTGAGAGGCTTGGCGGGAAGTCATTGGGAGCACATGGATGAAGACGGAGCATGGGAGATGCTTCGAGGCGAAGGAATCGTAAAAGGTCGGTAGAGGGGTATTTTGGGAAATTGCTTTATACTGGAAAAGTAGTAAGTGGTGGTGTGCGAAACCACCCTCTTGGCCTTGGCTAAACCGCGGCGTAGGACGGTGCATGGAGAAGCGGTTTAGGTCAAGCGAAGATGAAGACGACGCTTTAAGATGCGTGTGTGTGTTAACCCATTTGTGTGTTGGGTCTAATGGGTTCCCTAATAGAATATTCCCTAGATGCTAGCCTCCACTATATAAAGGAGGAGGGGCTATCCTGCAGCCTCTGTCCTTGCAGTTGTTGCCCTATTTTGTGTTTAGGGTTTTGAGGAGAAAAGATGAGAGCTAAGGTTCTAGGGTTTGGATTGAGTGTGTGCTCACGTGGTGAGCTTTGTCCTCCAGGTTGGAGTGGCTGTAAACCAACAATCATGCATCTATCTGAAATCAATCCCAGCAAAGATTTCACAGGTTGGAGTCATGTTGTGTTCTTCCTTTCTATTTGATGATTTTGGGGCTTTTCTTTGATCCGCGAGTTTCTCTTTGGTTTTTGGCCAAGATCTTGCTTGCTATGACATGTGGGAACTCATCTAGGATCATCTTGATCATTAATCACCCACGAGCAAGTTTCTAGATCAGTTTAGGTTTTGGTTCGGTTCTTGAAACAGATTTCACTCAAATCCAAAAAGGTTGGAACTTTGATGTGGATCTATTCGATCCTTGTTTGGAATAGGTTCCTAACCTCATAGAGAAGCTGTGTTTCAAGTTTTATCAAGTTTGATCGGGTGAATCAAAAGTTGTGCTAATTTTAGATTTGATTTTTCAGCTGTCGGGACGAACTCCAGGATAATCGGTAGTACCTTTCATTTGCCTGCGGTAGTACCGCGGTGTGGTAGTACCACCCTATACACTGCGGTAGTACCGATTATAGGTAGTACCACTAGTTACACTGTGGTAGTACCAATTGTCCTGATTTTTCAGAACTTCTTCGGGTAGTTTGCTGTTGTGCCTTGGGGGTGTTGATTGGATTCAAGTGAGACTTGCTCTGTGCCTGAACATTGATCTTCATAGCTCTCATAGCTATTGGAGTGATTTGCGAATTGAATTCAATCTTTGTCGAATAGTTTTTGAGCTCCTATTCACCCTCCTCTAGTCGCTTGTTTCGGTCCTACAGATATCCCTTATCATTAATACAGGAGAAACTTAGCTGAGTGGTCATAAACCATTTTACGATCACCCTATCTAGTCGTAAGTTTTTCTACGACTACCTAGTGGTCATAAGATTTCCTACGACCACCTCATGATTGTAGACCTTACTATGATCACTTCATGGTCACAAGCTTTACTATGGTCAGGTCAACTACGACCACCATATGGTCAACAAAGCCTACAGACTTGTGAGCCTAATCGGCTATTGGCACTTATGTGCTGTGTTTAATACACATAGTAGTTAATATGTGCCATTATTCTCTGGGATAACTGCAAGTATTAAGCCTTTGTCTTTGACATAACTGCAAGTATTAAGCCTTTGTCTTTGACATAACTGTTGTAAAGTATAGTCAATACAACAACACAAGAGTAAGGTTATTATTCCCTCAGGAGAAGGTCTGAACCTGTATAAAATTCATGTGTCTCCTTCTATGTGGTTTAACTCGAGGAGAGTCCCTAGCATTCATTCATAAGATCGATACTAAACCATCGACAGTTGGCGTCGTCCGTGGGGATCTTTCGATTTCTCCTTTCCTTTTCAGAAAATTGTCTTCATTTTTCAACTCTGATGCTTTCATGGTAGGAGAGTGGAATGAGAAGAATTGGTTTGATTTGGCAAACTACGCAGAACTTGACATAGATGCCTGCTACGTGTATGAGCAGTGCATCATTTCGTCCGATGGCAACACAGTTTCCAGGGATCTTTCTCCAGACCCAAGAGACTATGCCACAGACAAGGTTGATGAGAGAGATCTCTCCCCCACGACATTACGCCGAGATAATGAACCAGACTCCTCAAAGGGCAAGGGTCCTGTAACACCCTGGCTATATGGAAGCCAAGATGCTACCTAGACTTCTAACACGAATCAACAGAATAAATTATTTCCATCAATTTAACAACTACAACAACTAACTTCAACACTCAAGGTTACTATTAAATTAAACAACATAAATTTCAGCAAGCATATAAACGCTAAATCTCATATCACAATAATTCATTCAAGAGGAATAATATCAAGAATATTACCGGTAAATACAAACCATTAACTAGTGCAAACAGAACTTAAAGACAATCAATAAAAAACATCATGACCAATTATTACAATCCATAGCTCTCAATTAAAAGGTAGTCACGAAATTATTATCTAATTTGTGAAATAAGTGATAGTGTGTGTTTCTCCATTGGACTACTCCCTCCCAAAGCATGTCGTCTTCAAAGTTTACCTAAAAACCAAAAATTGCAAGGGTGAGTCCACGACTCAGCAAATACAATTGAACAACATGGAAAGCATTGAATCAAAGACATATCATTCATAATATTTAGAATACATAAGAATTATTATGCACTTTATGTAGGTATGAAAATGCATCCACTTCTCTTTTGCTTATACCGGTATAGCCAGTGAACATCCGTCGGTGTTCACTTAGGCCCGTATTACCAAAATACGGGGATTCAAGGCCCGTATGAAGAATCTTTCATACGGGGATCCATCTGCCCATATTGGAATGATGGGACTTATGTGCCCATATTAGAATGATGGGACTTATGTGCCCATATTAGAATGATGAGACTTTCATTACCCACTCCCGTGGGTGAGGCATGTATGAATGAAACGAAATGAATAATACAAATGCATTATCTCGCAGAAGCAAATGTATATCACAATGAATATAATCATGTAAGAACAGAATTACTCAACATCCATAGAATTCAGTCATGACATAATTATACAATAGATTTGAATCAAACAAATATGCAAGGTAGTCCAATCTGTACTTGCCTTTCGCATTGCGACGCATTAGGAGGTAAAGAATGTGCCACTAACCCCGATGTCACACCTCCTACAACAATTTAGTTATTCAAAACAAGTTTGACACGGTAATAAGACACTATTCACAATGCTCTCAAACATCTTCCCAAAACCCAAGGTTTAATTATTTGATCTACACAAATCGAACAACATACTAGCAGAAAACTACAACCGGACAGTATCCTTATAAAATACATAACTTTTGCTCTGTTAATCATTAAAAAGCATACTCAGATTCTATGAAAATATAACAAAATTATCTACAAAAACCTAGTTGGTGGAAACTCCTAATTCTGCCTATAACTAAACATAACAAACAGATGAAAACCTATTGTCAGAAATAACAGACAAATGGACAGTAGCACAAGAATGGCTATAACTTCTAATTGGCTGATCCAAACATCAATTTCTTTATCAATCTGGAATGCTAAAATAATGGCCTACAACTATCATAATGGGAGACAACCCTTATTAGACCTTTAACAAATTCTTATTTATTAATTACGACGACTGCTGTAATATGACAGGGTTTCCGGATAGCAGTAAAGCAATTAACGTATCTCCCAAACTAAAATTCCAAATGAAGTGATCTTAGATCCTACAGAAACCTAATGACATTTCCCACAATTCTATAGGAGACCTTAACCTCCAATTTTGCATTGAACTAAACGAAACTTGACAAACAAGAAGACTGCAGATTACCGACTCAATTTCAGCAGGAACAACAATTCACTAAACGATCACAGCCCATAGAAAATACTTAATCCAATAGCGAGGATTAGAGATATTACCCTAGAAGACACGAATGAACTCGCTGGAAGTCCCTGTGAGGTTCTCCTCTCCCCTTCGTCTCTCTCTCCTCTACCTTACTCCTTGGCCGACAGCAATGGAAGAGCACCACTAAGAGGGAGGGGAATAGCAATGGAGTGCAAGGGGGAGGGTGTCTACTGTAACAGGTACTGTAGCGGCGGTGCTACTATAGCAGAGGCATGCTACAGTAGCGGGCTAGGGTTTCCCCTCCTTTTATTAGTGGCCAGCCCCTCATGGGCCTCCTGTTTCAAGGCCCGAGGCCCAGGTTGCCGAAGTACTGCAGAAACCCCCTTTTTCTTATGTCTAATTTCTCTTTTGAACGCTTTCTTTCTTAGAATAAATCGGAGTATTACAGGTCCATCCGACCAAGGTCAAGATTGCGCCATGGCGAGTATAGAGCACGTCGAGGGTTCCCCCTCCAAATATTTAAGCTCGTTTGAGGCCATCTGATGTAGCACAGCAAGTCCTGGAATCCATGATTCCAGGTCTCAATCAACACCTGATAACCGTCACCCTCCGATTACCCCCACGAGGTACATTGTCGAGCCCGCTTCACCTACGGATTCGACTACACCCTCGTATGGTTCACCTTCAGTCGGAGACGGTTATAACCTAGAATTACCCTTCCTGGAGGAGATTGCTCCAAGTCATGAGACGTTGTCTTTTTACTACTGTTGGGACCCAAAAATGCAATTTTGGACCCTCTGTGTACAACACACTAGTCTAGGATCACTGAATGATAATATTGAGTGAGTGTGAGTATACAACCGTACTCCGCGAGCCAACACTTAGAATACAATTATAATAGATGTAAGGCTGATCAAAGGAAAGGCTTGAGGTTCCGCCGACGTGACACGGAGGAGAGTAAGTCTCGAGCGGAGGAAGAAAGCCAAACGGGTCAGGCAATGTTGGGCCGGGAAGGAGGAGAGGGGTTATGGAATTTTGAGTTTTTGTTTTGTTTTATTTTCCTTTTCTTTTTGTATTCAATTTCAATTTAACTCTCGATTTTGTGATTTAAATTCATATTTCATTTTAATTTGTTTTCAAATTTGATCATTTTAAATTAGGTTTGTATTTGTTACTAGTGATTCAATCGGGGAAGCCTCTCTAGGATAAAGTCACTGAAAAATACAATATTTGCTTTTGCAAATGTAAAAGAAAATACTTTTTCAAGTGTTAACTGTTAGAAATATGTACACTTTTGTGATTGTTATAATTCTTAAAACAATAATTGAATCGATAGCAGCATATATACTAGGCATCTTTGGGACTATGAATAGTAACATGATCATCAACTCAAATATATCTATCTCATATATATGTATTAATAAGACAAAGCCTAGAACAAGTATGTTACTAACAGTAGTAGGCATCAACATCACCATATAACAAATATCTAGGAAACAAAGCCTAGCCATATGAAATATTATCACCGCGACTTACAGAGGATCGCTCCGACGAAGGTCACAGTAGAGTTTGATTCGAAGAAGACGACGCGCAGAGAAGGAAGCAGTGAGCAGTCGCACGAACGCTTCCCAAAAACTTGATTCGTCCCAACCCATGCAGGATCGCGAGGGGCGACGACTTCGGAGACACTACTCTCCCCACGTCGGTACACGCCGAGGAAGGGATGTAGTAGCCGGGTAGCACAGCAACAAGGAACCGAGCAACAACACAAAATTGAGTCTGTCTATTCTGAGAGCCTCTCTCTATTCTGGTTGTGTTTGATCTGAGGGAAGATGTCTCCTTTTTATAGAGCCAGAGTTAGCAGAAGAAACTGCCGTTATAATACTGATTAGAAACTGCCGATATAATGCTGATTAGAAACTGTCATCATAAATGACATTACACTGTTTTAATCGTAGTTAAGGCGTTTCAAAAGCCAATTGAAACAATGTATTCAGTTTTCAGTTTCTGATCAGTGCGCATGGTTATGAGGTGTAAAAAGTTGTTGACTCTCTCTACGTGAGAGCGGCGAGATGCGCAGCGTGTGTTCTCCTTTTGCTTGATTCAATTAGATAAGACCAACTCTACTTTATATGTTGGTCTCCTCCCATCTAGACTAGCAATATAGTACTAAACTTTTCATCTTCTACCATGCATAAGTGAACCTTTGAGATTTTTCTAAGATTTAATTGAAATATTGTATAGATCAAGCCCAAAATTCCAACGTTAACACCTTCCTTCTCTGGACACGAGGCTTATCTACCGCAAATCTATTAAAAGCCAACACAGCCTGGAGCCCTTTCAAATTAAGACAAGTCCTCTTCGTCTAAGAGATTCACCAGGACTGCAGGTAGGCTGAGAAGCAAAAAAGAGAGTTTTGATTGAGCTTATGGGAGCATCTATAACAGTCCACGTCAGCTGTTACTAAGGGGTTGCCACATCAGCATTTAGGTGATGTGGAGGAGAGAATGTGAGGTTGTTTCTAGATGAAGAAACTAACAAATTGTTAATACCAAGGCACAAGAAACAACCAAATGGTCTATTGGAAACTTACTTGTTATCTAAAAACGCGTTTTGTGGGTCCCACTGTCTTAAAGCAAAATATCCATCAGATCATTTGTGCAGCTCGATTTCATTATTGATATGATAAATAAGCTAAAACATGTAGGCCACAAAGTTGTACTTCATTATTGATCATCAAGAATCATGCACACTTGTAGCAATTAAAGTCTTAGACACAATCTCAAGAAATAATTCATTAGAAGACTTGTTTTTTTTATTAGATTGAGTATTCTCTCTTCTCTTAATAAAATGCTAAGAAACAAACTATTGTAGATGCTCTGACTGCTTATTCCGGAAGATTTTGCTGAGAAAAGTAGAAAGTAGAGTGTACCAGGCCTGGCGCCATTGCCGGTAGACTGCTAGATGCCGGGGAGTAGGATTCTTTTCCCCACGCTTTTTAACCAGGAAGAAGGCACCGACCTCACACATGCGACAAGGCACAAGACACCATCTACGTACCGCGCATGAAACGGAGGCAGCGGCCGAGCGAGCGACGCAAACGCAACGTTTGAGGCCTCGAAACCGTCGGAAGGGTTTGGTTTGAAAAGTCGCGGAAGAAACGGAAGCTCACGTGGCAGTGTGCACTGCCCGAGAGAGAGGACGGCAGCTCACGTGGCAGTGTGCACTGCCCGAGAGAGATACTCCGCCCCTGCTCTGCCGGTCATTCATTACTCGCCTACTACCTTCACACACACACACAGAGGGAGAGGGAGAGCACCAAACTTTGAACTTTGGGGGTCGAGATCGAGAAGAGAGAGCTGATTGTAGATCACCGGAGATGGCGGACTGGGGCCCTGTGGTGATCGCGACGGTGCTGTTCGTGCTGCTGACGCCGGGCCTGCTGTTCCAGCTGCCGGCGCACGGCCGGATCATCGCCTTCGGCAACATGCACACCAGCGGCATCTCCATCCTCGTCCACGCCGTCCTCTACTTCGCCCTCGTCACCATCTTCCTCGTCGCCATCGGGGTACACATCTACGCCGGCTAGCCTCCCCACCCCCCTAGATCGGCTCCATCGCTCTGAATGTGTCATGCCTCCCCATGTTTGCTTACAAACCTACTACTACTACCTAGTCTATTGCTGTCAGTGCTGTAGTTTCTTCTGCCCTTCTTCTTACCAGAGAGAGATGGGAGCCTGAAATGTTTATCTGTTTGGCCGGGGTTAAATCCAGTTGGGACGGATGTATGTATGGACAGAGTGATCGAGTGGCTGTTGTGATTTCTCTCTTGTATTAACTTTGGGCCTGTTAATTTGTTCCTGCATTCTTGATCCCCGAATCTCTCTCCGTTTGTACTGAATGATCCATGTGTAGTGATGTCCCCTTGAGTGCTCGTGGATATCACGACCTGATTAACGACGGTTGATTTTCTTGCGAAGGAGCAAACGAAATCGCGCCCAACAGCAACAGGGCCGGTGAAGATGAGATCGCGGCTGGGGATTTATTTTCTTCGAGTGCTAGTACCACTATCATTCAGCGGACATTAAAAAAATGCACTACTCTCGTCGAACCATAGTGTACCGCCAAATTATACTCCCTCCGTTTCACTAGGTTCGTCCGTGACCTTGGAATTGTCTTTTGGGGGAATTAATCCCTACTTAAATGTATTGAAAGATATTAAGTGGTTGCAGTGTATCATTTAATAGAGGTATATGTGATCATTTATTATTAACTTTTTCTTAAGTTCAGTGCTTTTTTGGGCGACGCGCATAGTAGACTGTAACATTCCGAGTTATGGATCTTAAGGATGAAATTGAGGAAATCAAACTGGAGTTTAAGAGGAAAGAAAAAAGAAAACCTTGAGTGTGGTCTGAGTCGAAAACTAGCCTGACACATCCCTTTTCTTTTTCTTTTCTTCTTTTCTTTTATCTTTTTCACTCCTGCCCTACTGGCCATGGACCAGCGTCGCTCTTCCTGTCCCCCCCCCTTTTCTTTCTTCCTTCCCTGCTTCTTCTCAAGAAGACTGGCGCCAGGCCGCCACGACCGACCATTGCAAGCACCTACCCCGTCCCTAGCCCCTATGTCGTAAGGATGCCTCCGCTGGTGCTCATTACGTCATCCCCGTCAGCATGTTGTCACAGGTGCTAGGCCACCAACCTGTCCATTCGGCGTCGCTCCGTGCTACTGTCGCCGACACCACCCCGCCACTCATCAACCGTTGTCAGCTCCACATCCTCCCCCTTCTATTTGAGGCCAGCACCGAGCCATCCTCGCCCTCCCTGCCACTTCCCCGTCTTTCCTCCTTCTCCATCGAGCCCACGTTGAACCCAAGGCACAACGCCTCTACTTCGACCGCCCGCGCCGCCATCACCACACTGCTGCCTTAGTGAGCCCCTCCCATCGCCATTCGTGTCATAACGTGCTCCGAGACACGAGGAATCTTTCACCTCCACTTATTTGGCCCTTCCTCCACAGGTACTCGCCGGCAACCTCATCTTCTCCATTTTCGGCCAAAACCACCCATTCCACCGCTGTGGCTCGCTCGGTGAGCCCTATTCCGATTTCTCTCGTCTCAAGCACATCATTATCCCCCTTGAACTTCCCTTGCAGTTAACGACATCTTTTACCGTCTAGGTCACCGCCGCCACGTGAAGCTCCCCGCGCCACCTCGGGTCCACAACGATAGGCTTCCTCCGGCCGTCTTAGTCATAATCCCCGATACTAGTGAGTTCCTAGCGCCTCCTAGATGCTTGTGCGTGCACTACTTAGCTTAGGCCATCGCCGGCGTGTAATCACCACATAAGCCTGAGCACTTCCGCCGCTAGAACCCATCGCGTTGTCGCTAGCGACCACCGTGGCCCTTGACGCTGGCACCATTGTGATCGCCCGACTCATGGGGTCCCATTTTAGGCGGTACGAGGCACCCCCATAGCTCCGCTCGCCAGCGGCAGGCATGGCTTGACAGCCCCTCTGCTCCGGTTAAAAACAGGAAAGAACCACTGTAGCTAGATCATCAGCAGTAACCGAATCATTAGCATAAGGTTAATTAGAGGATAAGTAGTATTACATGTGGGCCTGATTAGTTGAGTAAAATGTAATTAGAAAGTAAATTGTGTGCTAAGTCGATGACATATGGGCCCCATTCCTTTAAGTGCACAGTGTAGACCCACCTGTGGACCAGCATAGTGACACACGGGGCCTCGATCCATACACTATTGCCATGAACCAGGTCCATGCGGCTGGGCCCCACCTGTCATTGGCTGTGGCCCATTTCCAAATGGAAAATAAATAAAAAAAGAAATTGAAAATGCAAGGGCCCCACCTGTCATCCACTTGGCCATTTTTTCCAAATAGAAAATAAATCAAAACGAAAAGGAAAATCCCGAGGGCCCCACCTGTCAGAGAGAGAGAGGATTCTCTCTCCTTTGTTTATTCCAGGGATTTAAAACTTCAGAGAGCCCATTCTCCCTCGTTTTAAATCCAAATTGAATGATTCTTGTTTCTAAATTCATTAAAATTCAAACCCTACCCAATAAACTAGAAAACATCCATTTTGGAGTTCATTTGAATTTTTGAATGAAATTTGCATTCTTTCATTTCTGTCCGAACCCTAGGCGGTAACCCTAGGATGCCCTAACATAAGGTTAACTACCTTACGATGCCAAGTAAAAGTTTAATGGTAAAACACTACTACAGAAATGCTATCTATCGGGCCTTTGATCACGCAGCGGTTCATCGAAACCGCTCAGATAAACACAATCTTAGACGGTTTTGTTACCCACCGTGCGTGTTATTCTCCGCGCTAAAACCGTCGTGAAGATGTCATATCACGAGCGGTTCATGTTTGGAACCGTCAGTGATACTTCACGAGCGGTTCCAAACATGAACCGTCTGTGATATTACCCAATATCACGAGCGGTTTTTTAAAACCGTCTGTGATACTTCACGAGCGGTTCCCAAACATGAACCGTCGTGATATTGCCCAATATCACGAGCGGGTTTTGTTAAAACCGTCCGTGATAATTAACTCATCACGAGCGATATATATAGCTCCGCCTCCCGGCCAAAACAGATATAGTCTTCTTGATCTCCATATCTCTGGCGCTACGATAGGTCCATCGCCGTTCGTGCGGTTTGAGTACATCGCCTCAACTCATTTGGCGGCTGGTCCATTTCACCAGATATTGTCGCCGAGGAGCTTGCCGCCGTCGCCTCCTGTTCACCGATCGACGACCAGCCGCGCCTTGGACCTTCCCGACTTTCATTGACACCTTCCTCGTGATCGAGGTGAGATCTTGAAGCATAAGCATCCTTTAATTTGAAGTTTGAGCGTTACGCCAAATCGCTAGTTTCAGCGCCTCCATGTGGGACATCACCGTCGGTTCGCCTCGGTAGAATCTTAGGCCGAGAGCCATGACTATATAGCAATGCGATGTCACCCCTAAGCCCGCTTTGAGCTTCAAATTAATCCTCTGTTTTTAATCATTTAGTTAATAAACTAACGAGTCTATGACATGTGGGACCGCCATAGATTTTATAAATAAAATCATGAAATAAAAAATGAGTCACTGACAAGTAGGGCCCACATGTAAGTTAATAAAATCTGAAAAAATGTAAAAATGAAAAAAAATCGTAATTAAGCCTCAGAAAATACGCTTTCGAAAGTCATCACCCTTTTATTTATTTTCAGGGTTTTCAATACGAACCGTGTGATGGACCGAAGTTGGATGTACACTGAGAACCGTGTGAGTGAAGAGTACATTAATGGCGTGTCTGCTTTTACAAGAGCTGCCGAGGAGGATATGTTGAATAAGGGGGCGAAATATATGTACTGTCCATGCATTGACTACGAGAATCTGAAGA
Source organism: Phyllostachys edulis (assembly GCA_036346405.1). NCBI lineage: Eukaryota > Viridiplantae > Streptophyta > Magnoliopsida > Poales > Poaceae > Phyllostachys > Phyllostachys edulis. The sequence continues at coordinate 54,774,971 of CM070547.1, read as the reverse complement.
TGTTTAACAACCAAGCGCAGATCGAAGCACACTTGATTCGAAGGGGTTTCAAAAAGGGTTATACATGTTGGACCAGTCACGGTGAAGAGCATATTATACAGAAGTCAACGATATGCATATTATACAGAAGTCAACGATATGTCGCGAATGATGTCGATTGTGGTTCCGATTCGGATAGGTCGCACGATGACAATCTAGATCGAGATGCTTCATGATGCGAAGGAACTGTGATGAGAGGGAGTATGTTCAATTCCGGGGCGTGATGGAGGACTCAGAGAAACCTTTGTTCCCGGGCTGCAAGTCGGAATACACAAGGTTGTCATCCGTGCTTAAACTGCTGAAATTGAAGGCAAGCAACGGTTGGTCCGACAAGAGTTTCACTGAGTATTAGGTCTCTTAGCGAACATGCTTCCGGAGGGAAATGAGTTGCCCAAAACCACCTACAAAGCCAAAAGGTTCTTTGTCCATTGGGAATGGAAGTAGAAAGAATACATGCATGTCCGAACGATTTGTATCCTCTACCGTAACGAGTATACAAACATGCATGTATGTCCGTGTGCAACGATCCCGATACAAGCGTAAAAGCAATCGATGATGACGAGGAATCGAGGTGAAGAAAGGACCCCTGCTAAGGTGGCGTGGTATCTTCTGTAATTTCCGTTTGAAGCGGTTTTTGCGAACCCAAAGAATGCAAAAGCTAGCAGATTGGCACTCAGAGGAGCGTAAGAATGACGGAAAGTTAAGACACCTGCTGATTCCGCCCGGTGGAGAAACATCGATAGGAGGTTTGCGGACTTCAAAAGGAACCGAGGAATATAAGGTTTGGATTGAGTATGAGATGGAATGAATCCTTTCGGTAACATGAGCGATGACATAGCACTTGGCGTGGCGCTCAGATCTACAACCTTCCTCCTTGGTTGTGTATGAAGCGGAAGTATATTTTGTTGTCGATACTTATCCAAGGGCGAAGCAACACAGGGAATGATATTGATGTGTACCTAGCACCATTGATGGAAGATCTAAAAATCTTGTGGATTGAAGGGTGCAGATATGGGATGCGTACAAATGAGAGAACTTCACTTTACGTTCCTTGTTGTTCTCGCACCATAAATGATTATCCCGCCCTTACTAATCTGTCGGGCGAGTACAAAAGGGCCAAAGCACATACTCACCGCTTAGATGATACCGAGAGTGTGTGGCTGAATCACTCGCAAGAAAACCGTACATGTGTCATCGTAGGTTCCTTCGGAGGGCTCACCCATACCGCAGGGATGAAGAAACAATTGACGGAGAGAAGGAGGACAGTTCACCTCCAAGGCATTTAAGCGAAAAGAGGTCTATGATATGGTTAAGGATTTAGATGTTGTGCTTGGAAAGGGATGTAAATCGAGGACAAGTAAGAAGAACATGTGGAAGAAGAGATCAATATTTTGGGACTTACCTTATTGGGAGCACCTAGAAGTTCGCCATCGTGCATCGACGTCATGCATGTAGAGAAGAATGTATGTGATGACTTGATTGGTCTCTTCTTGAACATTCGTGACAAAACAAAGGATGGTGTCAACGCACGGCTTGACTTGGTTGATATGGACATCGGACTGAGTTAGCACCAACAAGGACCGATAAAGGACGAAACGTACCTTCCCCGCTTGTTACACTCTGTCCAAGGCCGAGAGAACCGAATCGTGCGGTGCTTGCATGGCGTGAAAGTTCCGTCCTAAGCACTCGCCAACATGAAGAAACTTGTTTCGATAAAAGATTTGAAGTTAATTGGCATGAAGTCTCATGATTGTCATGTGTTGATGACACAAATGCTCCTGTTGTAATTAGAAGTATTTTGCCGATCAAGGTCCGAGAGACAATCATGAGGTCAGTGTTATTTTTTAACACAATTGCTCAGAAGGTCATCGATCTCGAAGGACTAGATGCTCTGCAGGACGAGGTGGTGACGACACTATGTGATCTTGAGATGTATTTCCCTCCGTCGTTTTTCGATATCATGGTCCATCTCATTGTTCATATTGTGAGGGAGATAAAGATGTGCGGGCCCGTGTTCCTACGTAGCATGTACCCGTTCGAGAGGTTCATGGGAATTCTCAAGTCATATGTACGGAATCGATCTCGGCCAGAGGGTAGCATCGTCGAAGGTTATGCAACCGAAGAGGTCATTGAGTTCTGCCTCGATTACATGGCTCAGGTCGAACCGATAGGTGTGCCTCGATCTCGCCATGAGGGGAGGCTCGAGGGTATCGGGACCATCGGAAGGAAAGCAATCACTCCAAATATGGATGCGTATGCTCAAGCCCATTTCACGGTCTTGCAACACATGACTGAAGTGTCCTCAGATATCGACCAAAGACAAGGACGTGCTTGACAGCGAAATCCGCCGCGCCGGATGTTTGGATCACGAGACAACACAATGATTTGTTCAACCAATGGTTGAAGGAGCGACTTGCTAGGAGCTCGTCAAGTGATATGTTGACATGGTTGGCAAAAGGGCCAACATTTACTGCTTGTAACATGGCGAGGATACGACATAAATGGGTACACATTCTATACGCAGCTCGGATATAAAAAGCACTAACGTAATAGCGGTGTCCGTGATAGATGCATTCAAGATGCCGATGGGTGAGGAGCTCCTACTATGGGCAAATAGAGGAGATATGGGAGCTCGACTACGTGCTTTTCAAGATCCCCCTATTTCGGTGCCGTTGGGTCCATCTCCCACAGGTGAAGGTCGACAAGTACGGCGTCACTACCGTGGACCTTGAACGTGTCGGATACAAAGACGAACCATTCGTACTAGCTAACCAAGTTGTTCAAGTCTTCTATGTTACCGACCCGGCAAATAAGAAGCGCCACGTAGTTCTTCATGGAAAAAGGAGGATTGTCGGAGTTGAGAATGTAGTGGACGAGGAAGAATACAATCAATTTGACGAGTTGCCTCCTTTCGGAAACGGCATAAGGGTCGAGGAAGAAGAACATGACGAAACTAGCTACATACGCGTCGATCATCATGAAGGGCTAATTTTTAAAGATTAATTGAACAATGTGTGTATATGTATATACATTCTGATGAATGGTTAATTTTAGTTCATTTGAGTTAATTAATTGATTTGTACCGTGAAATGGATGTGATTGTTTCTCAAATGAATGTGAATTGGATGTATATACATGTACTTGTTGTCTTTTACGCTTGTTTCAGAGGGCATGGCTAGCATTTCTGAGGCTAGCCAATAAATGATCGATCTAGATATTAACCAATACAAAATAATATCACGCACGGTTTGAACTACGCATCGTCTCACATATATATCCTGAGCGGTTGTTTATCAAAACCGCTCATGTTATATATATATCACAGACGGTTGTTTATTAACACCGCTCAGTGATACATCATATATCCTGAGCGGTTCTAAGTTAGAACCGCTCAGCATGATATCATATCACGCATTTGTTGTTTATTAAAACCATCTCGTGATTCATCACATATCACGACGGTTGTTTATTAAAACCGCTCAGGATACATCAGATATCACTGAGCAGTTCTAAGTTAGAACCGCTCGTGATGTCCATCCCTATTTACATTCGGACTCTAGCTAGGGTTTGCGCGCCCGCCACTCTCAAACGATTAAGTTTCTCAACTCCTCTCGCTCCCTCCTCCCCGAGCACGCCGCCACCGTCCTCGGCGCCGCCTCCTCGAGCTTGGCGCTACTCCTCCCGATCCGTCGCTGACGCCTCCTCCTCCAGGCCAAGGCCTCCCCCGAGCCCGCTGAGCCTCCTCCTCTGACCCGCGCCCTCCCCGAGCCCACCGCGCCTCTGCCCGAGCCCGCCGCCTCCTCCCTCCCGAGCCCAAGCCTCCTCCCCTTCCGCCGCCTCTTGCTCAAGTCTTGCTCCTGCTTCGTCCGTCTCGTCGACGCCTAAAGGTAACCAATGCCGAAGTTACCGATCGACCCCCACGCCTTTCCCTAACTATTTCTATCAATAATATGTCATGGTCCTTCATGATAATTGTACATGTTTTAGGAATTTGTATTTGTTCTAGTCGATTATTCATATGGTATTTGTTTTGATATCGCTCTCGGAATACATTGCAATGATAATTCTATTTCTTGTGAAGATGTCTTCCGCTCATTCTGAGTCATCGCCGCCTCATGTGTCTGATGATGCACCATCCTCTGAACAATATCCAACCGCGGTAGAAGAAGAGGAATATCGAAAAGGCCCACGGGCCGATTTACCATCACGAGGTCGATCACCGACCCTATCAATCCTCGCCGAACAACGTCCGCATTCCGGAGAATGGTCGAATAGTTGCACGGAACGGGTCAAGATCACCTATGATTCATGGAAGGTGGTGCCCGACCACTAAAAATCGCTAGGTCTTTGGCGGAAATTCTCGCATCGCTCGAGATCCCTAAGAACTCCCGGACTCGTGGGGCGACACGCAGCGTTACTGGCGCAAAGCGTGGAAGAACTTCAAGAGCACGCTTGTCAAGAACTACGTGGAGAAGGATCTGCCGCCCTTCCACAAGTATCTATTCTTGGAAGAGTCCCGGGCCGAGTTTGTGGCGAAGAAGACGATAGATGAATTTAAGAGTGAAAGTCGGCGCACACGGCCCTCGAGCAAAAACAAGCACCCCACGCACTTCGGCACCGCTAGGTATGTGGGTAAAGCCCGATATGGAGGATCAGAACAGCGAAAAGCGCTTTGAATCTCTCCTGCTATTTCGAGATCACTAATGTGCGGCCGACGGTGGTTATTTGCGAGGTTATGTATTCGGCCTACGGGGGAAGTGTACTTTCCAAACCCCGAAGACCAGGAAGTGTCCCAACGCCTGGTAAGATATCGAACTACCTAGTTTGTAATTACTCCATAACTTCATAGGAAGTGAAATGACATGTCGGGCTATATTGCAAATAACGTTGAGTGCACAATCTTCCCAAGGCTCATTCCAGGCAGATAGGGAGAAAGATATACTCTCTGCGGCCCTAGGAAACAGTGAGCATCCGGGTCGCATGAGAGGCGCCGGTGTTTTTGTTACATGGGAACAATGGTTCCAAGCGGACTCGGATCGCATCGAGTAGGAAGAGAGCCAAAGCCGAGCACGATGCAAAGCTACGAGAGGATCTTCGTGCATCCCTCGAGATGAGCTCACCGAAAATTCAATCAATCCTTTGAGGAAAGGATTCGTATGCTCGAGCAAAAGCAGATAGAGACCTTTGAGGAAAGGATTAAGGGATTGCAAATGCCAAGTCGGTTGGAAGCCCCTACCCTACTATACCGCTAGCCACCCCCAAACATCCGAGTAGTCAGGCGTCAACCCTAACCCTATCACAATAGGTGATGACAGATTTTCGTCGATGACATCCGGTAATAATTATTATCTCGGAATGCTCAATCCATTGATAGGCCTATTGGAGTAGCTAATTTTGTATCGTTATGTACGTGGGTGGCTACGGCGCAAGCTCCAAGTGAGATATGTCTCTGTTGCCCTAGATGTTTGCTTGGGGCGGTGTATCCATCCGATGTCGGAGCTTTGGTGCACGGCAAATCTAGCGCGGGTTTCGCAAAAGTGAATGTGGGCGGTGTTTGTGCCAATTTCGAGGCCGTCCGTGAAAATTCCCCAAACGATGAGGTCATGACTCTAGGGCAAGCCGCTGGAACATTCATCCAAAGGCCCAAGGAGGACATCCGCTCGAGCTACTGCTCCCGTCAACTTCACGGAATGTCTGCAACGGCATCAAGTCCACGGACTGGATCGCACCGGCTACTCAGACCGACATGGCAAGGGCCCGCATCACATGCATCTACACCTCGTGCTCGATTGACTCTTGTGAAGTCGACCTATACAAAGCGAGGCAAAGAAGGGCAAGGGCAAATCGAAGACGATCGAGTCCTCTCCTAATATCCCCTTCTTGCCGTTGGCTTAAATACAAGCCAGCGAGCCATTGCTCGAGAAGTTAGACACCCTACCCTAGGACCGGATTGCACGGAATTGCATGCATGGTACATGGAATACCCAACAAGCGGTTGATCAACGATGCTCGGGTGTCACCGTCAAGTTCAAGGAGCATCATTTTAACCACGTGTATCAAGACACTGTCTTCACGGTGACCTTCGACGACTTGTTCTGTCTCTTCAACCTCGACGAGCTCGACGTCTCAATCATACGACGCTGACAATTGTAAGTGTGTACAATCACGGTCAATGTTCGTGTAATATCGATAAATGTTATATATAACTCCTAGCTTTTGTATAATAGATACATGATCTGTGAAGCCGAAAGAAGGAAATCACCGGTAGGTTTCCTCGACCCACACGTTGTCTCCGAGCAAAGCATCACGGCGAATGCAACATTCGTCGAGAATTACGTTATAGATTTTTTCATGGCTCACCGCAACAAGGAATTCATACTTTTTCCCTACAACCAGAAGTAAGTAGTGTTGCACTACTGGCTATACTTGTTGATTTGTACTTTATAAGCAACACGAACTTAGGTTTAATGACCATGCTGACATACCTGTGTAGGTTCCATTGGATTCTAATTGTAATTATACCAAAACGGAAATACGTAATATACCTAGATTCCCTACAGAGGGCCACTCACAACTTCACAGCTATCCGGAGTTTAATCATCAGGTAAACACATTTCCTCCATAGAAACTCTATTGTAGTCTTTCCTTCCTTTGCAATGGCTAAGGCTAACTTCTTGGAGTCACGTAGGGTGTTCGACGTGTTACATGCTAAAGGATGGAATATCAAGGGAAGGACGCTGCAACATGATCAAACATTCCCGGTACTTGCTAGCTAGTACACATTAATCCTATATAACACTTCGTAGCAATGCCTCTCGAACTAACCAATTCTATTTTTGCAGTGCCACCAAAGAAATTACGGCATAGCGTCTGTGGATACTATGTTTGCCACAACATGCAACTACTCATCGGTTCGCGATCACCAATGATCCTCAGGTTTGTCAATCTTTCAACAATTATTTCATATATACTTACCAATTTATATAAGCCCGAATTTAACCTTCATATCGACAGGTTGCGAACATCGCTGAAACTGCGTTGGAACAGAGCGAGCTCATAAAAATTCGATCACACCTTGCGTCATTCCCTGATGCACGGTCATAAATCCAAATGGGAGTTTCCACAAAGTAGCGATTGAACTTGATTGAGATAGATTGAACATAATGGTACATGTGTGTAAATTAATGTACATTAATGGTTAAATTTAGTTAATTGATTTGTGAATTGGATGTGTGCTTGTTTAAAATGAATGCAATTTTGATGTGCTTCAAATGAATGAGAATTGGATGTGCTTGTTTCAGAGGGCATGGCTAGCATTTCTGAGGCTAGCCAATAAATGTAAATAGATTTAGCAATGCAAAGACTACCACAGACGGTGCAGATGAAACCGTCAGTGATAGTCGACTACCACGAGCGATGCGTATATGAAACCGTGCGTGATAGTGAACTATCACGAGCGGTTTCATACGCATCGCTCGTCTGTAGTCGATCATCACGACGGTTTCATCTACGCATCGCTCAGGGTAGTCGATCATCATAGACGGTTTATCTACGGACCGTGCGTGGTAGTCGAATATCACGCAGCGCTTTTATCTACGCATCGCCTGGTAGTCGACTATCACTGCATTTCAGTTGCATCTACGCATCGTTTGTGATAGTATGTATTACGACGGTTCAAAACCGCTCAGATGACCATTAGCATTATCGACCCATAAACTCGCACGGCTCCACGGGCCGCCTGCGTGATGGCGTTACGAACCGCCGTAAATGCCTTTTCTGTAGTAGTGAAAGACCTTAATTGAAACTAGTTAATATAACTTGAATAACTAAAGTAAACTAGGACCTCTGAGTAAGATGGTGTCGAACCATCGAATGGCCACCTTGATAAGGAGTAGTCATATAAACAGTGAGGAATGTTTAGGTGGCTATTAACAGTAGGTCATTAGCAATGACTAAGTTGAGAGGTAGCACATTCAACAAAGCCCAGTTCAATGAAAACACAATATGACGAGTATGCCTCACACATAACTAGGTTTTGCGGTCGTTTCAAAGACACCAAGGACCTAGGCAGTAATTGGTAATCATAATGACATAAGCTCACAAATACTTAGGACATAGAATAAGCAAGGGAATAAAAGTATATGTATAGACATGTATGTCAATTGACTATGAGCCCTAAGTTTGACTATCAACCAAAACCCCACCACTAGACCCAAACGAATAGAGTTTAGATTTTATCTACTTTGGTCTGAAGTATTTCTTTCATTCCAAATATCCCTGGATGTACTTTTTTCCGTTTGAAGTATTTCCTTCATCAACTTCCTTTAGTTATACTTCGTCTAATTTCCTTTGTCAACTTCCTCGAATATACTTCATCTAAAGTATTTTCTTCATCAACTCCACTAAGTATGATTAGTTTCATCTGGAGTACTTTCGTCTTTCAAGATACTGTTAGATATGTTTACTTTCATTTGAAGTGTTTTCTTTTGTTTGAATATCTTTGGATTTATTGGATTTCATTTGAATGCTTTTAGACGTTCTTGGGTTCAATCGTATTCTGTGTAGTTAGAATCTAAGGCCATGACAGAGCAATAGTTTGAGCAGGAGTAAGAACAAGACCAAGTTTATCAAAACATTGAGCAAGTCAAGTCAATGGTTTGATCATTTTGCGCCTACTTTTGAATGCAATTTATATTGTTTTAAATTATGAAATTATGTTGCTATGATTTATACAAATATGTTGATTTAGCTCATAGCTAATACCTTAATGATAATTGTGTATAAACTTTAAATCCTTGAATTTAGACACTATTCTTTGTCACCCTAGACTAATGGTATACATACTAGCTGCTAAGTTCGTACCTAAGTGTCATGGTTATCCTTGCTTAGGTACATTGGCATGTGGGCAATGATTGCCCCGACATCATTCAAAACTTGAAAAATGGATTTGGGTAGTCGAGGTTGGAGCCTGGCTAGTATGTTGAAAAGAGAAAGATATTTCAAAAGAGAAAAACCTAAAAACTGTTTTTAGACTTTGGCGTGGAAAGAGTGGTTGATGCGTATGTATAACGCGTTTCATTTTGAACCACGCTGACAGGAAACTTAGCAATCAAATAGACCATACATTCCACAACAAGAAAAATACCACCAATTAGCCACAAATCATTACATATATAGATTCGACAAGATTGACATAATGTTCGAGTTCACAATACAACATTCACATATATACCCCACACTCAGCACAACATTCAGATTTCAAACTAAATACACTCTGCTATGAGGAGCCGATATACATCCATGGAGTTGACAACATGTTTGACAATATGATAACAATATGATACAGTCCATACACTAGATTCGTAGTTATGGAGTAGGCAAAAAACACGCCGCAGGTCAATAAGCCTAATAGCGCCGTTTGAGGTACTATAGGCTAGTGTATTACAATGAGTTGGATGGAACTCCGTACATGTAATCACCTTTGAAATTTCATAGAATTATGTCACGTGATGCATGTTGCTATAGTGGAAAAAATGGGACTGATACGATCGTAGGAATTGTATGAGATCTTAAAAAACCAACCGAGTAAGTAAAATTTGCAGCAATAGCCAAAGGTGTTGCACTATTAACCAGCCAACAAACAAGTATTGGGAATCACAAATGCAAGATAACACATTTGTTTTGTATTTGAGTAGCAACAGCTCATACAGATTATCTTTGTTTTTATCTACTTGTAGTTTCATATAAAGCAACAAGTACTCCGACTCTGCATTTCTCAATCACATGAAAGTTGCCAAATATTGGGTGTCAACATAGAGCTGCCTACAAGTCTACACATTCCCAAAGGAACTGCTAGCCACCATACCAAAATATAGCTGTAGATTGATGATTCATCAGGAGTTCGGTAGGTGTAGAGCATGGGAATTGCTTTACCATCCCATCTCCATTTAAACCACAGTCCTATACATTTAAACCACAGTCCATCAGGGACAAATTTGACCCCACCCAAATAAACCAAATTTCCAATTGGTAGATAGTAATGTAGATTGCCATTCCAATAATAGGTCGTACAGATGGAAAATGTAATTACTTTTTATGACTATTAAAGAGAACTTGTATATGCTGCATGCAATGTAACACCTGCAGCGTGGCAATTTTGCATGGTAGAAAGGAAAAAGGAGCTGAACCTGGTTACTTTGTAACACAACCTACTCCACTAATCGAGAATTCCATACAGAACATCAAGCTCTTGGACTGTGGATCCATCAGTTAGATAACATTTGCATGTTTAATGTGTTGTTAACATACAACAATTTGAGAGCTCAATGCACATCATAAATAGACTAAAAAGTTTACCAGTTAGATCCTCCATGTTTGTAGGCTTCACATCAACAATGGTAAAGCTCTTATTGCTAATTTCCAAATTCCACAGATTTATTCACAGATCATCTGTTGCTATGAATGTCTCCCCATTACTGGAGTTAAAATGACATGAAAAAATGATATCAACACAGGTCATGGATTATATCATTCATAAACCAACCAAGGCAGATAAAAATATAAGCTGTAGAAAACTCAATCGCATGACTATATCATAGGGCATGGACTCCACGGCGGCCTTGGACACCGGGGGATTCTCGCCCTGAGCACTAGTAGGACGGCGGCGAGGTCGCCTCTAGCACCGTGTTGGGTGAGGAGGAATCCATGGCGACAATCCCAAAAGGTAGCTAGCGCTTGGACTTTGGGCAGAATATTGTGCCTTGAAACCTCAGATCCAACCAAGATATCACAAAAAAGGGAAAACAAACTGGATCCCCCCGATGAATCAAAGTGAGGCTAGGAGAGGCGAAGAGGCAACTACTCATAGATCGGATCGAGCAAGGTTGGGGTGCTTGTGTTGTGGCCCCATGGGCGCCTCGTCCCTCGCGTGCTTCATACCGGGGCGAGCCGAAGGCGGGAGCAGGGGCTGGGGAACCGCGCGGGGGCGGGCGAGCCAAGAGGTGTAGGGGTGCAAGCAGCGGCACCAGCGGCCCAAGGCCAAGCTGGGCGAAGCCGGCGCAGGGAGGAGCTAGGCGCACCGCAGGCGGGCCAGAGGCGGGAGATGGCGGTGACGGCGGGGTGGCACCATGGCAGGGTGTCGGCTCCATGGCTACTCCTCGAACTCATCGAGCATGAGCTCCTTGTCCTCCTCGTCCGCCACCATTTCCTGCCTTAGGAACGCCAAATAGGGGCACTGAGCCACCGGATCAGTCTTGCCAGAGGAGGGAGGCGGGTGGAGGGGGCCAGGAGGAGGAGGTGGCGGCAAAGGCGCGCCAAGGAGGAGCGAAGGTTTCGAGCGCGAGGGAGGTGAGCCGAGTGCGAGGGGAGCAAGAGGGACAAGGAGGATTAGGGATCGAGTGGGTAGGGATGTAGGGTTAGCAGCTAGACTTGGCCAAACGGGTGGCCCGGCCTAGCACGGCACGAGTCCGTGTGGGTACAGCCCATTTAGGTACGGCCCATTCTGGCCCAGCTACTATTCGTGCCATGCCGGGCCAGCCCACGTGCCAGGGTGGCGGCTTAGGCATGACCCATCAGCCATTCGTGTCGTGTCGTGTCAGGCCGGTATGAGCAAATTTAGCCCATCGAGCCAGGTGTGGCCCTTTTAGCCTGTTTGTCCCGACAAAATGAAAAAATCCAAAAAAATAAAATAAAAATCCAGAAAAATGTGTAGAATTTAGAAGTAGACATGAAATTTGAAAAAAAATGAGACAATCATATTAAAAATGTAATAAAAAGCTTTATTAATGTCTAACTGACTGACTCGTTAAAACCTTCGCCAAGTAAAAACACAAAATGAGAAAACCTTAGCAAAGGAAAAAGAGTACAACCTATAGCTCTATATACATAATACATCATTGTTCTATGTGTCGGTGTTGCTGTCATTGTCTAAGTACAGATTTTTGAACTCCTCCGACAACTCTGGATTTTCCACAAAGTGTTGTGTTCGTGAATCGGCTTGTTCCCAGTCCTTCATAGATAGAAGTATCTCCACCATCTCACTTGTGAGACTTGTTCTTCTCTCCTCCAATATTCTTCTAGAGAGACTGAAAGCAGACTTGGAGGAAACCATCGAGAAAGGAACAGTTAACACATCACATACAAGTATGGATAGCACGGGATATGTTAACTTATGTGCTTGCCACCATTGCAAGATGTCGAAGCCTTCTGAGTTGAAATCCACTGTATTGCTATTGAGATAGGTGGATAGTTCCCCGCTCCTTGTGGGTCTTGGCTTAGCAGGCTGCGGTGTAGAAGAAGAAGATCTGGACCTGGAGGAAGAGGCACCGAAGATCTTGCCCCACATATTTGTCTTGCTACTTGAGGCGGGGGCTACTGGAGGTCATTGCAAGCGGACTCCCCGGAACTTATTTTCATACCTTTGGTAAACCTCGTATAACCGAGATCGAACTTCTACAAAATAGTTAGTATAGTCTAGGCCTATAGCATCACTAAGAAGTTCAAGTACACTACCAAATGCATCAAGTTTACCCCTAGGATCTAAAAGAAATGCAAATGCATATGGGTAAGGGATTTCTCTCTAATATTTAAGGTATTTAGATTTCATGGAAACAATAGCATCGCGTAAAACTATAATATTTTCATACATTTTCAATTGAGTAGCAATCTGTAAAATAATATGCACGATTATAGGAGATGTTGGATAGTACACAGCTGACAAAGCAAGAGTGGTCTCATAACAAATTTCTAAAAACCCTAGTATCTTCTCAGCAACGAACCAATGTTGCTTAGTCAACAGTATACTACCATCAGCGCTCTGATAGTGCGTTTGAATAAAAATAGAAAAAGTGCTCTTGTATGGTAAAAGATTCTTAAGCATGAGTTAAGTAGAGTTCCACCTTACCTCCATGTCCAAACCGAACTTTCTTGGACGTATACCCATCGCCTTGTAGAAGTTCTTATATTGTACTAGTCTCACGTTAGAATTATTCAAGAAAGAAATCGCATCGTGAAAAGATTTAATATACGGACTCAACCTCTTCAAACCACATTTGACTATAAGGTTGATAATATGACAAGCGCATCGTTGATGTAGCAAGAAGGAATCGGCGTATGTACTCAACACTGGAGTAAGAATGTCCATGGCCCTAGAGTTTGAAGCGGCGTTGTCTAAAGTAAAGTAGAATATTTTGTCTGTAAGACCAAAGTCTTCCACGACTTTGATAATACAGTGCGCAATATTCTCACCCGTGTGTGCTACATCAATTAATTTCAAACATATAATCCTTTTCTCCATTACCCAGTCGTCATTAACATAATGCACAACTACACTAAGGTAATCCTCCCTAGCCCGACCACTTCATACGTCCGAGGTCAGAGTCACCTAAAATGTGTACGTACTAAATAGTTCCTTTATTTTATTACGATGTTCATTATAGTATTTTACTAAATGCCTTGTTGTTGTCTGTCTAGAAACGGAAGAAAATCTAGGATTATGCGCAGTCCTAATGTAATTTTGGAAAGAAGCTGACTCACCAAAGGCTAACGGTAAATCCTCAGAAGTAATTAAATGGTAGAGAGATTAGCGGGCTACCTGAGGATTGTAGTACCAGCTACATACCGTATTGCCGGGGTTGTATTGCGGCTGCGTCTGCCTCATCACCAATCCTTGCTTGGCTCGACATCTTGTAGCATGTGTAAGCAAGTGCCCCGTTCCACCTGTAGACTTTGTAGACAATTCATGGCAACAAATTTTACAAATAGCATATATATGGTACCTCATTTCCCACGGTGTCTTGCTTGGTTGTCTTGTTGAAATTCTCCCACACTCCCGATGTAGACGGTCTCAACCTCTTTGCTCTGGTTGCCGTGGAGCCTGATAACAAAACTTTGCCTTGCCCTTCTTCCGGTGAAACCTCCGGTTGGCTTAAGGCAGCTGCAGCCGCATCCATGGACGCAATTTCCTCCGGTGAAAGTCCATAACGAAAACTGCAAAATCGAAACTAACACTATTACTACTTTCATATTGGCATAACAAGCACTAACAATAAAAGTATGCAAAAACTAGTATTGTACCTCTTTCGCTAACTTGCTGTCGAAAATTGAATTTCCCAAATTTTGGCACAATTTTTTTTAATTTTTCCAAATTAGCTCAACACGAATTTGAATTTGCACAACATAATTTCAAAGAGAGAATGAATGATGGAGGTGTGCTGAATGAGGGGGGGGGGTATGGTGGCTATTTATAGAAAAATTTTAGGATTTTTTTATTTTTTTCCAATTTTTAAAGACCCCAATGGTAAAAAACGGTAAAAAAAGAGCCAAAATCCCCCAACGGCTGGATTTTTTCAGGCCGTGTCGTGCCAGGCACGGCCCACGAGCACAAAATAGCCTGGCTACCCCTGCCCGGCCTGTCCACCCCTTATACCCCCACCCTTGCTCAAGGCGTGTGCGCATCTTGACAAAAGCAAGACCAAGATGCACATAAGCCCACACACTGCCACCTTGCCTCCTCCTCAATGCTCCACCTCCTCCCTCCACTCTAGTAGTCTGGCCTCCTCCTCCCTCCACTCCGGGCTTCGGTTGCCCCTCGCCCTCGCCCTCGGTCTCCCTCCACTGGCACACTGCAGCGGCGATGCGACGCTCCACGGCTCCACCTCCTCCCTCCGCTCCGGTGGTTCGCTCTCCTCCTCCCTCTGCTCTGGCGGTCTGGGGTGCCCTTCGGCCTCCTCTACCCTCCTTAGCTCCTCGCCTCCTCTCTTCCCGAGCCGGCCGCGCCGCCTCCTCGTCTCCTTCTGTCCCGAGCCGGCCCTGCCGTCATCCCCTTCCTCCGAGCCGGCAGCGACGCCGCCATCCTCCCTCCCTCGCTGACGCCATCGTTGCCTTGCTGGCCTGGCCCTGGCGGCTCCTCGGCTACTCTAGGCCTCTGTGGCTTTACTACTCTTGCTCCTCTTGCCCTCGCACTAGCGTACGCGGGCCAATTGGGCCACTCGGGCCGTGCTGGGCTCGTGCCATGCCTGGCACGACCCAGCAATGTTTGTGTCGTGCTAGGCCAGTCCACTGTGTCTGAGTGTTGGCGCAAGAATGGCACGGGCCTTTGTGCCGAGCCGGCACGGCCCATGAACAGTGCGGGTCGTGCCGTGCTTGGGTCGGGCCTACATTGTCGTGCCTCAAGCCAGCCCAACAGGCATGACCCATTTGGCCAGCTCTATTAGTAGCCGCGTGGATATCATGGGGATATACTCATGATCTTAGGATGATGAGACAATTGGCAATTGCTTTGAAGTTTTGTCGAAATTGAAGTTTCAGCAAAGTGTCAGGATAATCGGTAGTATCGGCAAGTAAGTTGCGGTACTACCGCAGAACGGTACGACTGCAAGTTGAATGGCGGTAGTACTGTGGTGCGGTAATACTGGGTTGGAGCAGTACGTATTTTCCAAAGAAGATGTTTTTGGGAATTTTGGGTTTCTCCGAGAAGCGATACGACCATAGTTATTGGAGCGGTATGACCGCAGTGCGGTAGGACCACTGGTAACATGGCGGTAGTACCGTTTGTGTGGTGATTGTTGGCCATTTTGGAGATTTGGCTTTCGGATAGGTCAAGTTTATGAGCTTCAGTGCATATGTGTTGCATGATGCATGTTTTGACTAACGTGGGTCAAGTTGTGAAGAACTTGTTCCCGGAATCGATTTCTTGGTCTATTGTTGTGCAGGTTGCTTGAAAGTCAACGATGGTCAACGGCGAGGATGATCGGGACTAAGCTTGGAGAGCTGAGGTTCAGAACGATCGAGGATGCCAGGTGAGGTCAATGGACTCAACCATGGTGCAAAATAGACAAAGGTGACCGGACGGGCAGTTCAGTGCGACTGGTTGGATCAAGCGGCGCGAGGGTCGGTGCAAGTGCCATAGAGGTTTCGGTGGGAGTCGGACGGGAGAGACTTGCCGACATGATGAGAGCAGTTGATCAACCTACACGTGGCGAAGCAGACAATTGCTTCACCAAGATTGAACTCGGTCTTCGGAGAAGGATCTAGAAGGGGTATTTTGGTAATTTCACCTAAATACCGCCTTGATCACCCTTTGGCTAAACCGCGGTGCAAGACGATGCAAGGAGAAGTGGTTTAGGTCTAGAGAAGATGAAGACGGTGCTTTAAGATACATGCGTGAGTTAAACCCGTTTGTGTGTGGGCTTAATGGGTGCCCAAATTGGAATATTCTCTAGATGCTAGCCTCTAGTATAAATAGGAGAGGGTGCTGTCCAACAGCCCTCAACCCTTGCATTGTGTGAACCCTAGTTGGTGTTTTTTAGGGTTTTGGAGAGAAAGATGAGAGGTTAGGGTTCTAGGAGAGTTTGGTTGATTGTGTGCTCCTTGGTTGAGCTTTGTACTCCAGGATGGAGTGGCTGTAAACATCCATCTATCTCAAATCAATCCAAGCAAGTTTCCCAAAGATGAGTTTGTTCATGTTCTTACTCTCTCTCTCTCTCTCTCTCTCTTTGATGATTTTGTGTTTTTGATGTCTTGTTGGTTTTCCCTCGAGTTTTTGTTGTGATCTGGCTTGCTGTGACATGTGGGAGTGCATCTAAGACCATCTTGATCATTCTTTACCCAGGAGCAAGATTTAGATCATGTTTTGGTTCTTAACTCGGTTTTGAAACAAACTTTGCTCAAATGGAAAAAGGTTGAAACTTTGACATAGATCTTCTAAATATTTGATTGGAATAGGTTTCTAACCTCCTAGAGAAGTTATGTTTTAGATTTTGTAGAGTTTGGCCAAGTGGATCAAAAGTTGTGCCAATTTTAGTTTTCATCGTCGGGCTATTCCAGGACAATCGGTAGTACCACCCTTATACCTGCGGTTGTACTGATCATCGGTAGTACCACCCGTTTGCCTATGGTAGTACCGATCTTCGGTAGTACCGCCCATTTGCCTGCGGTAGTACCGATTTCTGTTTATTTAGCACATCTTTGTGTTTGTTGATTGCTATGCTTGGGGGTTTGGAGTGGATTCAACATAAGTCTTCCACTGTGCTTATCTATTGATCTTCATAGCTCTCATAGCTATTGGAGTGAAATATGTGTTGAATTCAATCTTAAAAGAAAAATTGATTGAGCTCCTATTCACCCCCCTCTAGTTGCCTTTCCGGTCCTACAAGTGGTATCAGAGCCCGGTTAGCTCTTCTCATAGATCTTAACTGGTCTTAGGAGCCATGGCGTCTGACAAGTATTCCACTAAACCACCTGTGTTTGATGGAGTCGATTTTTCTTACTAGAAAGCTCGCATGCATGCCTACATCGAGGCTCAAGGGCACTCAGTTTGGCTTAAGGTCAAAAATCCTTATATAGTGCTAGCCAATGACGATGTGATCACACCTGATGTGGAGGCAAATAGCAAGGCTCGAAACTTCTTGATTCAAGGGCTTAGTTGATCTGAGTTTGAGCGTGTTGCTCACTTAAGGTCTACTCACGAGATCTGGAAGACCCTCGCTGACTACCATGAGGGCTCTACCGCGATCAAGAAAGTGAGATAGAACCAACTTAAGAAAGAATATTCAAAGATCGAACAAAGGCCTGGTGAATCTTTGGATGAGTTGTGGGGAAGGTTTTTCAAAATTCTTCATGACTTGCGTGCTGTGGATCTTGTGTTTACTGAGTCTGAGAATGCACGTTAGCTCTTGGGTGCATTTGACGTGAGAGTTTGGGGGATGAAGATCACTTCCATCAATAACAACACTGTCATGAGTGATCTTACCATGGATAAGCTCTATTCGAGGTTGAAGACGCATGAGATTGACTTCATCTTGCGTTTTCCCAAGACAGAGTCGATGACTCTAGTGGTTGACCCTTCTAAGGGTAGCTCTTCTGATTCTTTGGATTTTGGCTCATCTGGTTTTTCCTTGTCCGCTTTGCACTCCTTGAGCGATGAGTAGCTAGAGAAGGTACCTGAGGATGACTTAGCCCTCCTATCCACAAAATTCACGAGAGCCTACAACAAAGTGAGGAGCAAAAGGAGAAGTGGCCCTGTTACCTACTTTGAGTGTGGTGAGCTAAACCACATTCGGGCTAAGTACCCCAAGCTGAAGGGCAAGGAGGAGAGGGACTTCAGGAGGTGTCCTCAAGCTCGGGATGCGAAAGCCAAGAAGCCCAACTACCGGAAGTTCGTCAACCGGCTCCTTGCCGCTCTTGAGAATGTTGATATGAGCGATGTGGACTCGAGGACGTAGGATGACGAGGATGATTCTTATGGCAAGAAGAAGGCTCAGGACTTCACCGGCATGTGTTTCATGGCTAAGGACAGCCACGACGTTGATTCCTCCAACGACGACGATCCCTTTAGCGATCCAGACGAGGTATGCCCCTCACTCAATGAGATGAAACATTCATTGGTTGCTGCTGAACGAAATCTGAAGAAGCAAGCTAAAATGATTAGAAGACAGGATATCATGCTTGACAACTTGAACCTAGAAGTGGTTAGGCTCAAATCCATTAATCCTGCTGATAAGTGTGATTCTTGTTCTAGCTTGCATGATGAATTAGTGAATCTGAAATCTGCTTATTCCTCTATTGCTAATCAACTTAAAGATGCTCTAGATGAACTAGAATCTCTCAAATCTAATCCTAGTCATGTTTGCTTGGATGCTATTGCTTTAGATGTGACTTCAGCAAATGCTATTCCTTCACCTTGCTCAAATTGTGCATTGCTCGAATTGAAATTGGATAGTGCTACTAAGGAATTGATGAAATTTGATGCTAGTCACACTTGCTCTCATTGTGAGGATAGTAGGATTAAAATGAAAGAAATGACTGAAATGGTTCTTCACTCTAAAACTACTTCATGTGAAAACTATCATAAACTCACAATTGAGAATGTTGCTCTAAACAAAACTCTAGAGGAGAAATCTAAAATTGAACAATCCATGTCCATTACTGCATCGAAGAAAGTAGTTGATTCTAATTCTTTTGCCTTTTGCACTGAAGTTGGGCATAATTTAGATGAGATGCAAGAGGCGTTTAGAGTCAAGTTCAAAGAGCAGTTGGGTAGGATTAGGAATGCCTCTTGTGTGTCTTGTGAGGCCTTGGAGGTTGAGGCAGCGCTTTATAAGGAAAGGTATGATAGGGCAATCAAGTCAAATAAGTGTGCCTCATGTAAGGACCTAGCCAAAGAAAATGACTACCTCAAAAAGACTCTTGAGAGATTCTCTAGTGGGAAGAAGAACCTTAACATGATCCTCAATCAATCTAATGTGAGTGTAAAGAAGAGTGGCCTAGGATTTAATTCCCTAGAGTATTCCAAGAACCACCTACCTATGGTTGTGAGAGCTGTTGAGAGTGGCATGTTTGAGGTAGAACCCCCTGAGCCATCTAAGTTAGTCTTTAGATCTGCCCGAAGACCACTGGTTCACCATCGGCCATGTCGAGCCACGTCACTGAAATGCGTACGTCAAGCACCACGCCTTCTCGGTGAGTTTTTCTAAAATCCGATCGCGTCATCTCGTGCCCCTCGTTAATACATATTTTTTCCATCTTTTAGATTCAAGTTTCATCCACCGTGTGCCGAGAATCGAGCGTTCTCTCTCCTCTTGTCCATCTCCCTTTTTCAACCAATTACTCCGCAACTGTTGATCCCCTGCCTTCAACTCCACAACTGTTGGGTTCACATCGCCGCGTTCTATGCCGTGCTCACCTCCATTTTCGTAGAGTGTCACCCGAAGTGGTGCGCGCCCGTGGGACCGCCGCCACTGCTATTCTTCACCTTGCCACTAGCACATGGAGCCGAATCTTAACGTGGTCCCCGCCTCGTCGTTGCCGTTCTGTTTTGCCCGTTCACCGAAGTTGGTTCGCTTTCGTCTACCATCCGCCCCATGCATAAGCATCGGCCACCAACTCTATTCACTGTTCATGTCTGGTGTCCTCTATTGCTTTGTGAATTCTTCTCTATTATTTGTTCTCTGGTTCGTTTCTTCTCTAGCTCTCTGTTGTGTGGACTAGCAGCACCCTCTGTTGATTCTTCTTTCCCTTTTGCTTTGCCATCTCTCTGCCATGTCAATGCCTCCATGCGCCAGAAGCTCTGCCCTCTGCTAAAGCCTTCTATTCTTTCTTGGTTGTGCTCTTTGGTTGCACTGGGCTCTCTATTGCATGGACCCCACTTGTCATTCAAATAATGCAAGACATATATCTATCTCTCCTCTCACTTCCATGTGGACCCCACATGTCATCCTCCCAATTAAAAACCCTAATTATTTCTCTCTCTTACATGTGGTCCCGTATGTCAGTCAAACCTTTGGTCAACCCTAGTTCATGAGCCTGGTCCACCGTGGGCTAGCGTATTTTTGTGGACCTGATCCATAGACAAGTGGCGCATATATCAACCCCTAATCCTATTTTCAGGAATTAATTTAATTCTCGAAAAATCCTTTTATCTTATTGGTCCCACATGTCACTCTCTTCTACCTTATTTCTAGAATTATTTTAATTCTAGAAATTTTCATAAATATCAGTAGGTCCCACATGTCATATACTCAGCCATTTTCTAATATTTTTAGAATATAATATTCTGAGAATATTCCATAGACCCTAATTGTCAGTTTCTCTCTCCTTCTCTTTTTCATCATTTCATGTGAATTTCAATCTTCTGAGAGTCCATTCTTTCTCATACGAACTCCGATTGAACCCATTCAAATTTATAAATTCATCTACATTCAATATCTATCTTCCAGTATTATTCAATTTTAATTTGGAATTTATTTGATTTGTCTTTTTGAATTTTGTTTGTTTTGCGCTCTCTCTCGTTAGACGTTGAAGTCTCAAAATCGTCCGAAGGAGATGAAGGTCAAGGAGGTAAAAGATTGAAGATAAAATAAGATCATCATTGCTATAGCAACGCTGGTTGTACCTTTGATCATATTGGACCCAGTTTTCTAAAATTACATTGATTCAAATTATTGCATTTTACTTTAAGTATCTATTTAAATGCTTTGGGATTAGCTATGCCAATTTGATTATATCCACGTTGCCTATTGTATTAACTTAATCTCTTGTCACCCTAGTTTGGTTGATTATTAGTTGGTATTATCATAGCACCAAGGTGGGTTAGTTAGATACGAATAGTCTGCTTAGCCATGCAACGCGTCATTCATTGTCATTTGAATTGCGAATATTAACTTGACTAAGTCATTATAGAACTTTGTGTAAAACTGTGTGCGCTATGTGCTATTACTCTTGATGGAATGTGTTGTAATTAACCAACAGGGTGGGCAAAGATTTAGACCGAGGTGACTGCGTGAACTAAGTGATATGGTGGATATATGACTGGAAAAATCAGTGGAAAAGTGATGAACTTGTGATATATGAATCTCTGTGACTTAGTTAGAATGGGACAGTGGCAGTCTCGCCTCGGTCAATTAAGTACTTAACCATGTGTGCCATTGAACCAGGCCTTTCATACAACCACATGCCTGATGGGACGGGCCTAACTTAGTAAGTTATGGAGTCTCGATATTGACTACTCAGGTAGTAGGTTAAGCTCTTGCCAGGGTGGAGGTGTATTTATGTCTTCGTGGCGATTCACATGTGGGGCGGTTTGCCGCTTCCCTGTCCAACGGTGTGCGTTTGCACTAGAGGTGGATGGAACATTCGCTACTATTATACAAAAACACTAGATTTCATCAAAACCTATGTTAGTTAAAATGCTTAGTCTCCAGATTTGCTACTACTTAAACTATTTCAATAAGTGGCTTTATGCAAACAAAAGAACCACATGCCATTCCTTTGACCGGCCTTGCATATTATATAACTGTATTCTGTGTGTTGGCTCGTGAGTACGGATGTGTACTGATACTCGCTCAATATTATTATTTAGTAAGTGTAAGAGAAGAAGGCTATGTGGGCACTTGTGAGTATTCGTCAAGACTGGAGATCAAGAAGGCCAAGAACTAGGTCGCGGGCCCTAGTCGATTGTCTATGGGTATATCGGGATGGTTCCATGTGGTATATTTTTATTTTGCTTCCACTGCTATTCATTGAAAGGTATTTGGCCTATCCGACCATTCTGCAAGTCAAAAGCCGTAAGGTATATTTTTTGCTTTGTTTATTATTATGCAATAGCTTTACATTTCCGTGATATGTGTTTGATATCCAATGTTGACACTGTGAGCACTAGCTACTAATCCAGAGATTGGTGCTATGAATACAGATGATTCCAAATTACAAATTTGGGGTCTGAGAGACTTGGTATCAGAACCATATCGACTGTGGTCATGACCTTAGCATGACCGTTAGTTTCATTAGTGGAAATTTTCAAAATCTATCTTCATCTACAAATGCTTTGTGAAAAATATAAGTATTATTGCTCACTCTCATCCCTCCTAAGATGGTCCTCTCTTTCCTATGTCGGATCTTCTTTTGATTTCGAAAGGTAATCAATTTCTTCTTCTCTTACCCCTGTTTCCAATGATTAAGATCAAGAGCGTGATAGCTTGACTAGGATAGGGCAATCTCACTTGATAACCCTTGTGTGCTGAACGGTGCATTCCGATGTGTGTGTTTCCGCGAGAAGATGATTGTATTCTTGTGATATTTCAGTTGGATCCTGTGCACTGCCTATTTGCCCACGGGTGTCGTATTTTGCAGTCACGAGAGAAGCTTGTTTTAAAATATTCGTGTGGTTTGTTTGAGCCTTTTCGGCTTTTCGTATGTCAAAATTTTAAATTCTTAAAGAGAAGTGGGTTAAGCTACTTTTCCCCGCATAGTTTCCCCTATCTCATGTTGTTTTTCTCATTCGTTGCGGAAAGCGCCAATAGACGTCAAGACCAATGTAACAAGCATGCAAGATCAAGACGAAGCTTCGTCAAAAGTTGCCAACCCTGGCTCAAACTGTCCAGACAAGACCCTTAAGCATCATCGCACGTCGGGTGGGGTGCAACCAACCAACCCAGCAAAATCTCGCTAGTGCAAATCGAAGAAACGCTACATCGAGGTGGAGTTCGAAGATCTTAAGATAGAGCCACCTATCAATCGTTGCCCAAAGGAGGATTGAGTTCCCATAATAGGACTAACACCACCACCCCTTGGGATTCAACGCACTACTGCATGTTTCGGATGTGGCAAGGAGGGCCACTTTGTGTTCCACTGCCCCGAGGGGTGGCAAAAGCAACATATTTGCTTTGTCTGTGGTGAAGTGGGGCATTTCGCTAGGAGTTGCGGTCTAAGGGAGTCAAACAAGGCAATCATGAAGGTCATGGCCTGACGATGCTGTGGTGAGGAAGGACACTACTGAAGGGATACAGGTATGCTACACTAGCTAGCAATTCAAAAAATCTACCACGTAAACCAAGATGCCATGCAAGCAAGAGATCATAGATCGTTACCACCAGACGCGCAGTGCAGCGGAAGAAGAGTTGGAGCAGCCTGATGCAACAAAGTGTGTGTCAATGTAGTAGTCGTAGATGATCGTACATTGAGTACGTTGATGTAGTGGTCGTAGTCGATCATCCCATCCAGCAACCTCTGTAGTTCCCTGTGAAGACCGTGGATCGTCCTGAAGCACAACAGCAACAGTAGTAGTGCCTCTACAGTATCCACACGTCCAGGGAAGGAACACCATATACCGGTGTGCTAGCACCAACTCGCACAGCAGGGCTCTCTCAAGAAGATGGAGGCTAGGGTTTCGGTGGATCAACTCACGTATATCGCATCGTCTATCCCACCCATAGCCTCAAGCATCTCCTTATATTGTGCCCATGATGGATCCTATCCGAACACGTTTGTTCCAACCAGTTAAGTGTGCGACCCTGTAGGTTCATATGTAATCGGTTGTGACTCGGAAACTCCTTTCCGATCACAAGTCATTAGTGGCTCCTAGTAGGACATAATGATTCTTGAATACACACGAATCATATCAAACGAACCTTAATTCAATTTGATCTACGACCAGGTCCTTATCACTAACGACCAGCTTATATTTGGTTTTGACTAGTTCGTAACTCCTTACGACTAGTTTTGACCACTTAGTTATCATGTTTGACCAGCCTACGACTAGCTCGTACCTCCATACGACTAGTCCGTATCTGATCAAACTGAAAGACCTTCTCGTGTATTCTCCCTTTGCCTCACGATATCTGATTGAAATCCAGTTGAGATTCATGTCATCCATAGACTGTTCAATACTTTATCGATCAAGTGTCGGATAACTTCCCGTGGTCGAACACTTCGACCACTAGTGGCATGGCCACACACTTTCTTTATCCGGCCACATCGAGGGGCCCAAAAATATCTCTCCTGTTATGTTAGGAGGGGCAAATCCCATATCCGACTAGTCACATTCCTCCCCATGTTTTATAGCATACCCGAAAGCTACCTTTATAACTACCTAGTTACGGAGTAGCGTTTGGCAACCCCTAAGTGCACTATATTACACATGTAGGAATCCATACTAATATCAGGTCTAAGAATTATACATCATCATTGTTTGAGACCAACTAACGACACATAAAATCATAACAATTTCAACAGTGTCTCAAGGTAGGTCAATCCAACCCCCTGTTCTCTAACATGTGTTCACATTATTGATTCGATATCCCTATATCCATGACTGGTGAAACATGGTCATCAATCAATACATGTGTTGACGACAAGATTTGACACCTACGATGACCATTACAAGGCTGATTGGTTCAACGGTGAGAGCTTAAAACTACCGCTGGTTCACCTAACATTTCGTTTGAATCAGAAGGCAGATCGGCTTTAAAGACCTCCGGGAAGGCTCCAAGGGACATCCTGATTGGTTCTGGAAAACATCCACAAAGACCTCCTGAGGAGATCTGGAGGGTGGTCTTTGCAAATGGCTAGAAGGGGTGTTCTCCGCAAAGCTGCCACGGACCTCCACGAGATCAGTGTGCCTCCATCCCAATCATCGGGGTCCTCCCTAGGAGTTCAACGCGTTACAATCTCAACAAGTGTGGTCCTCCCAGGGGATCTAGTGTGCTTCATTCTCAACCGTTAAAGACCTCCCCTAGAGAAAATCAGAGCCGCTCAAGACCTCCTCAGGAGCGCTACGCGGCTTCATCACAGCCGCCCAGGACCTCCTCAAGGGCGCTCACGTGGCTTAATCAGGGCCGCCCAGGACATCTCCAGGAGGACTTGCGCGCCTTCATTCGAGCCGCCCAGCACCTCCTCAAGGGCGCTCACGTGGCTTAATCAGGGCCGCCCAAGACCTCTCCAGGAGCACTTACGTGCCTTGATCCGAGCCGCCCAAGACCTCCTCAAGGGTGCTCACGTGGCTTAATCAGGACCGCCCAGGGCCTCTCTAGGAGGACTTGCGCGCCTTCATCCGAGCCGCCCAGGACCTCTTCAAGGGCGCTCACGTGGCTTAATCAGGACCATCCAGGACCTCTCTAGGAGGACTTGCACGTCTTCATCCGAGCCGCCCAGGACCTCCTCAAGGGCGCTCACGTGGCTTAATCAGGGCCGCCCAGGACCT
This sequence comes from Phyllostachys edulis, assembly GCA_036346405.1. Taxonomy (NCBI): domain Eukaryota; kingdom Viridiplantae; phylum Streptophyta; class Magnoliopsida; order Poales; family Poaceae; genus Phyllostachys; species Phyllostachys edulis. The sequence continues at coordinate 54,749,458 of CM070547.1, read as the reverse complement.
CTCCAGGAGGACTTGCGCGCCTTCATCCGAGCCGCCCATGACCTCCTCAAGGGCCCTCACGTGGCTTAATCAGGGCCGCTCAGGACCTCTCTAGGAGGACTTGCACGCCTTCATCCGAGCCGCCCAGGACCTCCTCAGGGGCGCTCACGTGGCTTAATCAAGGCCGCACAAGGCCTCTCCAGGAGGACTTGCGCGCCTTCATCCGAGCCGCCCATGACCTCCTCAAGGACGCTCACGTGGCTTAATCAGGGCCGCCCAGGACCTCTCCAGGAGGACTTGCGCACCTTCATCCGAGCCGCCCAGGACCTCCTTAGGGGCGCTCACGTGGCTTAATCAAGGCCGCCTAGGACCTCTCCAGGAGGACTTGCGCGCCTTCATCCGAGCCGCCCAGGACCTCCTCAAGGGCACTCACGTGGCTTAATCAAGGCCGCCCAGGACCTCTCCAGGAGGACTTGCGCGTCATCATCCGAGCCGCCCAGGACCTCCTCAAGGGCGCTCACGTGGCTTAATCGAAACCGCCAGACCTCTCCAGAGGACTTGCGCGCCTTCATCCGAGCCGCCCAGACCTCCTCAAGGGCGCCACGTGGCTTAATCGGGCCGCCAGACCTTTCGGGAGGACTTGCGCGCTTTCATCCGAAGTCGCCAGACCTCCTCAAGGGCGCCACGTGGCTTAATCTGGGCCGCCCAGGACCTCTCTAGGAGGACTTGCGCGCCTTCATCCGAGCCGTCCAGGACTTCCTCAAGGGCGCTCACGTGGCTTAATCAGGGCTACCCAAGGCCTTCTCAGGAGCACTACATGATTTCACCGCGGCCATCCAAGACCTTCCCAGAGCTTGGCGTAGTTTAATCAAAGACGTCCAAGACCTTCCTCGCCAGACCTCTAGGTGGACTTCCCACAGAGACTTCTTACCAAGCCTCCAAGACCTCCCTCCAGGAGCTCCTTAAGGGAACTTACGTGACCGAAAAGGAAAGATCTTTCAAGTATAGGAGGTTTAGAGATTATAACCGAATTATATCTGTAAAATCAGTTCGGATTATAATCAAATCATATCTGCAACATTGATTCGGTTTAGGAGTCCTAAGCTATTACGGCTAAGGCCTGTCGCCCTTTAAATAGACAAGGGTCACGGTCGATTGTAAGAATCATCCAATCGAACAACACAACATGCATCTACTTTTTATCCACTTTTTCGCATCTAGGTCTAGTCCTTTGCTGTTCTTGCTTGTAAAACAGCTGGTTCTTCGCCGTAATTGAAGAGTTATTCTCTTTGCCAGTTTGCTTGAAAACTGGTCGTGCGCTTCTACGAAAGTGAAGCAATCCGGTCCTCCGCGACCCCGTGTGTTGGTTTTGGTATCAACACAATTTGGCGACTCCGTTGGGGAAACGATCTGTTCCCTAGCCATGAGGAATGGATCTGAAGTTGATCCCGACAATGTCATTGCGCCCGCCATCGAGGAGCTAGACGAAGAAGCACAACGAGAATACGAGAAGCACAAGGTGGAGTTCGATAGGGCGTTCGCTTCACGTTACCAAAAGACAAGACAAGGCGTCATCCGGAAAGGAGGAGAGTTCGCGCCTGTCTACACCAAGCCCGAGGTAAAACCCACTGTGACTAGCGCATCTCTTACCGAGGAGCAAGTCGCTTTAATGATTGATCAGCAACTAGGTGCTTCCGTATCTGATACCGTGGATAGATTGCTATCTAATCGCCTTAAGGCAATGGATCTTGAAGTACAAAGTGGAAAGGATCTAAAGCAACCCGTCTTGCCTCATATTCATGCGTACAATATCAGCAATGATAGCCACATGCAGCATAGCTCTTCGTTTGTTAATCCATCGGCAGCAGGTATACCATCTCAAAGTATACTACATGATGCGCCGATGCAACATATACGTAGCTGAACTAACGTGCCGAGTTCGGCTGGTCATAAATCATGATCACACGTTATTCCAAATATTGCTACATCCGAATCTATGGCCCTGGTACCTTCATCAATTACAAATGCTAATATGGCCAATTCGGGTGCATTTAATAATGGTAATTACAACAGCATGGGAGGAAATTCAACAAATCGCAAGCGCCTTTTGTACTGCATTATAGCATACAAAGATACCTCCGTGCCACCTCAAGGTTCCAAGGTCCCATATGGTCCTTTACCTGCTAGTAATTTCGATAGTGCTCCGCAACATATAACTTATTCACAGCCGAACCATGCTACGTATGCCTATGAAACGCCACAACCCAATGTTTTTAGGCCACAACAACTAGTTGATGTGACATCCAATCGGCCTACGGCTGAGCCATATGTAGGGCCAAAAAACGTTAGAGAACAAGTGGTCAAGGTTTTGAGAGAACAGTTTGGGGTAGAGCCCAAAGGTAGGTCACGTGTGTATCAAAAGCCATACCCTGATTTCTATGATAATGTTCAGTATCCCAAAGGCTTTAGGGCACTTGAATTTATTAAGTTTACTGGAGATGATAGTAGAACCACTTTAGAACACGTTGGGCAGTTCATGTTGCAGTGTGGTGAAGCTAGTGCTAGCGATGCTTTGAAATTGAGGTTATTCCCTTTATCATTGTCTGGCCCTGCATTTACTTGGTTTACTTCTCTAGCACCTAATTCTATTTATACATGGTCTCAATTAGAGAGAAAGTTCCATGAATATTTCTATACTGGAGACACTGAGTTTAGGTTGTCACATCTAACTTCGGTTAAACAGAAGCACGATGAAACTGTTACTAATTACATCTGAAGGTTTAGGGATACAAGGAACAGATGTTTCAACTTGACAATTTCTGACAAAGATTTGGCTGATCTAGCTTATTCAAGTTTACTGTTTCAATTAAAAGAGAAACTAGAAAATCACGATTTCCAAGATGTTAGTCAAGTTTTACAGAAAGCTCTGGCACAAGAGGGCCGAGTTAAAGAGTCTATGAATTTTCAGAAATCGGGTGATAGAGTAAAAGTTGATCGTCCTAATGTTCATATGCTTGAGTGTGAATCTGAGAACTCGGATGAAGATGATGCCGATGTCTGTGTGGCCGAATGGGATTGGTCTTCGAAATCTAAACCATTCATTTGCTCGGCTTTAAAGCCAACACCATAAAAGAATCGGCAAGAGGAAATCAAATACACTTTTGATGTTGCTAAATGCGATAGGATCTTTGATTATTTGTTACAAGAAAAGCAAATTAGATTACCTGATAAACATGTTATACCAGCACCTGAAGATTTAAGGAGACGTGCATATTGTAAGTGGCATAACTCTTATTCTCATGCTACTAATGATTGCAATGTATTTCGTCGACAGGTCCAATCGGCCATTAATGAAGGACGATTGAAGTTTGCTGAAAGTCCGAAAATGCAGCTAGACCACAATCCTTTTCCTGTCAATGTGATTGATCTTGAGAACAACAAAGTTCTTGTTAGGCCATCTCAGGCCGGATCTACAAAAGGCAAGAACGTAATGATAGGGGATAGAGGCACAGGGACATCAAACTCTGGGGCTATGCAGGCTGTTAAGCCAAAGATAATCAAGCCAAAGAGCCCAGAGGTTAATCATTGGAAGGTTAATGAAAGCAAAAGCAAGACTAGCAAAAGATTCGAAAGGCCGAAGCCCACATTTAAGGAACTTCTAGCTAAGTATGAAAATAGCAAGGTCGGCAGAAACAATGTTGGGCGACCTAATCATTTTAAGCGACCAAGATCACCTGTAGATCAAAGGTTTAACGGTCGGGATCACCATCAAGGAGACTTCCGTGCAGCAGCGCCATATCACCCTTTTGAGCAGCCAATGCCCGTCCCATGGGGACCTCCTCCTGCTGATTTTTCTCCTTGTCCACCGTGGGGCTGGTATGGCCCATGGATGCCACCTCCAATGCCTTTCAGACCATTTCATCTAGGGTGGACAGCACATAGGAGACCTGTGTTCAATAGGTTATCACATCCTGATAATGACCGCTGTGATCAAAGAGGTCGGTTCTACAACAGGAAAGATAACAAAGCCGTGAGGAAAGTGTATCGTGTCAAGAATAATGGTAACATGGGACACGCAGTGCCCCAAGACCTCCTCCAGGACCTCCCTCAAAGACCTCCCCAGGAGCGCTCACACGGACTCATCAAGGCGCCAAGACCTCCCCAGAGCACCCACGGATGCATCGAGCCGCTCACGACCTCCTCAAAACGCTTGGAGAGATAAAAAAGTCGATTTGAATTTGAGGGAAAAGGGCCCGCCATCGAGGAGGAGGTCTTTATAGATGTTCCCAGACCATTCAGACGCCCTAATGGACCTCCTGTGGGTCTTTGGGAAAGACGGCCAGACTTCTCGAAGCGTAAACGGTCGACTAGCATTGTTTGAGTATTAACAATGGGAGTTACGCAAAGAACAAAGAAAGATGTGGTTCGAGCATGAGCAAAGAAGACATCTACAATGGCCTAAAACAAAGGTCATAGCTACGGTACCGTGAGCATCGACCGCCATCTGCTTGCGCTTGCAAAGAACAATCAAATGCAGACCACATTGCATATTGATGTTGAAACGCCGTAAACAAAGGAGAAGCTTAAAAGAAACACATCTTTGATGTTCGGACAAAGCTGCAGCCCCGGTGGTGTTCTCTTGGTCTCTCTCATTCACAAAAGAGAAGGTTGCAGCGACTACGCACGCAAGAACTTAGAGAGGCTCAAGCAGAGAAAATGAGATATGAACTATTTAATGAAATAAAGCCTATGTGGCCTGTCCGAAAAGAGTGGAGGGTAAAGTCAGTTGAGACACCAGTTCAGATGCCTAGCGATGACGAGGATGACTTGCTGGATTATGGATCTCCGATGATTAAAAATGATACTCCGCCTCGTGAAGGTATGGATATTAATATGGTATTCACATTGCCTTCGGAATTTCGGATTGCCAGTGAGGAGGTCGCCCAGTTATGTCTTGGCCCCCAGGAAGCCATTTTTGAGAAACCCGAAGAATCGAGCAGACGTTTGAAACCATTATATGTTAAGGGACATATCAATGGTAGGCCGATTTCTAGGATGTTAGTTGATGGTGGGGCTGCCGTGAATTTGATGCCATATTCAGTCTTCAAGAAGTTGGGGAGAGAAGATAATGAGCTTTTGAAGACTAATTTGACACTTAATGGTTTCACAGGTGAACCGACAGAGGCTAAGGGTGTCATCTCCATGGAGCTTACTGTTGGGAGCAAGACCCTACCTACGGCTTTCTTCGTTGTTGACATGCAAGGTAATTGCAATGTTTTATTGGGTCGTGACTGGATACATGCAAACCACTGCATTCCTTCTAATTTGCATCAAACTTTAGTGCAGTAGATCGATGATGACATAGAAGTGGTTCAAGCGGACACGTCGGCTTATATCGCGTTGGCCGACGCCTCAGTTGATTGGCAACATGGTGACATCAAATGTTTGACGGGTCTAAACCTTTCTAGTTATGACTATCTTAGTGTTACCAAAGATGGTTTTGTACCTGTGTCTATACAGCTGGCTTCCCCAGCTCGGCTTAGTAATATGATGTTATAAATGAATAAAGAAAATAATTTAGAATGGTTGCAACAGCGTACCGAGTAATATCGGTCAAACAAGAACGATATTTATGAAGCTATTGATGATTTTGATGAAGTGGAAAAGTTAGGGCAAGGTTTCTCGTCGGCTGACCCATTAGAGGAGGTTGATATAGGTGATGGGGCTATTCCTAGGCCGACGTTTATAAACAAGAATATGCATGCTGAATACAAGAGCAAAGTGATAGAATTGCTTAGAGAGTATGTAGATTGCTTTGCTTGGGAGTATCATGAAATGCCAGGACTCAGCCGAGAGTTAGTGGAGCATTGATTGCCCATTAAGGCTGGTTTTAGACCTCACAAGCAACCACCTAGGAGATTTAATTCTAGTATGTATGATCGGATCAAAGAGGAAATAGACTGGCTATTGAAGGCTGGGTTTATTAGGCCATGTCGGTATGCTGAATGGATTTCTAACATTGTCCCGGTTGAGAAAAAGAATACTGGTAAATTGAGGGTATGCATTGATTTTAGGGATTTGAATAGAGCTACTCCTAAAGATGAATATCCTATGCCCATAGCCGACATGTTGATTAATGATGCTTCGGGACATAGAGTAATTAGTTTCCTAGATGGCAATGCTGGTTATAATCAAATTTTTATGGCCAAAGAGGATATGTCTAAAACAGCCTTTCGATGCCCTGGTTTCGTCGGTTTGTTTGAATGGGTGGTTATGACTTTTGGCCTAAAGAATGCCGGTGCTACTTATCAAAGGGCTATGAACTTGATCTTTCATGATCTACTTGGTGTTATCGTAGAGGTATACATTGATGACATAGTGGTCAAATCGGATGGTATAGATCACCACCTAGCCGATTTACATCTGGCCTTTGAACGAATGCGTCGGTATGGTTTGAAAATGAACCCACTCAAGTGTGCTTTTGGTGTGTCGGCTGGTGAGTTCTTGGGGTTTATAATACACGAGAGAGGCATAGAGATAGATCCTAGCAAAATAGAGTCTATTAAGAAGGTGAAGGCACCTCAGTGTAAAAGGGATGTGCAAAAGTTTCTATAAAAAGTGAATTACCTAAGGAGGTTCATATCCAATTTGTCGGGCAAGGTTAGTGCTTTCACTCCTATACTTCGGTTAAAGAAAGAAACTGAGTTTACTTGGGGGGCAAAACAACAACAAGCTTTTGAGGAAATTAAGAGATATTTGTCTACACCTCCTGTACTGAGAGCACCTCAAGCTGGAATGCCGTTTCGGCTGTATATTGCTGCAGAAGAAGGTGTTATTGGCGCTGTTTTGACACAAATTTTAGATGGCAAGGAGTATGTGATTACTTACCTGAGTCAACGTCTCTTGGGAGTTGAGACGAGGTATGTTTTTATAGAAAGATTATGTCTATCTTTGTATTATGCTTGTACCAAGTTGAGACATTACTTGTTGTCTAGTACTTGTGTTGTTGCATGCCAAACCGATGTTATTAAATATATGTTGCAACAGCCGATTTTAAGTGGTAGAATCGGAAAGTGGGCTTATGCTTTGATAGAATATGATCTGGCTTATGAATCTTTGAAATCGGTGAAGGGCCAAGTCGTAGCTGATTTCATTGTTGATCATAGGATAGATAATGAAGTAGAGTTGATTGACTACCTATCTGTTCGCCCATGGAGTTTGTATTTTGATGGCTCGGCTTGTAGAGAGGGACAGGGTGTTGGCATTGTTTTAATTTCACCTAGAGGTCTTGTTTCTGAAACATCGGTTCGCCTAGAATATGTTTGCACCAATAATCAAGCTGAGTACGAAGCCCTTTTGTTGGGACTACAAATTTTAGAGTCCATGGGTGTAAAGAATATAGAGGCATTTGGTGATTCTTTATTAGTTGTGCAACAAGTTTCTAGGAATTACCAGTGCTTTGATGGATCTTTGAATATGTATTTGGAGAAATGTTTGGAAATAATAGCAACTCTAGATGATTTTACTATTAGCTATGTCGCTAGAAAGGAGAATAGTAGGGCAAATGATTTAGCACAGCAAGCATCTGGTTATCAAGTTAAAAGAGGTAGATTGTTCATGATAGAAAAACCGATGCTGGGAAATGCTATAATTTGCATAGCCGAACAACATGATGGCAGTTCGGATGCTTTGAAAGCATTAAGTTTAACCGAACCTAATGACTGGAGAAGACCTCTAATTAGTTATTTAGAGAACCCTAGTCAAAACGTTGATAGAAAACTTCGGCGGCAAGCTATAAAGTATATTTTGCTTGATAGGGAGTTGTATCGCCGAACTATAGATGGGTTACTTTTAAAATGTTTAGGTTCGGATCAATCTAAAGTTGCCATGGGTGATGTGCATGAAGGTATATGCGGTACACATCAGTCGGCTCATAAGATGAAGTGGTTATTAAGAAGAGCTAGCTTCTATTGGCCGACTATGTTAGAGAACTGCTTTAGATATTATAAAGGGTGTGAGTCATGTTAAAGGTTTGGTGATGTGCAATTGGCACCCGCTGCTATGTTGCATCCTATTATTAAGCTGTGGCCGTTCCGTGGTTGGGGTTTGGATTTCATCGGCCAGATACATCCTGCTTCTTCTAAAGGTCATCGTTTTGTTTTAGTAGCCACTGATTATTTTACTGAAGTGGATGTAGTCATGCCTCTTAAAAACATGACACATAAGGAAGTGATTAGTTTTATTTTGGAGCATATTATTCATAGATTCGGCATACCACAAACGTTAACTACAGATCAAGGTTCATCTTTCATGTCTCATCAAGTACGAGAATTCACCGAATCATTTAGAATCAAACTCCTTAATTCCTCACCTTATTATGCTCGGGCCAATGGTCGGTAGAGTCAAGTAATAAGACCTTGATTAAGCTCATCAAGAAAAAGATAGAGAAGCATCCTAAGAGGTGGCATGAAGTGCTATCTGAGGCGTTATGGGCTCATCGTATATCTAAGCATAGTGCTACAAAGGTAACATCGTTTGAACTAGTGTATAGACAAGAGGCCGTTCTACCTATTGAGGTGAATCTGGGTGCCCTTAGATTGGCCAGGCAGAATGATTTGTCGGCCGTAGATTACCATAACTTGATGATGGATAAGATAGACGAAGTTGCAGATAAGAGGTTAAAAGCTTTGAGGGAAATCGAAAAGGATAAGGTAAGGGTAACCAAGGCCTACAATAAGAAAGTGAAGGAAAAATCATTTCAAATAGGGGACTTAGTTTGGAAGACGATTTTACCTATTGGATCTAAAGATAATAAGTTTGGGAAGTGGTCTCCGAATTGGGAAGGACCATATAAGGTGGTAGAGATCGTTCCTGGAAATTCTTATATGGTACAATGTTTACAGGGAGGAAAGCTGCCTAAAGCTCTTAATGGCAAGTATTTGAAAGGATACTATTCGAGTGTTTGGCAAGATGCTTAAAAGATACAAATGGCCGGTGAGTTGTTTATCATCGTCCTGAGAAACGTACTTGTGGCCGATGTTTAATCATCGTCCTGAAGTAATATTGAAGAGATCATTGTTTTTTAGCAAACATGCTTGTTTTACCAAAAAAACAGGGGGGCATATGTTGACGACAAGATTTGACACCTACGATGACCATTACAAGGCTGATTGGTTCAACGGTGAGAGCTTAAAACTACCGCTGGTTCACCTAACATTTCGTTTGAATTAGAAGGCAGATCGGCTTCAAAGACCTCCGGGAAGGCTCCAGGGGACATCCTGATTGGTTCTGGAAAACATCCACAAAGACCTCCTGAGGAGATCTGGAGGGTGGTCTTTGCAAATGGCCAGAAGGGGTGTTCTACGCAAAGCTGCCACAGACCTCCACGAGATCAATGTGCCTCCATCCCAATCATCGGGGTCCTCCCTATGAGTTCAACGCGTTGCAATCTCAACCAGTGTGGTCCTCCCAGGGGATCTAGTGCGCTTCATTCTCAACCGTTAAAGACCTCCCCTGGAGAAAATCAGAGCCGCTCAAGACCTCCTCAGGAGCGCTACGCGGCTTCATCACAGCCGCCCAGGACCTCCTCAAGGGCGCTCACATGGCTTAATCAGGGCCACCCAGGACCTCTCCAGGAGGACTTGAGCGCATTCATCCGAGCCGCCCAGGACCTTCTCAAGGGTGCTCACGTGGCTTAATCAGAGCCGCCCAGGACCTCTCCAGGAGGACTTGCGCGCCTTCATCCGAGCCGCCCAGGACCTCCTCAAGGGCGCTCACGTGGCTTAATCAGGGCCGCCCAGGGCCTCTCTAGGAGGACTTGCGCGCCTTCATCCGAGCCGCTGGGACCTCCTCAAAGGCGCCACGTGGCTTTAATCAGGCCACCCAGACCTCTCTAGGAGGACTTGCGCGCCTTCATCCGAGCCGCCCAGACCTCCTCAAGGGCGCCACGTGGCTTAATCGGGGCCGCCAGACCTCTCTAGGAGGACTTGCGCGCTTTCATCCGAGCCGCCAGACCTCCTCAAGGGCGCCACGTGGCTTAATCAGGCCGCCAGACCTCTCCAGAGGACTTGCGCGCTTCATCCGAGCCGCCCATGACCTCCTCAAGGGCACTCACGTGGCTTAATCGGGGCCGCCAGACCTCTCGGTAGGACTTGTGCGCTTCATCCGAGCCGCCCAGACCTCCTTAGGGCGCCACGTGGCTTAATCAAGGCCGCACAAGATCTCGAGGAGGACTTGCGCGCCTTCATCCGAGCCGCCCATGACCTCCTCAAGGGCGCCAAGTGGCTTAATCGGGCCGCCAGACCTCTCCAGAGGACTTGCGCGCCTTCATCCGAGCCGCCAGACCTCCTCGGGCGCCACGTGGCTTAATCAGGCCGCCAGACCTCTCCAGAGGACTTGCGCGCCTTCATCCGAGCTGCCCAGGACCTCCTCAAGGGCGCTCACGTGGCTTAATCAGGGCCGCCCAGGACCTCTCCAAGAGGACTTGCGTGCCTTCATCCGAGCCGCCTAGGACCTCCTCAAGGGCTCTCACGTGGCTTAATCAGGGCTGCCCAGGACCTCTCCAGGAGGACTTGCGCGCCTTCATCCGAGTCGCCCAGGACCTCCTCAAGGTCGCTCACGTGGCTTAATCAGGGCCGCCCAGGACCTCTTCAGGAGGACTTGCGCGCCTTCATCCGAGCCGTCCAGGACCTCCTCAAGGGCGCTCACGTGGCTTAATCAGGGCCGCCCAAGGCGTTCTCAGGAGCACTACGCAATTTCACCGCGGCCATCCAAGACCTTCCCAGAGCTTTGGCGCAGTTTAATCAAAGATGTCCAAGACCTCCCTCGCCAGACCTCTAGGTGGACTTCCCACGGAGATTTCTTACCAAGCCTCCAAGACCTCCCTCCAGGAGCTCCTTAAGGGAACTTACGTGGTCGAAAAGGAAAGATCTTTCAAGTATAGGAGGTTTAGAGATTATAACCGAATTATATCTGTAAAATCAGTTTGGATTATAATCAAATCATATCTGCAACATTGATTCGGTTTAGGAGTCCTAAGCTATTACGGCTAAGGCCTGTCGCCCTTTAAATAGACAAGGGTCACGGCTGATTGTAAGAATCATCCAATCGAACAACACAACCTGCATCTACTTTTTATCCACTTTTTCACATCTAGGTCTAGTCCTTTGCTGTTCTTGCTTGTAAAACAGCCAGTTCTTCGCCGTAATTGAAGAGTTATTCTCTTTGCTAGTTTGCTTGAAAACTGGTCGTGCGCTTCTACGAAAGTGAAGCAATCCGGTCCTCCGCGACCCCGTGTGTTGATTTTGGCATCAACAACATGTGCTAGTCGATAAGTCACTAATGTTCCGACCATGGATACATTTAGAATGACATCATATAAGTTAAAAGAGTTTCACCAAGTGACATACTTGTTAATCTTATAACCAATGATTCATCCAAGGAATAGAATAACACTTATTCAATAACTCATAAATATAGACATAATGCAATCATATCTATGATTGCCTCTAGGGCATATCACCAACAACTACATCGACCAATGCATCATCAACTGTCCCAACTACAATGAAGATCACTCACAAGGTGACATGTTTCCTTTGCGAGGGACATGATCACTGTCCCAAGGAGTGTCATCTAAACCGGCTGCTCACCAAGTCAGCTAAACTACAATGACAGATTCTTCAAACAACCATAGGTGTCGCAACTGACAGAACCGACTCAGAAACTGCAAGCACCTATGTAACCCCCTAGTGCCCTCCTAGTACCCGAGGTCCCCTCCTTCCCTTCTGTTCTACCAAAACCTGTATCAACTAAATGGAGGCAGTCTTTCACCAAGAAAAAATGAGCCCTTATGATGGAAGGCACGTAAGGCAGCCTGGTGGGTTGACACCTGCTACATCCTTATGTCTAGACAATGCCATAGGGGACTTGCACGATAAATAGTGAATGAAAATGTATAAAAAGATATCTTATGATTTTGAGAATGAATCAAATATGTGGTATATTGGTGGAGTAACAATAAAACATATAGATAAGTGTTTGGGAAGATATCATCACAAAACTTAAAACTTAGGAGAAACCATTTGAATTGGACCAATAGGAATACTTAAATTTATAAACAAAATGGGACCGATGACTAGATTGTTGAAAATTTCTAGAGATTGGACATTGAAAGAATTAACGTGATCAAAGTGGTAATGGAGGAAAATTGGATTTGCATTAGAAGGTATTGATGTAGTAACATTAGGCTAGATAGGAATGAATTGTATGATGATTGGTGGAACTAAATACAAATGTGCATAATTAGGATCAATTGGAAGGAAGTTGAATCATTGGAGTAGCCATAATTGTTTGAGGTTGGATCACTAGGACCTACGTGGAGTCAATCTATGTCTAGATTAACCTAGATATTATAATCAAAGGATAAAGAATTGTGGACCATTGTTATATGGCGCCAATGTAATTTTGGTGGATAATGACAACTGGATTATTGACGGATGAAGAAAACAACGAATATCGGTGGACATTTTTAAGGGGGGTAGCCTAGTCGAATCGTTACAATTACATACAATTATGATTTGGTGGTGTAACAACAATTGAGAAGGATCAAGCCAAAACCGGAGGATATGCAAGCTAAAAATTTGGTGGTAACATCGATTATAAGAGAGGCCTAGAGTTTAAATTATGGTAATTAGCAGGCTAAAAGATAATAATTGGATTCTAGTAGGGAAAATAGGACATGATGGTTGGAATATAGTTATTATATCAGCGTCTCCAAGGCTAGCTATTCCTTTAGATGTGGACAATTACTGTTAACCCATCAACAGGGAATTTGTGGTCGTCATAAAGCAAGTAGCTAACGCTACCATCCCACCGAGGACATTTTGAAAACAACTACGCTGAGGAGCTAGCCCTTCGAAGTCAACAACCTACCTAGAAGAACAATCTCTCCCTACTCCTCTATCCCCCCGCCGTCAACACTTCTTCGTACATGTTTTGTCCTTCTCATCTACTCCAAGGAAGAGACTGTTGCCGGGGAGCTGCAAAAGAGATAACATGCCACTACTGCAGAAAAGGTCCTGAACCGTCTGTCTTTGTGGGTCAGTAATAACCTGAGGTTATGATAGATGGTTTTTCAACCCCTTATCACAGACGGTTCATAACCGTATGTGATAACCCTTATCACAGACGGTTCGTAATTCAGAACCATTTGTGCTAGTCAATAATCACAGACGGTTCGTAGCAAAAACCGTCTGTGATAGTCGACTATTACGGACGATTTTTGCTATGAACCGTCTATGAAGGATATATGCAGGACAAAAAAATGGTGCGGCCGCACCACAAAGCACCCCCTCACCACTGACTGCAGCCTGAACACCACCGTCATGGTGTGCATTGTGTTTCGCAATGTTAGCTCCCCACTTGCCAGCCTCCCTGGCTCCACCCGAACCACCACCTCTCCCTTGCTTAGAGGCCAACGGGAAGACTAGAAGCACAGCAAGGGAACACGTTCCAAACCCTAGGAACAGTAGCAAAGAAATAAAACCAAGGAGAAAGGAGAATGGAGAGATTAATGAGCTCACCAGGGTCTTAGGGGTGTCGATCTAGATGCGACGAGGCCAGCCCTGGATGGAGACATGGTCGAGGCACGTGGGCTCAGGGAGTGGTGTCATGACCAGAGAGCTCCCAGGACCTCCCAGGAGGTCCCTTAAGGCCATCCGAGAGGTCAAGTCCACCCAGGAGGTCCGCTAGGACCTCCCAAGAGATCTAGACCACCCGGAGGCCCCTCAGGAAGCACCTGGAGGTCTATCAAAATCACCCCATAGGTCCAAAAAGACCACCTAGGAGATCTTGCTGGACCACCAGGAGGTCTGAGAGTGGCCGTGAGGTCTAGGAGCTCCCCAATTTCACAACCAAACCCGAAGGAGGTCATGAGACTAGGATTTCCCAAGACCTCTCGTGTAATCGAGCTAGTCCCAAGATCAACTGCTAGCCCACACAAGATACAAAAGTGGTGACATCCACAACGTGAACTTTATTACAAAATATCAACAGAGTTGTTACAAAAGTGGCCTTGGGCCTAACATAAAATACAAAAGGATCAAAGAAAATGGGTCCATCAAAGACGCCTATAGGCAATCGATCGAGGCACAACCTAGTCGGTTTGGTCTTCTTCATCGCCGTAGTCTTCTCCGCCAAAGGTTTTATTGAGCAAGAGTGAGCACAACAACCGTGCTTGCAAGTCACACCCGTGGATTAACAGAATGAAATGCATAATGGATATCTCAATGGAGGGCATAATATGGTTGTTTTGCACAATGTCAAGTTTCTTTCAATTACATATATTAAGTTCCAAGGCAGGTAATCTTATAGTTAAAATTTATTTTCTCAAATCAATTTTACAGTTAGATAACATTCATCATCAAGTGGTGAAGGATACCCTCCTGTCACATGGCTCCCTACCAAAACCCATGGGATAGGAATCCCAATAGAAATCAGTTTGTCAAATCTTTTCAAAACAAAAACAACATCTAACTAAGAGTAGCTTTTCCAGCATGTCCTTGACTCCGGACTCGGCTATTTGAATAGATTTTCACTCTGCAGATGTGTACAGCTTTACCCACATGACAAGATTTCTCTAGTTTGTTTGGCATTCGTCAATGCCACCTCACACTTCCTTTGGTGAGAGGTCTAGAGCTCATAACAAGGCCTTTACAATGCATTATTCCACCGTAGTCCCCCATCACTAAGGTTTCACCCCCTGTGGATAGAAACCCACAGAGTTCATGGCCCCCTCTAGCGCTAGTGGGAATGTATGTACGTAGGTCATGAAGGACCACCCAACTCAACCATATGGTCAGCCACAGTGGAACTTTGCAAATTAGTCAGCCAGGTCCTGCCCATACAGGACATGTGGTTGCATGGTGAGGTATGGAAAAATACACTCAAAGACCGGTCCTTAATTGACTAGGGCGACTGCCACAGAACCCAGAGCCTCAACTCTACCCAAGTTGAGCTCGTGCATGGACATGCACCACCAAGCATCCACCCGCCCAGCCTAAACCAATTTTCCATTTATTTGCCTTTCATAAACCTTTTTGCAAGACTCTGTGACAACCCAATGTCAAGGACAAAAACATTTGACACATTGGTCTTTGGCAGTGAAATCTCCCAAAACAAGAATTGATCTAGGCTTGGCTTACTAAGCCTCAAGTTTTGCAACATCTCTAGTCCATACTATTGTATCGACTAGGTTTTCATCTAGGGTATCAAGGGTGACAGGACAATAGCAAGTTTGGCTGTACAAAAGATTGCAGGAATAACTAAGAGCTTAAAATAGGGATTTAAATAATTTGAAACAAAATATGCATGCAACATTTAGTTAACACTAACATAAATAACTTGAAATATTGGGTTCAATATGATCAAGGGCATGACTTGCCTTGCTCACAATACCGAGGGTCTTCCTCCTCAGGACACTCAGGCTCCTCGGTGTCGTCACAACCTACACGGGGAAAAGCAAACTCAAACAATGACCACATAAAGAACCAAAAGAGCTCCAACAGAACCTCAAAATTCAACCAACAGGAGAATACTACACTTAAAACAAGTTCTTTGAAAGAAATCCCAACTCACAGGGAGGAGGTCCAACGAGGGTGGTCTTTGCAAAAGAGTCCTAAAGGGTGGTCCTTGCGAAGAACCAAAGAGGTGGTCTTTGCAAAGGCCGAAGGAGTGACCTTGGCGCAGAGACCAGGGAGGTAGTCCTGCACGAAGACCACAGAGGTCCAGAGAAAGGTATTGAGGAGGTGGTACCGAGGGAGATGCAATGGCTTCAACTGTGGTTGTATGAATCAAGAAAAGGAGAACAAAGCGCCAATGAACTCACCAAAGGGTGGAGGAAGGAGGGGAGGTCGTGGGATGGCCGTGGTAGTTGAGGCCGGTGCAACCACCCCAGTGGAACCTTCAACGGCGAGAATGCAGTGCTGGAGGTCCCTGGCAAAGTTCTTGGCAACAAGATCTCACCACAGAGCAGCTAAGCAAGAGTCAAAACGTTAAGTGTGGAAAAAGGTGATGAGGCATGACCTCTCGGGCTAGTTATAGCCTAAGTAGGCAAGAAGACACTGGAAACATACGTGTCAAGGGTATGTAGAAAGATAGGTCAAGGATAGATGATGGATAAGATAGGGTACGGCCAAGCTTAGTGAAGAGATAATAAAATAATGTTTGCTGCAAAGGAAGGTAACAAGGGAAGAAATCAAGGTGCCACACAATGTGACCATATTCAGTATATGAGCCACGTATATGGTTGCATTTAATGCGATGCAACATGCATTAAATGCACAAGGTACTTATGTGGCGGAGATGACAAAGAATAACAAGGTTGGCAAGTGGGACCTGTCAAACTTGGGAACAACTTGGTCAAAAGAAAGTGGTCACGGCCAAAGGGAAGGTCATGGCCAAACAAGGGAGGTCGTGACTTATTAGGGAGGTCTTATGAGGAGGTCCAAAGGACTAAGAGGTCCAAGGGATGAGGAGGTCCTGAGGACAGGAAATCCAAAAGACACGAGGAGGTCCTGAGGACAGGAGGTCCTGAGGACAGGAGGTCCTGAGGACATGAGGAGGTCCTGAGGACAGGAGGTCCAAAAGACACGAGGAGGTCCTGAGGACAGGAGGTCCAACAGACACAAGGAGGTCCTGAGGACAGGAGGTCCAAAAGACCTGCTCACAGTTCACAAGAGGTCTGAGGGTCAAGATCTCTCGAGGGAGGTCCTAACGGTCAAGATCTACAAGGGGAGGTCCTGACGGTTAGATCCACAAAGGGGAGGTCCTGACGGTCAGATCAAATCAAGGGGAGGTCCTGACGGTCGAATCAAATCAAGGGGAGGTCCCGACAGTCAATCTCTCAAGGGGAGGTCCTGATGGTCAGATCAAATCAAGGGGAGGTCCCGACGGCCAAATCTCTCAAGGGGAGGTCCCGACGGTCAGATCTCTCAAGGGGAGGTCCTGACGGTCGGATCAAATCAAGGGGAGGTCCCGATGGTCAGGTCTCCCAAGGGGAGGTCCTAAAAGGCACGGGGAGGTCCAAATGAACGAGGGGAGGTCCTAAAGGACACGGGGAGGTCCAAACACTTGGGAGGTCTAGACCTAAGGAGGTCTGGACCAAAGCAGAACAAAACAAGCACAGAAAGGAAGAGATCACCAAAACTCCAACAAATCCAACAGACCAATAGAGAGTCTTTAGTTGAAGTTTGAGTTAGTCAATTGATATTCATTCTAAAAATTCCAAGTTAAGCTTTGAATTCTCATCAAAACAAAATGGTTCTTTTTATTTTGAAATTTTCAAAAAGGCTTCAAAACCAGGGTGTTACAAGTGGAGACCGGCCTCCACGTCGAGCTCGCTGCAGCGTTATGGGATGGGATGAGAGGCGGGGACAGGAGCTCGCTGTAGTGCCTCCAGGATGGTGGACGGTAGGGAAGAAGAGGCAGGGATGAGACGGGATGGTGGGGAGTGGGAGGAAGAAGAAGGGGCGGGAGGGTGGGGAGGTAGAGGGATGTTAGGAGGGTGGTACCCGTCGTTCGATATTGAGGGAATGAACGAGTGAGATGGGGATCATGGGGAAGATGTCGCAGATTGATGACGTGGTGGGAGCTCGAATCAATGGGCTGGTTATCACAGACAGTTTTTAATATAAACCATCTATGATATCTGTCTATGATGAGCTAATATCACAGACAGTTCATATTAAAAACCGTCTGTGACTCCCTAATGTTACCATGACTTGGATGCCTACCTATATTCCTCACTCCCTGATTTTACAGAGTAAGTCATGGTAAAATCAGGGAGTGAGGAATATAGGTAGGCATCCAAGTCATGGTAAAATCACAGAGTTAGGCATTTCTGTGTGCATCCAAGTTTTGGTAAAACCATAGAGTTAGGTAAAATCGGGAGATACTTATTACAAACGGTTTTTAATACAAACCATCTATGATGAGATACTTATCACAGATGGTTCGTATTAAGAACCATATGTGAAGTATCACTAGCGGTTCTTAGCGTATCCGATAACAGAGACAGTCGCGCTAGTAAAACTGTCTGTGATTACCATTAACACTGATAGTTTTGCAAAACCGTCTATGATGAGACGTCCAGTATTAACCTTTTTGCAGTAGTGTGTCAGGCCATGCGCCTTGAGTCGAGACATTGAAATATCCATACCATGTCACCTTAGATAAAATATAGTTGATGCAATAGTAGGAACTAGACCATTTTGGGAAAAATTAAGCTTAGCCATGTTTAGACCTGAAATATTTGATTTGGGAATTTGTAAGTAAAAATCAAATGTGGTTTAAATTGTATACATAGCATTGCTATGCCATGGAAGTTTATAATGACCTTGAAAAATAAAGGGAAAATTTGATATATGCCATTGCAGAGTTCATGGATACAAATCTGCCACTAGAAAGTTTTTTATTCTAAAAATGCCACTTTCTAGTGTAAAACTTTACACTAGGGAGTGGCATTTTTAGAAGAAAAAACTTTTCAGTGGCACATTTGTGAAACATCATCTTTGTAGTGGCATATATCAATTAAATATAAAAATAAAATAAAATAAAATTGGTTTGGACTTGGGCAAAATTGATAGTTGGTGGGTGCAGGTTTATACACGGGCTCAATTCAGTGAATGGTAGAGGCCCAGGGATTGTTTTATAAGTCGCCCAATCAATTAACGAGAAAGAAAGCACAAAAACAAAAAAAAAACAAAATGACAAATCAAATAAACTCCAAATTGAAATTGAATGGTACTGAGAGGTAGATATTAATTTAGATGAATTTAGAAATTTGAATGGGTTCGATCGGAGTTCGTATGAGGAAGAACGAGCTCTCAGAAGTTTGATCGGAAAGGAAAATACTGAAAAACAAAAGTGTGAGGACCTCTTCTCAGTTTAAGCGAGGAGTCCGTATGATAGATTTTTTAGCCAAGACTACCGCAGTAGAGCTACTGATAGTATTGTTGTCGATCATCGCCAGATCAAGGGCAACGATAGTACCTCGCTGCAACCGGTACTACTGCACGAAGGAACGGTAGTTTCATATTAAGCCGCAAGACCGCCAAGCTCGTGGAGGTCCTGGAAGACCGCCTAGAGCGTTTATAGTACTGCTGTCCGGGAAGGACCGCACAAAGAAGTCCAAGAGGAGGTCCGCCAGACCTCCCAGAGATCACAAGACCTCCTAGAGGTCTTGGCCTGCAGGCACACCGAGCTAGTACCAGATACGATGCTAGCTCGCATGTAATCACTTCGTACAACCATAACCACAAGGTCAAGACAAAAGATGAAGCAGACAAATTAAACTTAGTATTAAACAGGACCTTATGGTCCAAGCTTGATTACAGAGGTTTGCCACTTGGGCTTACAAACCGCAACAAAAGAACCTTGGCAGCTGGAAACACCAGAACGCATAGATGCCCATCGGCAAGCCCACATGTTGTCGAGTGGAGGACGTGATAGGCAGCAAGATCATCAAAGAAATCCTCTTCAAAGAGGTCTGAGCTTCCTTGCACTTGGTCATCTTCATACACTGCTTTGACACAGGGCTTGAAGCCATGAGTACTTTGAATGTACTCAGCAAATCACAAGGAAACACTTATGCAAGTAATATTCATGCAAGGGCTTACCAATGGAGGAGTCAGATGGTTAGTTGCACAAAGCAAGGTTTGACAAAGAAATACCATAATAGATTGAAAAGCGAAAGTGAAAACAATAATACATACATACTTTAGTTTGAAAGAAGGGAGTGAGCACCAACTCACATCCAAACCACTTGGGGGAGGTCTGGTTGCACCCACAACCAGGACCTCTCCCAAGACCTCTCTAGAGCACCAACCCTAGAGCTCAACCCCATCCCCTGGACCACATCTCAAGCCAGCCATGACCCCTCTAAAGCTGGCCAGGGTCTTTTCGAGGCAAGGCCACGGCCTCTCGTAGGAGTGCCCAGGGAACACAGATTTTCTCAAAAGCTACCCCTTGCACTACTTCTCCGAGAGATGTCCATAACCAAGGACTTGGCTATTCGAATAAATTTAACGCTCTGCAGAGGTGTTCAACTTTACCCACAATCCACGATCTCTCTAGCGGGTTGGGTTCCGGAAAGACCCTTGCTCACTTCCAATGGTGAGCAGTCTAGAGAGCGTGACAAGGCCTTTACAAAGCTTTGATTTGGCTAGGAGCTGCTCGCTAAGGTTTCGCTTCTGGATGAGTTGCAAAGCCACCAGATTCGTGCCCCCTCTTGCGCCATTGCGATAAAACTCGCTCAACCACAACAGCACCAAGCCATCTCATTGCTAATTATTCGGCCCAGGCCATCCCCATAAAATGACCTTGTGGTTGCATGGATTACCCGGATCCACAGACACAAAGTTAGGTCCTTAGTTGTACTCAGGCAAGACTTCCACATCCCACGTGCAAAGCACCCACTTCTCACTCCCTACCTTCTTGCCCAAGCCAAACCAATTTGGTGATTACCCCTGCCAAAAGACCACCTAGCCTTGGCACACAAGTTTTTAAACAAAGTGGTCTCACACCACCATCAACACAACATACGGCATCCTGCCATAGTTGCTTAACAGCGGCACCGACCACAGGTTACCTAGATCATTAGTCAATATTATTAATTGATGAAGCAAGATTCTCGAAACCCGTAGATCTAAAGCAAGACTAAGCATAACTTACGGTCCCATGTTGGCAATACCAAAAAGGTGCCAACTAAAATATCCAACCTAGAGTTTCCAAAGGGAGTATGTCAACATGTCCAGCAACAAATCCAAAGGAGGCATAATATCAAGTGAGGAAGAGTAACTACTGCCCAAACATTTTCATATAAAAGTAGCTATGCATGATAAAGTAAAACAAAATGTATTTCAAAGACTAGGCTCAACATGATCAAGGGCTATGACTTGCCTTCGTCAAGCAGTGCAGGTCCTTCGGTTGAAACTGCCGGGTCCAGATACTCCTCAAGCTCGGAATCTACACGATCGCAAAGAACCAAATAAGCAAAGCCACTACTAGGCAAAAGAACTCGAAGACTCAAAAGAACTTGAACAAAACTTCAACCAAAAGAAGCCAATAAACTGGGAGCACAGCTCAGCTTGGAGAGCCCCAGGGGAGGACTTGAGCACGGAAGAACCCAGGCAAAAAGAGTTAGAAATGAGCCAAAGGTGACAAAGGAGGGGTTGCCCAGGCTATTTATAGCCAGGGTTGGCAAAGGCACAGAGAGGGCTTAGCCCAAACGTGTCAATGGCCGGAGGTGGCCTGGACAGGGCTAGGACAGGGTAGGTCCTAAAAAGAAATAAACAATGCACCCTAGAAGTGACTGCATTTAATGTGATCCGACATCCATTAAATGAGCCCAAAGTTTCAAGGCAGCAAAAATGATAAAAGGTGGGTGAGGCTGACCAGCGGGGCCAGTCCAAGAAGTGCACGACCAGTCAAAGAGGCGGTCCTCACCACACAATTGTCTTTACAAAAAGACCACGGGGAGGTCCTGTGGACAGGAGGTCCAAAGACACTAGGAGGTCTTGGACAAAGGGTCCAAAGACACTGAAAGGAGGTCTTGGGCAAGAGGTCCACGGATACTAAGAGGAGATCCTGGACAAGAGGTCCAGAGACTCGAAGAAGTTCGAAAGAGGGACACGATATCTTCGACGGCGGTAATACCGTACTCAAGAAGGGGTACTACCGGATAACGGTAGTTCCGGGTTTAAGGTGCGGTACAACCGCAAGCCGGGAAGGGCCTTGACGACCGAGACAAACCAAGGAGATATCTTAATGGCTTAGACTCTCAAAAGGAGATCCTAAACGGTTAAGATCAAAGGCAAGGGGGAGGTTCTAACGGTAAGATCTCCAAGAGGGAGGTCCTACGGTCAGATCTGATCAAGAGGTTTTTATGTGACTAAGACCACGCTCGAGCGGTAGGTCCGGCCAAGCAGGCGGTAAGTCCGACCTGGGGAAGTCCTATGGACACGGAGAGGTCCAAAGGAGTACAGAGAGGTCCCAAGGTCACAAAGGGGTCCTGAGGGTTAGATCTCTCAAATGAGATCTCAACAATCAAGACCAAAGCAAAGGGGAGGTCCACGGAAACAAGGATACCCGGTGAAAGCTAGGGCCGTTAGATCAAGATCGAACGGAGCCAAGCAAAGGGGGCTGTTCGGACCGAGCGAAGGCACCTTCAAGATCGGGCCGTCCGAAACATCAACGGTCCTGAGGCGAGAAAAGTTAAACCCTAGTGGTACGATCGCAAAACAATAGCGGTAGGTCCGCAAGGGCACAAAGGAGGTCTTCAAGGAGTCAAGGGAGGTTCCTTGGACTCTTAGGAGGTCCAACGGACAAGGAAGGTCCAAAAGGCTCAGAGGAGGTCTTAACAAAGGCGGTAGTTCCGAAGGAACAAACGGCAGTACCGCCAAAGCAAGCGGTGGCACCGCACAGGCGCGAGGGAGGTTAAAGGAGCTCCACATGGACATAGGGATATCCATATGGGCACAGGGAGGTCCGAGAAGGCTCAAAGGAGGACTTGACAAAGGCGGTAGTTCCGACACTACCACCACGGTACGACCGGGGGTCGGAAATACCGAAACGGAGGAGGTAAAACCAAAGCTAAGTGCCACAACTCAAACGGACGGTACGACCGCTAGAGGGATGGTGGCAATACCTCGACCCGAGCTGAACCACCCTCGAGGAGGTCCAGAGGAAGGGGAAACAAGGCCAAACTTGGCTTTGAGAAACCAAAGGGGTTTTGAAACACAAACCCGAGCTTGTTCCTCAGTAGGAGGTCCAAAACAAGGGGAGGTCTAAACAAAGGATGAGGTCTAAACGGAAAGGGAGGTTTTAATCTCAAAGAGATTCAAACCAACAAAAGAGGTTTAAAGGGAGGTTAAACCTGGAGGCACACAGAGAAGCTTAGGAGGGTAACCAGGCCAAAGAACACCAAAGAACAACAAGAAACTCCAACCAACAGAGAACACCAACAAGGGACTTAGTTCAGGTTTAATTAGGTCAAGTTAAACTCTCCAACTTCCAAAATACCGAGTTAAGCTTGAACAGGCAATTAAACCAAATGGTTCTTTTTGATTTGAAAGCTACAAGAACTTTAGAATAAAAGGGACGTTACAAAAAGAGAGAGAGAGAGAAACTGACATGTGGGGTCCATAGAATATTCTCAGAATATTTTATTTCAGAAATATTGAAAAATAGCTGAGTGTATGACATGTGGGACCTACAGATATTTATGGATTTTCAAGAATTACAATAATTTCAGAAAATAGGATTAGGGGATGACATGTGGACCACTGGTCTATGGACCAGGTCCACAGCAAGGGATGCTAGTCCACAGTGGACCAAGCTCATGGAGGAGGGTTGACCAAATTTTACTAGCATGTGGGGCTAGGCTGTAAGAGAGGCAAAGAGAGAAAGAGAGAGGCTTACATGTGGGACCCATGTGTAATAGAGAGGGAGGAAGGAAGCTACAATGAACCAAAACAGGGGAGTTGGCCGGTGGCGAGGGCTAGCGGCGTCGATAGTGAACAGAGGTGAGGCAGGGGTGGCAAAGTGAAAAAACGGAAAGATTAGAGTGCGGCGAAGATGATGATGTGGGTTCAGCGGCGAGGATCGACGACAATCACCGGCAGCGAGCAAGAAAGCGGTGGTGCACGGATCGGCTACAGTGGTGATGCTCTACAGCAGCGCTCTGGCAATGGTGAAGGAAGCACGACGTAGAACATCGAACGACGAAGGTGATGGTGAGGTCAATGAGTGGTGGAGCTCACCGGTCACAGCGAATCGAGGTGGCAAAGTGCGGCGGCCGGAGAGGGAGAAGAAAGGAGAGATCTCTACACATGGTGGAAGAAAAACGAAATCAAAGGTTGAGGATTGTAGATCGGAAAGTGGAACATGACATGACGCAGGACAAAACGCGACGAACATACTGATGCAACGAGGAATGCAGCAGAGACATTTTCAGGCGTCGCAGGAGCAACTAGATGTAAAGAAGACAAAGATAACACCGGCAATCTGAAGCTCGGGAGCTTCGGTGGTTGGGAGAAAATGACGCGAACAGAATTGTAGGACCGAAATGGCGACAGAAGGGGGGGTTGAATGTCGCTCTCTTTAAAATCGCCCCCGAGAAAACCCCGAAGTAACAGCCTAATCAACTCACAGGATGTGCCGCAACAAAAGAACAAAGCTTAGTTGGATCATTAAAAGCAGCCACTGCAGCTGGGAATTAAAACCAAGTTGCAGCCAAAGCAGTTCAAATCAAACGAAACAACTCGTAACCACGATTTGCATTTCTTGGTTTTTCGCCACCGCCCTAGCGATTTCTTTTTCTCGATTCCTACAAGCCACCGACATTCACCATTTCTGGTTATCCCTACAGGCCTCTGCTTGCCACACACACTAATCAAGATCTTGCTAACAGATTAACAGTATACGGCTCTCAAAAAGAAATAAATGCAAGAAAGAAAAATAACTCAACATCAAACCACACAGGCTCAACTCGTATACAAAAAAAAAATTTCAATGGCACTACAGCAGCCTCCAAGGGTTTTTCAGGCGCATAAGGCGCCGCTTTGATCTTCTTTTTTTCATCGGGACACACGGCGCGCTTAGGAAAAAAATCGATCTTGCAGACTACCTGCGGTGCTACTATTCTGCCGATTAACTAAGGCATACACAGAGTCAAGGACAAACAAATAAAAGATCTTCAAAAGCAAACCAAAAGATCAATCATGTCCGCCCAACACCAAACAAGACGCCGCTGAGTCCTCCGATTAAGGCACAAAGAAACCGCCACAAGTCAGAGATGATGGCAGCCAAGAAAAAGAAAATCAAATCAAACAGCAGAACTGCAAAGGATTTCTCAGGAAACTTACTACCGCCGCCCAGGCTTCGGATTTCTCAAGGCAAAGAAGGCTCAAGAAACATCATTTCGCCAGTAACAAGCGCCGCTACTCACGGCTTTCTGTTTCAAGTTGCAGAAGACTCAAAGCCGCTGCCGAGATTTAGATCTTGTGGACATCACTAGGCGTATCAGAGGACAGACAAAGCAATAAGAAAGCCAGAAACTCCGAACTGCATTAATCTCAAAGCAAGAAAATCAGAGATTCTCTCACATCAAACAGTGAACTAGACCCTTAAACGCAAGAGAAAAGGAATCAGCAATGAAAAACAAATCAAAACCAAGCACCATCTCATATTGATCTAGAGGAAGAGAGATACATGATTGATACAAGAGGAATGATTAGAAACTTTCACTCAATCCTCCCTTTCCCCATCTCAAGAACTAGTTCACTCATGCAGGAAGGAGAAAGCTACGAAGGAGACAACTCCTGTCCATCTCCACCAACTCTCAACAACTAAAGCCTAAAGCAAAACAAACTCTCTAAAGCCTATTTTGACTAAAGGAAACCCTAAAATCCCTTGTGTTGTTCAGATTTGGGCAGCACCCCCTCCATCCTATTTATAGCCCATGGCTAACGGGTCTCCACCCCGTTACGCCCGCTAAAACCAACGGAGCCCGCTCCGCTTGTGCAACCTTTGCGAAATTCTGCTTCGCCCCCCGCACCTTCGGAAGCTTCCGCTCCTCGCCTCAAGACGCCGCAACCACCTCGAGTCCACGCCGTCTTTGACACATCCCGACTGTTCGACCTCGGTGCCACTGCACCTAGTCCGGTCCACCGTGTCTCGCCACGACTCCACCCGATGTCCCGCAATCCACGCACAAGAAACACATCAAATAGCACCGCCGATACATGAAAGCGTAAATACCAACATACTTACCATGACAAAATCCAAACTTGTCGAATCAAAGAATATGCATCCTAATTGGTCCAAACCACCCAAACCAAACTCGACTTCCTAAACCTATGTCAATTACTCATCACACACACGGGACGACCTCCACATGGTCTCTCAATCTCCCCCTTGATGAGTATATTGACAAACTCCGAAAAAGCGCAAAGTTGAGATTGAGTTTGAAGAAACCAACATGGTCCAAAGAAGAAGAGTGAAACTAATGACCATGTCGACAGAAGGAACACTAGAGCAACAACTAAAAGAGCAAATTGTTCTCCAAAGCTCTAAACTGTTCCCAACTGACTTTTTCTTCTCTATTCTCCCCCTTTTGGCAATAAACGCATCAAGATGCAATAGATGGATGAAAATGGCTGAAGTTTGTTTATTTAAGCATTTTGAGCCATGAGAATTATCCATAATGACCAACATGTAATACACCAAGCCATAACTCAATAAAACGCTACCTAGATCATGACAACATATATATAAGCCAGCTAGAGCACATAGATGATAATCTGAAATGTAATGCATTTTATGAGTAAGTCAAGTCATCAATGAGCAAAGTCTAGCTAGAGATATCCAAGGATGATGCAGGCCATGTAAATAAGCTAAGCGTAGCTAAGAAGCTTAAATTGAGACCAAAGTACTTGATACTTTTTGTAGCTTTAAGCACATTGAACACATAAAACATATTTTCTTTTGAAATTCATGGTGGTTTCCAACCAGATTTTTGTTTTATCATGTGCTAGGTCTCAAGCCTTATGCGACTACTCCAAGCGAGAAGCTTAAGAAGATAGTCTAGGTCACCCAAAACTCCCCCTAAGTTCATGCCAAGTGCAATGGCAAGCCGCCTCATAGGAGAGAATTGGTGAGATCGGTTTTTCGACAAAAGAGATCTTTTTGCCTTTTAACAAGTTGTACTAACTCATGCATCATCAAGAGACTAAAACATTTCAATCTAAGGCTCAATATAGATTCATCACTCTACCCAAATTTATTTGACATGGCATGAATCATAAAAGGATAGCTCAAAGAAGACTAATCTCGAGTGCTAACATGACAAGTTTTAGTTTAAGTTGAGCAATTTTAATTATCTTATCATGGCAAAAGCTAGGCTACACATATGAAGTCATGATAAATCTAGCAAATAAGCACAAGTCATGGCAAGGTGTAAAGCATTGTAAACATATCATAGCGAGGATAATAATCAAGGCTCAATGTAGTTATATTACAATGCGTAATGCTAGAAATGCGTAAGATCCACTCCCCTCAACATTAGATGCAACTTTTAGTTCAAGTTGAGTTAAGTCAATATTAAGCTCCAGAAGCTCCCAAATGACCTCCCCTCGAACCAAAACAATAAATCGAGAAGCTGGCAAAGAAAACATAAAACAGGCAGTCCTTAAAGCATAGATAAGATATAGAGAATACTATGGCTCAGACTGACTCTCATCTACCCCATATGACTCTAGGACTATCAACTGCCTACTTAACACACCTAGGAGCAAACACGTACCCTGTCTACCCGAGGGTGGCCCAACCCTCGCTAGAACCTACAAGAAGTGAGTGAGCTCAACCTAGTGAGATAAGTAATGCCTAATAAGCAAGATCCTAGAATCACAAGATAAGAGCAGTAAATCTAAACAACTAGACAAAAGAAGCACTCTAATCTATGCTAGGAGGACTAATCCCAAATGCACCCAAAATGCAATGCAATAGTAAGGAGCAAGAGCATAAATAATATAGTAGAGCAATAAAACCCAAAGCTCCCTCACTACAAATCCATAAGGACAAACCACCCCAAGCTCTCCCATGAGTGAAAACCTCGAACTATCCAATGGCTTGGTGAAAATGTCACCAACCGGTGGTCACTCTCCACAAACCGAGCACTATATCGCCCTTCTCTACATGGTCTCTAAGGAAGTGGAAGCGGATATCGATGTGCTTGGTCCGGAATGTTAGACTTTGGGTTCTGGCAATGTTAATCGCAGAAGTGTTATCACAAAAGAGTGGAACACCGCCGATAACTAACCCAAAGTCCCGCAGGTCGGCCATCCAGAGCACTTGGCTACAAAGAATCGGCCGCAAAGAACGCATTTCGCCTCTGCGGTGGATCAGGTAACACCGGATCGCTTCCTCAAGACCAGAAACAAGAGAAGTGCCAAGAAATTGGCAGTGCTGGAAGTGCTCTTCCTATCTATCCTCTGACCAAAGAAAGTCTCGTGATCCGAGAAGGCTCTCAAGGAAAGACAGATGAGGAAGAGTACCAGATACCATAGTCAATGGTAGCTCGCAGTATCGAAGATGCGCTTCACCACCAAGGTGAGAAACGCGAGGAGAAGCTCAAAACGAGCGCACAAACACACGTAAAAATGTATGTCCGGTCTCGGCAAAGGAGGTACAAGAGGGAGCCAATCATGTCGCTAAACTCCTTTTGATCAACTGGCTCGCCATCCTCATCTGGGTCAAGATAGGTCAGAGAAGCCATGGGAGTCGACACAGCTTACCATCACTCATGTCGGTTGTCTCAGAGATCACGAGTGTACTTGCCCCGATGAAGAAAGTACCTCCCCGAGTCCGCTTGATTTGAAAGCCAAGAAAGAATGTCAACTCACCCATCATGCTCATCTCAAACTCGGTGCTCATGACATCGGAGAACCGAGAAACAAGAGTATGAGAAGAGCCACCAAAGATGATGTCATCGACATAGATTTGGACGAGTAGAAAGTCACTACCAAGCTCACTGATAAACAAGGTCTTGTCAACTTTACCCATTTCAAACCCATGACTCAACAAGTAGGACTTAAGCCTCTCATACCAAGCTCGGGAGCCCGCTTAAGTCCATACAATAGCTTTGAAAGCTTGAAGACATGGTTAGGGTATTTGGGGTTCTCGAAACTCGAGGTCAGCTTGGACGAGACTTCCTCCTCAATAAGGCCATTGAGGAAGGCACTCTTCACGCCCATCTGTAAAGCTTGAAACCCTTAGAAGCCGCAAAGGCAAGCAGATTCTAATGGCTTCAAGTCGAGCTCTGAGGGCAAAGGTCTCCTCAAGTCTAGACCTCAACCTCAGGAAAACCCCGAGCTACCAATCTAGCCTTGTTTCGGATGATTACCCCATCCTCACTCTGCTTGTTCTTGAACACCCACTTGGTTCCAATGATATTGTGGCCTCGTGGAGGCTCAACAAGCGACCAGACCTTGTTTCTCTCAAAGTTCTCTAATTCCTCATGCATGGCATTGACCCAAGACTCATCAGAAAGGGCGTGACAAACATCCTTGGGCTCGAAGGAGGCAATGAAAGCAGAATGGAGACAGAAAAGAGAAGTGCCAGATTTTGAGCGTGTGACACGCTCAAAAAGATCTCCAATGATCTGCTCTGAAGGATGCATTTTCTGGATATGACGGGGAGGTCCTGGATGAGAAGAAGAAGTGGCCTCTACCTCGTGTGCAGACGAGGCAGGGACAGAGCCACTAGCTCCGGAGGAAACGGAAGGCAAGGGCAGATCACCTTGAGGTGCCGTGGAAGAAGGCATCTCAAGGGGAGGAAGAGGAGCAGGATCAGGTAAACAACCATCGTCTCCCTCGTCCTCATCATCCACAAAGATGGTCTCGGATCGCTCTAAAGAACTCGAGATATCTGGCCTAGTCCCGGACCGCCTCGTCAAAAGTCACCTCACGTGTTTCTACCATTTTACTAGACTCGCAGCCTGCACTTATAAGCCCGCGAAGAAGTCGAGTAGCCTAGAAAGATACCGTCACAGGAACGTGACTCGAACTTGTCTAGGTTCCCAGACTTCAAGATAAAGCACTTGCAACCAAACACACGAAAATGAGAGACGCTGGCTTTCGCCAGATCTCGACTCATAAGAAGTGCGTGTAAGAGTGCCCAAGAAAACTCGATTCAAACATGGCACGCAATGCAATGGCTTCACCCAAAACTTCCTCGGTGTAGAGTACTCATCAAGCATCGCCCCGCCATCTCGACTAAGGTACGGTTCTTCCTCTCCACAACGCCATTTTGCCGAGGGACGATGGAGAAGAGAACTGGTGCTCTACACTGCCTCACCGCAGAAACTCTCAAAGTAGGAATTCTTGAACTCGTGCCATTGTCACTACGGATCGCTCGTAAGGCACCCGGAGCTCAACAGATGCCCTACTAAAAGACCTCGGAAAAGTGAAAACGTCTCATCCTTCGAGGCTAAGAAAACACCCAAGAATACCTCGAGAAGTCATCGACCACAACAAGAACATACCACTTCCTCCCTGCCGATCAAGACTCGAGCCGTCCAACTGTGTCCATGTGGAGCAATTGTCCTGCATCGGTCATAGTAATGTGGACCGAGGATGAGAAGCGGCAACCATCTTGCCGTGTTTTGGCATGGAGTGCAAACAAGATCTTTGACCATCTTGAGTTTCGCGGACCACTTAATGAGATCATGGTCGCTAACTCGAGTCAAATGGTCAAATCCAATATGACCAAGCCTCCTATGCCAAAAAGAAAGGTCACGGACTCGTATAACTAAACACCGAGAGGATCACCAAGACTCAAGAAAATCAGCACGAAAGATCCTCCCATAACGAGAAATCCCGCAAACCAAACTCCCCAAGAATCAAGAATTTTGCAAGAGTTTTCTTGAAGCTCACCTCGAAACCATCATCGAAGGTGAGAAACGGAAAGCAAATTATACCGCAGCTTACTAACCAAGGCAACATCCTTAAGAATAAAAGAAGCATTAATACGCCGACAAGACCTTTGGCGATGACGCCCAGCACGAAGCGTCTCCGAAGGTGATCGCCTCATCACCGAGCGCGGGCTAGGAAGAGAACCAACGGAGTCTCCTCATATATGACGAGAACAACCGAGTCTACAAGCCAAACCTTCTCCTTCCCTACCCGCTAACTCGAGTCAAACAGAGTAAAGTCTCAAGATCGATAAATCAACAATGATTTTGGCACCCAATATCGAGTAACACGCCGAAAGCGATGAAGTAGTCAAGCCCGATCGACCTCTATCTACCCTCGCTCTCTGTCACTCACAGCAGAAGGTCTAAGAGCAGACCGGTCGTTATTCGAGTCCGATCGCTACGGCGAGCGAGTCGAGCACACGCAACAGATCGAACACGCCATGGTAGCTATCTCGATGGGGAAAACGAGATCTACCCTCGGACGGCGGAAGTCACGATCGAAAGCAAAGATGAGGACGAAAACCGTAAAACTCGGAAAACCAAGTCCTCGATCTCGCACAAACCCATCGAAGAAACAAGCCTAGACCTCGTGTTGGTCTTAGGTGCACTCAAGGTCCGGGGTCGACTTTCAATGCGCCTAAGAGACTCAACATGGTCTCTACGCGATCTTGGCGCGCTGAAGCATCGACGATCAGTGTGTCCATCCTTCCGATGAAGGTGCGGTGATACTTCACCTTCGAGAGGTAGAAGCAAGATGTGAAATTACCTTCATCGTCAAATCCCTTGACATAGCCCGCCGACTTGAAATGGACTTTCTCGGTCCTGGCTCGGTCTCGATCACACACAGTGCTATGGGTCCGAGCACGGCGGTGGATGCTTCCTCATGTCCTCAGAGAAGTCATATCCTAGACCCCGATTAAATCTGCAGATCTTAGATTGGTCTAGAATAAGATTGAGCTTCTTCTTGCCTCCTACAAATCTCTCGAGAGTGTTCATAAGGTCTTGACACTCCCGAAAGAGAGAGGTGCAAGAAGAGCAGGGGAAGAAGAGACAATGAGAAGGTAAGGGAGCAAAAGAAGAACCAAAGAATAGAGGGAAGAATGGCTTGTGCACGCACACCGACTCAAGGGACATCCCATCATAGCCGCTTGGTTCACGCCGCTAAGCTGCCTCAACCTTACCACAGGGCTTCTCCCCTTCTCCACAATCATATTGCAAGCACAATGTGACTTCTCTAGAAGGTCCTTAGTTAGCTTCACACATTTCTCATCCAAAGCAATCAAGTCGATTTTAGTTTGTTACACTTAATGCATGGTGAGCTAACAGGTCCTTAGAAGCAAACCGAGCCATCTTCCTTTCATGATCAATCATATCTTGAAACTGTTTGGAGACGACCTCAAGTTCAAGAGCTTAACTTAGGACAGCTTTAAGCATGAAACAATCGGCTCAAGTAAAGAAGCTTGTAGTTCAAGAATTTTATGATCCGCCTGCTTTAAGTTCATCTTCAAGTTATTGCAATTTTCACAAGACTCAGGCAGATCAAGAAGCATGGCATAAGATCCTCTAGCAAAGAATGTTCTTACCCTCACATGAGGTGGGAGAAGTAGTCTCATCAAGAATAAGTAGGGTAACAAACCATCCTACTCAACTCTAACTCGACAGAGCGACTAACATTCTCCACCTTAACACTATCAAGTTTGGAGGACACACTATCATGTGAGGTCCTTAACTTCTCCATATCAACCAAACAAAGCGAGCATGTATCACAATCATCACTAGAAGGGCGGATGTAAGAGCAATAATCTCTAGTGACAACTATCTATTTCCTTCTCTAACTCAAAGACACCTAGCCTTAGCTTTAGCATGAAAACCTCCTAGCTTAAGAAAAGCATGATTGAGCTGTTCAGAGGTGGGATCTACCTCGTCCGTGTCGGAGTACAGCCATTGTCGCCGAAGTTCGCCCTCGAGGGCCATGAAGCACATGCCGAGAAGTCGTCGCCGCCATCCTTGGGCTCTTGGTCACCCGTCCGTCATCGCCGCTTCCATCCCTCCACCTCGCCGAGGTCGAGGTCGTCGGCGCGGTGAGGACGCGTGGAAGAGCTTCTTAGGCTTTGCCAAAGTTGCGGAACTTCTTCTTGTCTTTGGGCGTCGAGCCGGAGGCTTCTTGTTGCGGTACTTGTCGGTGTAGTCGTTTTGCCCGAACCGCCGAGTCGTTTTGCCCTTCTCCGCTTGGGGCGCTTGCTCGGATGTGGTTGGGGCCACCACACTCGAAGCAAATCACAGTCCTCCCTCTTTCGTCCCTCCTCCTCTTGTAAGCATGAGAAAACTTCCGAGCTAGGAGGGCATTTGCTCATCCTCGAGTGCTCTAACGATCATCGCTACGCCACAGAGAGCAAGACAAGGAGAAACCACACAACGAATCAAGAAGAGAACCGAGGTTTAATCGATCGGTGACTAGGCCATCGATCGTGACTTCGACTTTCGAGACAATGTCAATCTCGTGAGTCTTGAGACGCGAGTACAGCCGCATCAAGAGTCAAGGTCGAGAGGTCTGTGGTGTCCTTGATGGTAGTCACTTTCATCTCCCACACGCCGCAGACGAGTCTTTGTAAGTATCCGACGAGCGTTGTCCGAGTCGGGGTATGTGAGACCGACCGCCGGAGGTTGCTCAAGATCTTGTGAAAACGCAAGAAGCACTCATCTAGGGACTCACCAAAGAAGCATCTCAAATTTGTTGTATTCTCGCTTGAACCGGTCCTGTCGCATCGCCTTGATCTGGGTGGTGCCCTCATGGTATCGCGCCGAGGGTCACCCGGATGTCGAGGCGACGACAGTGAGATATGCGTCAAACTCGCTCGACTCAAACCCCGGATGATGATGTTCCTTGCCTTTGCATTTGCCTCAACATCAGCCATGTTCCGACATTGATGTTCTCATCGGCAGAACAATGAATCGAACCTTGACCTTTCGCCAGATGGCATACCCCGGGCTCGATGTATGTCTCCATTCGCTCTTCCGAAGGGGTAATCGATACCATCGAAAACGGGCGGCTTGGTCGAGTACTTGTCCATCGCCACGGCTCTTGAGACCGGTTAAGATCTATTGAAAAGAGCTAACTCGCTCGATACCAATTGTAGGACCGAAATGGCGATGTAGGGGGTTGAATGTCGCTCTCTTTAAAATCGCCCCCGAGAAAACCCCGAAGTAACAGCCTAATCAACTCACAGGATGTGCCGCAACAAAAGAACAAAGCTTAGTTGGATCATTAAAAGCAGCCACTGCAGCTGGGAATTAAAACCAAGTTGCAGCCAAAGCAGTTCAAATCAAACAGAAACAACTCAGAACCACAGATTTGCATTTCTTGGTTTTTCTGGCCACCGCCCCTAGCGATTTCTTTCTGGACTCCTACAAGCCACCGACATTCACCATTTCCTGGCTATCCCTACAGGGCCCTGCTGGCCACACACGAATCAAGATCTTGCTAACAGATTAACAGGGCGCCGGCTCTCAAAAAGAAATAAATGCAAGAAAGAAAAATAACTCAACATCAAACCACACAGGGCTCAACTCTCAGGGCTACAAAAAAAAAAAAATTCAATGGCACTACAGGCAGCCTCCAAGGGTTTCTTCAGGGCAGACAAGGCGCCGCCTTGATCTTCTTTTTCACTGGGACACACGGCCGCCGCCTAGGAAAAAAAAACTGGATCTTGCAGACTACCCTGCGGGTGCTACTATTCTGCCGATTAACTAAGCAGACACACAGAGCTGAAGGGACAAACAAATAAAAGATCTTCAAAAGCAAACCAAAAGATCAATCATGTCCGCCCAACACCAAACAAGACGCCGCTGAGTCCTCCGATTTACTGCACAAAGAAACCGCCACAAGTCAGAGATGATGGCAGCCAAGAAAAAGAAAATCAAATCAAACAGCAGAACTGCAAAGGATTTCTCAGGAAACTTACTACCGCCGCCCAGGCTTCGGATTTCTCAAGGCAGCAAGGCTCAAGAAACATCATTTCTGCCAGGCAGAACAAGCGCCGCTACTCACGGCTTTCTGTTTCAAGTTGCAGAAGACTCAAAGCCGCTGCCGAGATTTAGATCTTGTGGACATCATCGGGCGACGAGGACGTATAAAGCAATAAGAAAGCCGAAACTCCGAATCAATTAATCTCAAAGCAAGAAAATCAGAGATTCTCTCACATCAAACAGTGAACTAGACCCTTAAACGCAAGAGAAAAGGAATCGGCAATGAAAAACAAATCAAAACCAAGCACCATCTCATATTGATCTAGAGGAAGAGAGATACATGATTGATACAAGAGGAATGATTAGAAACTTTCACTCAATCCTCCCTTTCCCCATCTCAAGAACTAGTTCACTCATGCAGGAAGGAGAAAGCTACGAAGGAGACAACTCCTGTCCATCTCCACCAACTCTCAACAACTAAAGCCTAAAGCAAAACAAACTCTCTAAAGCCTATTTTGACTAAAGGAAACCCTAAAATCCCTTGTGTTGTTCAGATTTGGGCAGCACCCTCCATCCTATTTATAGCCCATGGCTAACGGGTCTCCACCCCTTCGCCCGCTTAAAACCAACGGAGCCCGCCTCCGCCAGTGCGACCTTGCGAAATTCTGCTGCCCTCCTCGCACCTTCCGAAGCTTCACGCTCCTCGCCTCAAGACGCCTCGCAACCACCTCGAGTCCACGCCGTCTTTGACACATCCCGACTGTTCGACCTCGGTGCCACTGCACCTAGTCCGGTCCACCGTGTCTCGCCACGACTCCACCCGATGTCCCGCAATCACACGCATAAGAAACACATCAAATAGCACCGCTCGATACATGAAAGCGTAAATACCAACATACTTACCATGACAAAATCCAAACTTGTCGAATCAAAGAATATGCATCCTAATTGGTCCAAACCACCCAAACCAAACTCGACTTCCTAAACCTATGTCAATTACTCATCACACACACGGGACGACCTCCACATGGTCTCTCAAGAATGACTTGAGAAAGCACGACGACGGAGAAACAGCAAGGAAAATGTGGCGCCGGCTTCGGAGAACAAGCTCTCGGGGTGCCGATCATGGCAACGCTTCGGCGATGGTAGCTAGGGCATTGATAGAGGTAGATTGGGGCGATGCAAGGGTGCACGGGGTGGTGGCTATTTATGGTGCCTTGGCATGCGTGCGGAGCATGAACATTGAGCGACGGTGGCATGGAGGTGTTCAGAGTGACATGCTCATGAAAGCACAAGGCTAGGGTCAAGTGGGGATGGACCGGGTTAAGGTGTGTTGAGCGGAAGGAATGGGCTAGCGGCCCAAGAGAGGAGAGAGGATGGAGTGGGCCGGAACAAATCAACCCACGAAGAAAATGAATTAAGAAATGATTTCAGAATTTAGAAAAAGGTTGAAAATTAAAAGATGCAAAATAAATAGCAATAAATTCAGAACAATCCAAGAAAATACAGGAAAATTCCTTGGAGCACAAGGAACCCATCTAACATTGTTTTTCATTTAATTGATGTTTAGATTAGTCAAATTAAATAGTTTTATATTCTAGAAATTCACAATTAAGCTTTATTAAATAAAATAAATGGGTGAAATTTCCAGGGACCTAAACTACTCAAAAGATTTTTGAAAATCCAAATTTTGGGACGTTACATCACCTTCCAGCCCCCGTGCTTTGGTCCAGGACAGATTACTAGCACCTCAACGCTCGCTACATCCCAATCCTTCAGGACACAAGCTTGTTGCCCATTGTGAGGCTGCTCTCGACCCTGGATGGTAGTCTGATGTCGGCACATGTCGACAGGTGGAGACCCAAGACGCACAACTTCCACTTTCGGTGGTGTGAGATGACAGTCACTCTCCAAGACGTCTCATTCCTGACCGGTCTTCCGATCAGGGGTGAGCCATTTGTTGCAGGCCGTCCACTGGCAGACTAGAAGGCCCGGTTGGGGCATTGATTTGGCATAGCTGTCCCAGACAGTGCCCGTGGTGTCCCTCAGATTTGGTTGAGGAATTTCAGTCAATGCCGAGAGGATGCACCTAATGAGGTTATTAGGATGCACCTCATCACTTACCTTCTTCATCTCTTTGGTTCGATCCTGTTTCCCACCACACAGGGCGATTGGGTGTACCCCAGCTTTGTTCGCATCGCCGAGTCTTTGGCGGACGCGGAGGCTGGGGCGATTCCTCGATATTATTGGGGATCAACCATCCTTTGCGCCACATAGAGGGGGTTGTGTGATGCTTCAAAGTGCGACATCGATGTGAAAACTAGCATTGTTGTTTGCTACGTGCTCCTACAGCTGTGGAGTTGGGAACACTTCCCTGTTGGGTGGACCTCCTTGGAGAAAGTAGTGTACCCGTTCCCTGAGTTGCATGACCCGATAGACGGGCCCACTATGGGTTACCAGTGGACTGCTGCCTAGTTACGCTGGGCCAAGGATAGACCGGCAAGGTGCTACTCATTGTTCCACAATGAGTTCGAGTTTTTGCACGACAACGACAACATATGGGCTTCATGGAGCCTAGATTTCGTGAACACGGTAGCGCTACACTGGCTGTCCGTGCAATGCACGCAGGATGCCAAACTACGGGCGACGACCTACCACCTGATGTTTACCTATATGGTGGAGCTTTACACGCCGCAGCGCGTAATGCGATAGTTCAATTTGTACCAGCTTGTGCCCCCTCCCAATGGCAGGATCCTGCAGCAAGCCGTCCATTTGTGAGTCCAACTCCATCCAAGTAATGTTTACACTTCATACCTATATCCGTTGTTCTAACACCAATCATTCTCGAATGCAGGCATTCGAGGGCGGGCCAACTTGCTGAGGACTGGCAAGCAGTCTAGCATGAGTGGATTAAGGCTTGGATGGAGACGGTGTACATCGAGATCCTATAGGAGCAGTGACCGTACGACGTACGGACATACCGTCAGTACATCAAATGGTACGTATCACGGTCACGCATCAGACTCACCCATCCTCCACCAGAGCGTCCGGAGAAAGTTACACTCTAGGAGAGGCTCCATCACTTGTTCGATCGACATATCGCTTCGCGGCGTGACTACACTGTAAAATACTTACAACATTTTCTCGTTTCATTGATGATATTTGTACTATTTGTTACTGAACCAATGTTGTCTGTCACTTTTGTTCGACCGACTACAGTGGATCGCAATCGCATCGGAGATCGCCATCCGCAGCCCAGAGCACACCTTACCGGGGCTTTTGAGTACTTTGAAGTACATCTTTGTGGAGTCGAAGAATGTCATAAAGAATATGAGCTACGATTATTTGAGAGATGATGCCCTACACGCCGTGCACCGAGTGGGCCAACCGTGGTCACCTGTTAGGTCATCATGGCCTAGTCAGACTGGCGGGCGTTGTAGTGCTCCCCATCGATCATCCACACTCCAGATCTGCAGGGAGGTAAGTTATGTACAAATTTATGTTCTGTTTTTTTATTACACCTTAGCTTCCACTAACATCATGTCGTTCTCCAGCCGCACGTCCATCAGGATGCATCACTTTTGCCGTCCGCACCCCGTACTTAGACTTGCGCTCCTCCTTGGTCATCTGCACTTCATATCCAGGAGGTACGAGATGTTTAGTTTACATCCTGAATATTTATTTCGCCTAACATCATTCCGTCTTGTAGCCTTTAGTTGACCGTGGGGGTGACAGCCATCCATCAACTGATGAGGATACGACCCTCCCAGCTCCTGCTAGGGAGCAGTACACAGCGCCAGGGTTTGGCACCCACCCCTATCACACGTTGACTAGTACAAAGTACTGTATGAAGGGCAGAGCTCCTCCGGGATCGCTGGAACATTGCACAGTCAAGGCTAGAGCTCCTCCGTACCAAGGGACTTGTAGACAGCGTACCTGCGGGCGGACGATCTGGGCGTGGATTTTTTATTACTTCATTGATGACATGATTGCAGGTGGTAACCAGTTTGGCATGACTCAGCTGGGACAGAGTCAGCTTACTAATGCAGCTCCACCCACTCAAAGGTCTCTGTACCCCCTCCAAACCATTACGCGCTCTTTGGACCGGTTAACGTATCCCACAAGATATGATCGACGCAAAACCAGGACACACACGCAAAAGCAATGAGCAGAGAGTGGCTCAGACGAGTGAGCCATATTGTATCCCATGTGTAATTGCACTACATATATGTTATGTGCTTTTGTTGTGCTATATTTGTATGCATATTTTGTATGTTATGTGCGTATTGTCGGAGTAAATCAGTTTTGGACTAACATGAAATCAGAAAACACCGAGGTTTACATGAAATCATGGGAGTTTTGACATTTCATGTGTAGTTGTAATCTAAAATTTGAAAAATAAATTTTACAAAATTTAGGAATACACTTTGTAATT
This sequence comes from Phyllostachys edulis, assembly GCA_036346405.1. NCBI lineage: Eukaryota > Viridiplantae > Streptophyta > Magnoliopsida > Poales > Poaceae > Phyllostachys > Phyllostachys edulis. Next base: position 54,710,546 of record CM070547.1, on the reverse strand, counting down.
TGCAAATTAAATGTGGCGCATGGTTTGGTACACGCAAGATACACACGCGACGCTTTTGGGGGATTGAAATTTGTCTTCACACCGCATCAGCCCCTTCCCCTTTCCTCGCGACTGCCCACGTCGACAGCGAGTGTCAAAGTCATCCATGTTCTGCGACACGGGCTGGATGATTGCATGATGTTAGCGGAACGTAAGAACAAATGCATAATCAGGATGAAAATTTTACACAACTCACCTCTTCGAGATGGAATGCAGACAGGTGACTGGAAATGCTACAACGGGCACCGTCATCAATAGCAGGAGCCTTCCCATTATCTCAGGCTGCCCACATCGGCAGCGAGTGTCGAAACATTCAAGTTCTACGAGACGGACTGGACGATTGCATGATGCTAGTAGAATGAAAGGCCAAGTACTTAATAAGGATACAAATTGTACACAACTCCCCTCTTCGATATGGAGTATGCTCGGGTGACGGGAAAAGCTATGACGGCTGTCGGTCTCAGTAGTAGGAGCATTCCCCTTGTCATACTTAGCTTCCTGTTCGGGGATCCTTGCAACATCTCAAAGTTTTGTTACTAAAAATAAAATTAATAAAGTTATTATTTCATTGGATTTTCTGAGTTTTAAAAGAGTTTTTTTTTTTCTTGGATTTAAAGTTAAAAAGAGAAATTTTAATTAATTTCTTAAATTTTCTGAAATTTAAAAGGGGTTTTCCTATTTTCTAGAAATTAACAATAATTTATGTGCAAAAATAAAAGCCAACTTTAAGTTTAAAATAATTTTATTAAGTTCAAAATAATTCAAGGAATTTCTGTTAATTTTTCTCGAATTTCTAAACTCTATTTGGTATTTTTCTAAAAGTATATTTGATTTCTTGCAATTTCTGTAATTCGAAAATCATTAAAAATCTAGATTTCTTTATCGGGCCGAAATCCCTTTTTCCAGCCCATTTTTTTCTGTAATTTGAAAAGCATTAAAATCTGATTTCGCCGACCCACTCTCGTGGCGACTTTATGCCGCCTTTTTCCTCCTCCTCTCACTACCGCTCGCCCCCATCTGTCAGGGTCATGTCCTTCCTCCCTTTCAACCTCCAGCCGCCGCCATTGCCGCGCGTCAACTGCAAGCTCTTAAACTCGGTCATCACTCCCATTTTTCTCGTGCATTCAAGGAAAATGAAACCCCCTCTCCCTCCCGCACTTACTCCAGCTATTACCCCCTCCTTTACTCTCCTTAACGCCGCGTTTGTGCAACCACCGCCACCTGTCGATCTCCCTCTCCGGTGCTCCTCTGCTCCTATAAAATGGAGCACAAGGTGCCCCCTGTCCTCCTCATTCTCCCAGCACGAGCTCACCCGCTCTCCTCTCTTCTCCTTACCGCAATCGCCACTTCTTCGCCGCTGGCCGCTAGCCTCGTCGCCGCCTCCTATGGAGCTCCACCACCATTGACCCGTCCTTCGGCTTCGCCGTGGTATGTTCTACGCCGTGCACGCACCCTCGTAGCTAGGACGTCACCAGAGCTCCATCGCCGCCACGAGCCTGTGTGCGCCACCGCTCCTTCCTCACCGCCGACCACCCCCGTTCATCTTCGGTGACCAGGGTGAGGCACTCAACTCCCCGCCCCCTCTCCCTTTTGCGCACCTCACTGCCCTCCACCACCGGCCAAGCCACGTGTGTGCCACCTCAGTGTGAGCACCCACGTGGCAGCCATGTGGCAGCCCGTGTGGCCGTTTGCATGGCAAAGCCACTATTCCATGCCCCCGGTCCACTGTGGACCAAGCACCATTTCGTGGACTTGGTCATACACCTAGGCCTAGCTGTCAGTGACTCAGCTCGTTTTTATTTAGAAAAGCAACATTTTCCCTCTTGCTGACATCATGCTGACATAATAATTGTTTTTCCTTTATAAAAATTATTCCACAAATTCAGAAAATTCCAATTCTATCATTTCATGTGAATTTCAATCTTTTGAGAGCCCGTTCTCTTCGTTCGAGCTCCAATTCAACTGATTCAAATTTCTAAATTCATCTAAATTCAATATCTATGTCCCAGAGAATAAATTATTTAATTTGGAGTTTGTTTGAATTTGGCTCGTTTTTAGATATAGATTTCTAATTTAACTTCAGAGAGTCGGATTTCGATGTCGTTTCAAGAAAAAAATTTTTGAGCAAGGCTAGTTACATCCTTTGATCATATTTTATCTCATTATTTTAAATTATTTAAATTCTGTTTTAAATTATTACTGCATGCTTATATGTATTCAATTTAATTTAAATCATGTTTTAAACTTATAGTTTTTTCCATTACCATTGTATAGCCAACTTTGATATTGAATTAAACCTACCTTGGCACCTTAGATGAAAATCTAGTTTATGTAATAGTATGAACTAGAACACTTTGGGAAAAATATATGTCTAGTCACGCTTAGATAAAAAATATTCAATTTGGGAAATTTGAGCTAAAAGATTCAACTATAGATTTAAAATGAGTCTATATCATTATTATGCCATAGAAATTTACACATGGTTTGAAAAGCAAAATAAAATTTTGGTTAGACTTGATTGAAATAGATGTTTGGTTGGTGCAAGTTGATGCACGAGATTGATTCATTTCTATGATCGAGATCAGGGTTTTTTTTATAGTCACCCAAGTTGGTTAAGGTCCAATCTTCGAGCCGCATCTTACAAAGCTCCACTGTACTACCACAAGTCTGGAGTGGGACATGCTAGGCTAAATAATTTACAACATTCTACCGTGGTTGTGCCATCTAGTAGTGTGGGTGTTAGAATGACCAACTTTTATTTAATCCCACATGGCATGTAATGCCCAAAGTTCTCATTATTAATTTAAAAATTAATAAATTTATTATTTTATTGAATTTTCTAGAATTTGAAAGAGTTTGTTTGCTTTATTTGAATTTCTAAAGTTTTAAAAGTCAAAAATAATTTTTTTTCAATTTTTAAAGTTTTATTTGAGTTAAAATTTAAAAATAAAAACTAAATTAATTTTGAGAATTTTCTGAAATTTTAAAAGCTTTTTCCTAAATATTTTAAAGCCAAATTAATTTATTTGCAAAATTAATAACCAACTTTAAGTTGAAATATTTTATTAAGTCCAAAATAATTCTAGAAATTTTTGTGAATTTTTCTAGAATTTTTGGACTCTATTTGTTATCTTCTAAAAATCTATTTTGATTTGTTGTGTAATCTGAATTAATTTCGAAAATTAAATAATTAAATAAAAAATGAACTTCCCAATGGTCACCCTCCGTGGGCTGCTCCAGCTCAAGCACGATTAACATCGAGTTCTCAAAGCATGCACCGCCTCTTGCTTTCTTTATTTCAATCAATATAATACTTTTTAATTCTTTTTAGCCTTTCTTTCTCTCTCTCGCTTTCTTCCTCACGTGAAGAGTTTTCTTCATGCTTCGGTCCAGGAATACACACGCACAAATGGGCGCCATTAGAGCCTTCAGAGCTCATCAAATCCCACGATTTCCTCCACGATTCTTCACGAAAATTGTGGCATTCAATCCCACGATCCCCACCTCCCTCATTCCCGCTCACCCCCTCAATCACGCACACGTCACGGATTTTCGCCATAACCGCCGTGATGGTCTGCACGACCCGATCTCCCCACCACGGCCTCCTCGCCTCTATAAAGGGAGCACGGTGAGCCCGTGCTCCTCCTCATTCCAACCCCGCCACCCACTCCTCCTCCTCACTCTTTTGGCCGGATTTCTCAAGTATTCGCCGCCGCCGCCGCCTTGTGTGCCCTTAGCGCCGCCGCCGACGACTCCTAGAGATTCCGACCGCACCGCGCGCATCGCGCACCAAGCCCTACCCGTGCTCACCTCTCGCCGCCAAGCATCGCCGAGCACTGCCGCCACTGCGGAGCCTGCCGCGCCGACGTTGCTGCCCCGCCCCGCCATCCGTATACATTCCACCCCAACCGAGGTGAGCACCGCATCCCGTCATCCTCTATCCATTCCACCTCGCCGTCGTCGGAATGCCGCTGTCACGGCAATATCAACATCCGAACCGTAGATCAAGCCTCTTCCTTTGCGACCATGCGCCGCCGAGCTAGCTCCGCCAAATAGTTTCCACCCCGATTCGTGATCGCCGCCTCTCACGCGGTGCTCTCCTCCTCGCCACCGTCGCCAAGCACCCCAACACCATGTCCAAACCGCCGCCATGCCCTCTGCCTATTCGGCCACGTGAAGGAGATGAATGAACAAGAGTAATTAATTAGTCTACGCTTCATACCTTTGCACATGTCCGCTTATTCCTTCCAAAATTTCTTTCTCCCACATGAAAGCTCCAAACTGCTGATTCCTTCACCTAAATTCATCTAGTATTTTTAGTATTTATTTCATAATTTTAGATTTTATTTAATTTTCGTTAATTATTTGGTCCATTTTATGCTGTCGTTGCAACCGCCGACGTGCGGCGCTTTCCACCCCAACCAATGCGAAGCGCTATGCCCCCGTGGTTCCTCTTCAAATCGCCAGAACCTCATCTCGCTAACTCCTCTCCGTCGCCTTGAACACCGATGTTCGCCCACCAATGTCTTTTTCCACAGATCAAGGCCACCATCGAAGGTCATCTCGCCGAGCTAACTATGTCGCCGCGTGCCCTCGGCTTTCTTCATACCCTTGAATTCGCCTCTATCTCGCCACAAGCAAATTGGTTTTCCGCAAACGGTCGAACCACCTTCGTCATCATTTTCGTGTCGTTTTGATTTCCGATGACATCGCTCCACGCCATTGGCTTCGCCGCAACGCTCTACACAAGGTTCTTCCTTTTCCTGAAACACCCTCACCACCGGCGCTACTATTCCCTATGCCTTTATTACGCCCACCTTGACCGGACCTCCGCCGATGATGTGACCACCACCATTGGGTCCGCCTCGCTCCGGGATTCCATTTTAGTGCTTCACGCCGCCGCCGCTTTTTCCTTTTCGCCAAAGATCGCCATTTCTCCGCTGAGCTTTTGTTTATGTTCACGTGCATGGGTGAACAAAGCCATGCAAGCACATGCATCTCAAATTTTTGAGAATTTATCTTCTACAATTTCGTTCTCCTCATACGAACTCCGATTCCGTCGATTCAACTTTCTAAATTCATATAAAATCGATAACTTCCTAGTAGTATTTATTTTATAATTTTATTTTGTTTTTATTTGATTGTTATTTGAATTCGATCGTTTACGCCAGATAGATTACTTACGACTTGGACGACCGATTTCAACGCCGCTTGAGAATAATCCATCAAGCAAGGCAAGTTACACTTTGACCATGTTGCACCTACTACTTTAAAGTTATTTAATTTAGTTTTTAAAATTATTATTGCATGCATATTTTTAGTCAATTATTTTAATACCTGCTTAAATGCTTAGTTATTCCAATTGTTATTGTATGGCCAATTTTGAATATTGAAATGTCATCCTTGTCACCATAGATAAATTTTTGGAAATGCTTAGCAAATGCTTAGACCGCGATTTTGATTTTGGGAGGATTTAGCCAAACCATTGCAAATTGTTTGAAATTAAATCTATGGTATTGTTTTACCATAGAGAGTTTGTAAAGATGGTTTTCACTAAATAAAATTTAAAAGGGTTTAGACTTGGGCGAACGGATGAAAGGTGGGTGCAGTTTATGCACGGGATTAATCTGTTAGGATTAAAGCCTAGGGTTTGATTTGAAAGACGCCTAAGTCAATTAAGGTCCGGCCTTTGAGCTGCCTTTGCTATGCCTTATCAGACCACCACACGCCCCTGTATGGGTGGGACCTAGCTTATTAATTTGGGATACCTCGGAGATATTCGTGCTATTTGTATGAGTGGGTGTCGGTTAGACTATAGTCCCACTGGCGCAAGAGGGGCCCCTGAACTCATGGATGGTTAGTCCAAAGGGGCGAAACCTTAGTGGGCATGAGTACTTTGAGGTAGATTATTGTAAAGGCCTTGTCACGTGCTCTAGACTACTCACCTTAGGTAGTGAGCGGTGGCATAGATATATGCTTGATAAACTAGAGAATTCGTCGTGTGGGTAAAGCCGCACAAACTCGCAGAGTAGAAAACTATTCAATAGTCGCGTCATGATCATGGACATGCTAGCAAAGCCACTTTGAGTTAGACTTGTTTTTGGTTTTAAAATGATTTCAACAGATGTTTTCGGGATGGTTAGTCCTGTGGGCAAATTGGGCGGTTAGCCAATGTGATTGGAGGATATCCATCACCTTTCTTGGAGGTTATCCACATTATACATTTGTCTTTTAAATTATGATTTTACATACTGTATGAAAATGGCCTTGCAATCTAATATGATTATTTAAACTAAAATTGTCGCTTACATAAAATAACCCCGCCAATGTCCTTTGTTTACCTTATGCATGCATTACAATTCCATATTGGGTGTAACTTGCGAGCACGGTAGTTGTGCTCATACTTGCTTTATGCAAACAAATTTCAGAGGAGAAGGACTTCACCATCGGTGTGGATCTCGACGACTAGACCGCTACCCTAGTCGATTGCCTGTGGTAGATCAGCTGGACTCCACTACTTCTTCGTCTTCCACTGTGTTATTTACTGTTGGCTTGTAAGCCTCTTTTGTAATGAACTCTGAATAATTAGTAATAAAGTGCGTGATATGTTTTGATTATCACTTTTGTTTGACTGTGTACACTAGAAATCCTGGACTAGTGTATGAACACAGAGGGTTCGGGATCTTTCGTTCCCGGGTCCGACAGCGCAAGAGGGGGCTTTCAGCGGAGGGTTCAATCTAAAGGAAGTGAAACCTTAGTAGACATGACTACTTTGGAATGACACATTTGTAAAGGCCTTGTGATAATCACTTAGTCGCACACCAGTGGAAGTGTGTGAAGTGGACATTATAAGTTGATTATCTCTTGTGGGTAAAGTTGTAAAACCTCTACAGAGTGTAAAACTATTCGAATAGCCATGTCCACGATCATGGACATGCGCTGAGCAAAGCCACTCAAAGTTAGACTTTGGTTTTGAATTCAAAAGATTTTGATAAATGATCTTGGATAGTTTATCCAATTGGAAAAATGGACGGTTAGCCATGTGATAGGAGAGTATCCTTCACCACAGATGTTTGAGAGGTTATCCTACTACAAAACTTGACATTTAGAATCAAATTCAATTTTAGATAAAATTTAAACTACTTTGAAACTTAGTAAATGTATTTAAAATGCCAAACATTGCTTTTGCACAAATAACTGTGTACCATATAAGCCTTCTTTGATATATCCCAGCATGCATTATAATCTATTATTAGGTGTAACTTATGGAGTACATTTTTGTACTCACCCTTGCTTAATAAAATGTTGTTAAGAAAAGAAGGACTTCGCTACCGATGTGGATCTTGATGACTAGGCCGCTACCCTAGTCAATTGCGTGTGGCAGATTGGCTGGGCTCTACTACGTCTTCTTCGTCTTCCGATGTATTCTTTTATTGTTGGCTTGTAAGCCTTTCTTGTAATAAACTCTGATAACTATTAATATAGTTGTGTGAGATGTGGTTGTTACCATATTTGTTTACTATGTCACCAGCTACTATTTCAGGGACTAGTGTAGAATACACAGAGGATTGTGGGTGTTACTCCCGGGTCCAACAGTCCTCTACCACCAACCTGTATTCCTCGACTCCTCTGGTGCCTTCTCAATAGGGTCCGGTATGTAAGGTTTCCATCGCTGGAAGGTCTTAGCTCACATCACGTAGTTTAGCAGATACTTCTGCTGGATGAACACCCTATCGTATATTTTCGGATTTCCGGGCCATCGATCCATTGGAAGAAGTTGCAACGCATCTCGGGCTACCATTACGCGCGGATGAAGTTAGAAATATGTGGAATTCACCAAAGAGTGGGATAAAATCGATGTGTTCGTAAGATTCTGTTACGAGGACGTTCCCACACTTAGTATGGCCAGGTGTGTGGACTGAATGATCTTTGTCGGCTGTTCACACACACATTCCGGGCGTGGAAACTTTGGTGGTACCGGCCCATCATTCATAGAAATATTTGGGTAGGGTTTAGCCCTCTTCGCAAGCCACTTGCGCTTCTGCAGTATCTTCACGTAAAAGTTCGATGACGAGTCCGACATATTCTAAGCCAACGTAATGTTTTGCTGTTGCTCTCAAAACAAGGGCGAGTTAGTTTGAAACAAATATAATGTGGGCATACGTACGGTTAACAAAGAATAACGTAAAGATATTCACAAATATGAGCAGACTACCCATTTACATGACATGACAGTCCCCATACAGGCAGACAATACAATAAATTACAACACTGAATGACGACTAGACAGGCATGATCTATTGGGGGAATCCTTCATGGAGTGCCCAAGAGTCTTGCATATCCTATACTTCATTGTGCGGCTCAGGCCCCCACATTGTCTGTTATTGATGTCATTCCAGAAGCGTTGGGTCTACCGTCGTCCCTTCCCAGTTAACTTCAAGGCTTTGTTCAGGCCCTATTGCACCCTGTCCAGCCAAACATCCATATAGCTCATGTCTATGCCATACGAGTGAAACTCTGCACTACATGTACCAAAAAGATGATGCATGTCATAGTACTCAAAGATATAAGGCGTAGATATCTACCTTAGTTGTGCACAAGCCTCGTACACATGCTAGCATGGTTTGTGCAAGAGCTTTGACTTGGTGCAGGTGCATGTATCACATCACCTAGGGTGCATGCATGTTTCCTTTCCCCCTAGCATGACTATTGACATATTTTTGTCTCAGCCTGATCTCATACTTCCTCCTGAGGCCATCGATCACCCAGATGTCATGCATTCAGGCCTTCTCCATCTCCTGGTCCATATACCTCTGCATGTTCTCAGACCACTGCTTCTCGTCTTCCAACTATCGCCTTGCTGCGGTGGCTCTATTGACAAAGTAACCGACCGTGCAAGTCCATGTCTCCTTGATGAACGTGGTGATAGGGAGGTACCACACACCTTTCAATGCACAGTTGTACACCTCAAATATGTTGGTCATCATAATTCCGTACCTCACACCGTCTGTGTCATAGAGCAGTGACCATATCTCCAACTTAGGAGTGTGGAGATTAATCCACTGCGTAAAACTTATAGTGCTCCTGGATCGCCCTCTCGCGGCCTCCTGCCCCTCCTGTGCATCCGGAGGGGACTCCCTTGTATGCCTCGTAGTTCGATGTTCAAGGTTTGTCCAGATGGACTCAAACTTCCGCCTATGGTTCTGCATGCACAACGCCTTGAATGTCTTCATTAGTTCCTGGCTACCAAACCATGTGAAGAAGTTCGATGCAAGATGCCTCATGCACCACCAGGTTTTCACATTGTTCCATTGGTGAGGTGGTTCCGTCCCATTCTTCATGGTGTAGAGAGCCGACAACAACCCAGCATTTTAGTCTGTGATAAGGCATACGTTGGGCCAGTCTCCCACAACCGCCCGCTTCACATTCGCTAGGAATCACAAGCAACTGGTGTGTTCTCATTCTCTATGATGGCAAAAGCAATCGGGAGAAGCTAGTCATTCGCGTCGGCCACCACCGTTGTAAGAATGGTGCCCTTGTACCTCCCCATAAGGAAAGTGACATCCATTGTGAGCATAGGATGATAGAACTTGAAGCCCTCTATGACCTGGGCGAAAGAACAGAACACCTGGTCCAGTATGAAGCACTTGGGACCTTCATCAGCATCTTCACTTTCAACCTTGTTTATGTACGTGCCAGGGTTTTCTTCAGCAATCTGGTGAAGCATTCTTGGCACGAGGTTGTAAGCCTCTTCGTATGTCCCGTACATGGACTCGGTAACCTTCTGCTTGGCTCATCAAACCTTGCTGTAGCTGACTAGGGAACCAAGCAGATTGGTGACTTTCAACAGTAGCATCTTAGGGGAGATGGACATGTCCTCCGCAACTAGGTGGCTGATGAGGCTTGCTACATATTCGGAAGTCATGTTCTGATGCTATCGTAGGGGCTCGCTAAGCTCGTAAGTGTGTTCGGTCACCGCCTCAACAGTGAAAACCAAGCCGAAGAACTTTGCTCAATGAGTGTTGACCTTACCAGGCGCCTTTGCACCACGACTTCAATCGTAATGTCCCGGTTAGACCAAGGCACCCGTACACGGCTGATGGACAAGGCGTATCGTGCTATAGCTTGTTGCACGATCGCCTTGCTAGGTAAGTGCTGCCCAACTAAGATGGTGTCGGCATCAAACCCCCACTGGGATCCATCTTCTTGTGGTAGTATGAGTAAACACACCGTGATATCAACAAGTCTCGATGCCGCATAAGACACATCCGATGACACAATTCCACCAGTTAGACCACCACCCTAGGGTGTGTCGTCCTCGCTACCATCCGAACCTAGGTTGGAATCCTCGTCGGACTCCAACCCGAGAGGCTGGTCAGGTAGATACTAGTGGCAGTCAATGCAAGCTGACCACCACAGTCCCACCCCCTCATTTTGCACAAAATTATGTGCAAATATTCTCCCATGGACTTCCTCCAAAATTGCACATTCCATGCTACCGTCTTCAAGCTCCGCCTGCGATTGCCCGCTTCCAGAAGCACCAGCATCATCAAGGTTTCCCGGTGGCCTTCATACAAAATTCGCTTATACCATCAGCTTCCCGTGTATCACCGCCTCGGGCTGAGAAGCAATCTGCATGTACTGGCCCCATGCTACGCTTCCCTTCACCTTGACCAGCTCCCATATGCCCTACCCTCCCCTATTCGTGCAAGTGATCCTCTCGACGACAAGTTTCTTCATCGTTGGCTCCGTGTCGAACTCCCTCCGGATGTAGCTCCTAAACTCGTGAATATTCATCGCATCGAGCCCCTCCGCTCGGAGCACCTTGTGCTAGAATCTCAACAGGTCCAACCCATCGGGTCTGGCTCGTGCGAGACCGTCTCCATAAAACACTACCAAGTCTTGCATGTTCGAAATTACCTAAAGCCACAACAACCTGATTTGCGGTACGCGATATAACAAACATGATTGGCTCCCTCCTCTACCTAACGGCATCGAGGCCAGACATACAGTTTGATGTGTGTCTGTGCGCTCGATTTCAGGCTTCCCCTCGTGCCTCACATCGTCAAAGCGGTCGTCGCATCTTGTACCTCCGTGACACTCTTGACTTTGGACTCGGTTCTCTTCGATTCTACTCTCTATTCGGGCTTTTTCTGATGCTGATTTTGCGGGGTGTAGAGTGGATAGGAAGAGTACTTCTGGCACTTGTCATTTCTTAGGCACATCTCTTATCTCTTGGTCATCTAGGAAGCAGTCCTCTATTGCGCAGTCCACCGCCGAGGTAGAGTATGTAGCTGCTGCTAGTAGTTGCTCTCAGGTTTTCTGGATCTTGTCTACTTTGCGGGATTATGGGTTTTTTTTGGATAGTGTCCCTCTTTTCTGTGACAACACTAGTGCCATAAACATTGCCAAAAATCCAATGCAACACTCTAGGACCAAGCACATTGACATTCGATATCATTTCCTTAGAGATCATATAGAGAAGGGTGATATTGTGCTTCACTTTGTAGAGTCTGAGCAGTAGGTTGCAGATATTTTCACTAAGGCTCTTGATTCTTCTCGTTTTGCTTCTTTCCGGGGAGAGTTGGGAGTTATTAGTCCTCTTGGCCTGTTTTGAGGGGGAGTTGAATCTTTTGCATTCATTGTATCATATTGCATTTAAATCGGCAACTTGCATTGTAATATAATTTCATGGAGCCTTGATTATTATCCTTGTGTGACATACTTTCTTGCTTTATACCCTGCCATGTCGTGTGTCAGTTTGTTGGGTTTATCATGACTTTCCATGTGTAGCTTAGCTTTTGCCATGCTAGTTTTATTAAATGTGAAAAACTTGAATTAACACATGACTTGTTGGATCTTGTGACTAGTTTTGCCATAAGTGATCTTCTCATGATTCATGCCATGTCAAATAGGCTAAGTTGAGTCTTGAATCTAATTTGAGTTTTAGATTGAGCTATGCTATTTCCTAAGTCAAGCAAATGAAAAATGATCTTTTCTGTGCGAAAAAGCTGATCTCACCAATTCTTTCTCATGAGACGGCTTGCCATTGCACTAGGCATGAACTCAGGGGGAGTTTTGGATGACCTAGACCACTCTTTTAAGCTTTTTTGCTTGGGATGGTCGCGGCAAGGCTTGAGATCTAGCACTTGGCTAAAAAAAACAAATTGTGAAAATTGGTTGAAGCTTAGGAGGTAGTTGTGGATAGCTCCTAGTCCAGGACTTGCTTTGCTAAGATAAAACCAAAAATCAATTTTAGCAAGTGCTAAATGTGCTAAATTTCAAAGTGCTTGAACAAATTAATTCAACATTGAACTCATAGCGCTTTAAATTGGCTCAATTTTAGCTTCTTGGTTCCATTTAGTTTATTGACATGGCTTGACTCATTTTTGGATACGTTTGGCTAAACTATGATCTTGAACACCTAGTCATACTAAACGATCATTCAATCTCAGATTATTGTTCATCTGGCTTTCGCTTTATTATATATGATTTACCATAGCTTCTTCACATAATATGGCTTGGTATAATACTTGTCAAGTCCTCTTGGATAATTTTCATGGCTCTCTGTGCTAAAAATAAATTAATTGCAGCCATTCCATGTCATTCATGCTCTATCTTCCTTTATACACCTTGATGAATCCATTGTCAAAGGGGGAGAAATGGTAAAAATGAAGAGGGAAAATGAAATTTTCATGAGGATATGAGGATCATAGTGAGGGGGAGCATCTCATTTGCATTTTTGTGATTTTTTTGCCTTTTCTGAACTTGATTTGCAAATCTTGGATCCTCACCGTGACCAAGGTCAAATTGAACAATTGTTCTTTCTTTTGGACCTTAAGTGAGATTTTCAACTCGTTTCTGGAATTTGAAATGTTCTTGACTTCTTCTGCCTTATCTCACTTGCTGAAACCTTTCTGAAGCCAACTTGGTCATTTCCATTGCTTTCTCTTGTCTTGGGACCAAGTTGTGCCTTTGCGTGAAAAACTGATCTCTTTTACTTTCAAACCTTAAAACTTACATTTTTGGAAAATTGCCAATGTGTTCATCAAGGGGGAGATTGTGGATATCATAGGGATATGCTCATGATCTTAGGTGATGATACAATTGGCAATTGGTTTAAAGGTTTGTTGAATCTCCTGTTTTTCAACAAAAATCAGCAAAGTGCTAGGATAATCGGTAGTACTGGCTTTGTATTGCGGTATTACCTCAGCGCGGTATGACCGCAGGTTTCATGTCGGTAGTACCGCATGGCGGTAATACCGAATCCTAGCGGTATGGAAATTCCAGAGGAGTTGTTTTGGGAGATTTTGGGTTTCTTCGAGGAGCGGTAAGACCGCAGTGTTTTGTGCGGTATTACCGTAGGGCGGTAGTACCAGGGTTTGTATGGCGGTGTTACTGCTTATGTGCTGAATGTTGATTTTCTTGGAGAATTTGATTTGGGTTAGGTTAAGGTCTTGATTATCATTGTATAAATGTTGCATGATGCATGTTTTGGCTAACGTGGGTCAAGTTGTGAAGAACTTGTTCCCGAAATCGATTTCTTGGTCTATTGTTGTGCAGGTTGCTTGGAGGTCAACGACGGTCAACGGTGAGGATGATCGGGACTAAGCTTGGAGAGCTGAGGTCCAGAATGATCAAGGATGCCGGGTGAGGTCAAGAGACTCAAGCGTGGCGCAGAATAGACAAGGGTGATCGAACGGGCAATTCGATGCGACTGGTTGGATCAAGCGGCGCGGGGGTCGGTGCAACTGCCTTGGTGGTTTCGACGGGTGCTGGACGGGAGAGACTTGCCGACATGATGAGAGCCATCGATCAACCTACACGTGGCGAAGCAGGCGATTGCTTCACCAGGATTGGACTCGGTCTATGGAGAAGGATCGAGAAGAGGTATTTTGGTACTTTCACCTAAAAACCACCTTGATGACCTCTTGGCGAAACCGCGGCACAAGGTAATGCAAAGAAAAGCGGTTTAGGTCAAGGAAAGATGAAGACGACGCTTTGAGATGCGTGCATGTGATAAACCCGTTTGTGTGTGGGCTTAACGGGTGCCCGGTTGGAATATTCCTTAGATGCTAAGCCTCTAGTATAAATAGAAGGGGGTGCTGTCTAGCAGCCCCCAAGCACTTCATTGAGAAAAACCCTAGTTTGTTTTAGGGCTTTGGAGAGAAGGAAAGAGAGGTTAGGGTTCTAGGGATTGATTGATAGTGTGCTCATATATTGAGTTTTGTCCTCTAGGATGGAGTGGCTGTAAACATCAATCCTCAACCTCAAATCAATCCAAGCAAGTTCCTAAAGATGAGTCTCTTTTGTTCTTGCCTTCTATTTTGATGATTTAGAGTTTTTTATGATTCATTGCTTTTCCCTGGAATCTTTGTGGTGTTCTAGCTTGCTGTGACATGTGGGAGTGCATCTAAGTCTATCTTGATCATTCTTTTCCCACGAGCAAGATTTAGATCATATTTTGCTTTTTGACCCAGTTTTGAAGCAAACTTCGTTCAAATGGAAAAAGGTCAAAACTTTGACATAGATCTTCTCAATCCTTGATTGGAATAGGTTCTCAACCTCCTAGAGAAGTTATGTTTCAAGTTTCATAGACTTTGGCCGAGTATATCAAAAGTTGTGTCAATCTTGGTTTGGTTCGGGCTGAGCTCTAGTAGAATCGGTAATACCGCCCATAGACAGAGGTATTACCGATATCTGGTAATACCGCCCATAGACAGAGGTATTACCGATATCTGGTAATACCGCCCATAAACAGAGGTATTACCGATATCTGGTAATACCGCCCATATACAGAGGTATTACCGATTTCCCTGTCTTCAACACTCATTGTGTTTGTTGATTGCTTTGCTTGGGGGTTAGGAGTGGATTCAACATAAGCCTTCTGCTATGTTTATTTATTGATCTTCATAGCTCTCATGGCTATTGGAGTGAAATATGTGTTGAACCCAATCTCAGCGAAAAATTGTTAAAGCTCCTATTCACTCCCCCTCTAGGCGCTTTTCCGGTCCTACAGGGGCCGGATAGAGCCTTATCCGTGCGCGATGTGTGTGACATGAAAGATGGATGGGCGACATGGAATGAAGCAGAGCACGTGGGGATGTGGCACGACCGGGGCAGGGAGGCCCGGACGAGGGGCACGCGGCACGATTGGGCGCATCTGAGCCATGGGCGTGCGGTAGCGCCAGCCGTCTAGGCGACAAGCGTGTGCCCAGTGCACGTTCGAGGCCTAGGCGCACGGTAGCGGCTCCGTCCGATGCATGAGTGCACGGTCCAGGCAACACGCATGTGGACAATGCTTGTCTACGCGTTGGGTGTGCGGTAGCACCGCGTCCGAGTGGCGTGTGCACGAAGGGGGCTTGTCCGGGCGTGGGGAGTGTGGACGAGACACGTGTCGGGCAAAGAAGCAACAGATGAGGGGCACACGTATTTTGGCATGTCCGTGCGTGCACCACATAGACAAACCCTATCTGGGCTAGGGGTGAGCGGAATTGCACACGTAACGGCGTGATACACATCCGGATTTTTGGGTATTTTTGAAAATTTTCAAAATAAAAATAACCGTTTGATTTTTCCTAAATTGTTAAAGCTTAATTTGAAATTTCTAAAATAAAAACAATTTAATTTGAGTAAATCAAACTCCAATTAAATAAAATTATTTTATTTTATTTTTAGAGCCTTTTAAAGTCCTAAAAATAAAAAGAATCATTTGCAATTTATCGGATTAATTTAAAGCTTAATTTGAATTTTCAAAAATGAAAAACATTTTAAATGCTTAAAATAAACATCAATTAAATCCAAAATTATTCTATTTGATCTATTCAGGTTCCAAGGATTTTTGTGGAATTTTCTTGAGTTTTTCAAATTTATTTTATTTATTTTGGATTTTTTCGGATTTTCTTTTTTTTCCTTTTCTTTCTCTATCTCCTCCTTTCATCTTCCGCACATGAATATTTTCTTCTCTGTTTCTTCTTCAACCGTGAGCATGCATCCATGGCCGTCCTCCTTTCCCAACCCAACCACACCGCCGCTCCTCGCCGTCGGTCGCCCCTCACCGCGCCGTCCCCTTCAACAGCCATGCCACCCCTCCCCTTGCCCTCCCTGTGCCACCCGGGCGCACCACCTGAGAGCAGCCAAGCTCCAGATTGTTAATGGCCACCGACCGCCTCTCTCCTTCTTTATCCTCACTCAAAGCATTAAATTCGATTCCGTCTGAAGCGAAACGTTCCTACTAACCTCACCCACGTTGCCATGCCATCAATTGTACGTTTCCTCCACTCCCTGCAATCAATTTTGCAGTTTCCTTCGTTTTTTATTTCAACTAGAAACTGTTCATTTATTTCTCAACCGTTTCCTGTCGATTTGAGCACCTCCTCCCCTATATAAAGAGAGCCCTGGGAGCCCCTCTACATCCTGAACCCACCCCCAAAACCTCTCCTCCCTTCTCCCTATATTTTGGCCGGATTTTGGATTTGAAGGACACCGACCGAAACCCATTCCACCACCTCTAGTGCGCGTACAGTGGAGCCCCGCCACCACTGACCATATGACCGGCTTCGCCTCATGACGTTCTACGTGGTGCTCTCGCTATCTTGGCCAGATCATCACTAGAGCTTCGCCACCATCGTGAGCCTGCGTCGCATCGCCGCTTCTCTCCTCGCTGTCGATCGATCGTGTGTATTCCACCACCACTGAGAACGCTGACGCCATTCACCAAGTTCGGCGACATGGCTTCCTCGTGGATCTCCTTCTCCGGTGATTCTCCGGCTGAGCCATCTACACCATTGAGTTCACCTCAACATGTTCTACGCCGTGTTTCCGTCGCCATCGCCCAAAGACCACCGAGTCACCGTCGACCTTGTCGAGCCATGACGCTGAAACTGTTTCTTCGCGTTCCCCGCTTCTTCAATGAGTTTTTCCAAAATCTGTTCGCGTCTTCAACTCCGCCTCATCGCCGTGGTTCCATTTTGCCCATTCGCTGGCCACCCTGTCGCTTGCTTCGCTACGCTGCCGCTTCAGGTGGTCGTAGCCCTTTCGACCAAGTAGTCATAGTTTTTTCGACCAGTGTAGTAAAAACCTTCTTTCGACCTGTGCAGTCGAAACCTTCCTTCGACCAGTCTTGTCAAAACCTCCTTCAACTAATGTAGTCGAAACCTTCATTCGACCAGTGTGGTTGAAATCTCCTTCCGACCATGTGAAGTCGAAGTGGTGAACAGTACTCGAAGGTGAACAACACTCACAAGGTGAACAATACTCGAAGATGAACAGTACTCGGAAAGTGAACAATATTTTTGGAATTCTATCTTTTCTTGTGACATCAAACTTCCAAACACTTGTTCTCTTTCATTCGAACTCCAAATCCGTCATTTCTTTCTCCTAAATTCATCTAAATTCAATACCTTCCTTCTAGTATTTATTTTTTATTTTATTTTGTTTGAATTTCTGTTATTTTATTTGTTTCGTTTCGCACGTATAGAATCCGACGCCGCCAACACCTATTTGGACCAACCGGACGGGGCAACCTCAACCTTCAAAGAAGGCAAGTCGTAGACCTTTGATCATTTTGTACCCAGTTTACAAATTTATATTGTTTTATATCCTCATGCATTGCTAATTTTTATTAAATGCTTTTTGGGAGTAGCTAAACACCTATTTGGCAGTATGCCTCCTTGAATAATTGTGAATGACATGTTGACATGTACCCTTGGACACCATAGGTTGGGCTAACTTTAGTTGGACATATTTTAATGCCAATATGTGTATCGTATTATGCTTAACCATGCTTAGTCGCGATGGGATTCATGATCACATGCTCAAAAATGGAAATATTGACTAAATGATATATGGAATCGTGGCGAAAGCCACTATTATTGAAATTTGTTGTCCGTGGCAAGGGTTGCCATTTGGCTAGGTTGAAAGAAAATGATTTATGTTCGGGCGAGTGGTCGGGTAATAAAGGGGGTGCGCAAAGCACATTACGTGAAGTAAAGTGCGCGAAGCACATGGGATGAGGTAGTCTCGCCTGAGCAACCAGGAAGAACTTAACTTTGTGCACCATTGATCTAGGCCATATCGTACAACCACATATCTAGGATGGGGTGGATCTGGCTGAATAATTAGCAATGTTTTGATTTGGTTCTGTTTGGGTTGATGAGCGGCGCAAGAGGGGGTCTAGAATGGCGAATCCTTAGCGAGTAGAACTGGGTCAAAATAGAGTTTTGTAAAAGCCTTATGATAATCACTTAGTCGCACACCTCGGAAGTGTGTTAAACGAACGTTATAAGCTGATTATCTATTGTGGGTCAAGCTATACAATCTCTGCAGAGTGTTAAAAACTATTCGAATAGCCGTGTCTCCGGTTATGGATAATGCCTGGTGATTTCGCACGAGGGGTAGATTTTTCTCAAAAATGTTGGAATGATGGAACGGTTGGGAAGTGAATAGGTTGTTCACCGGTTGTTGGTTGGGAAGTGAACAGGGTTATTCACTAGTTGTTTCAAAGAACTTATTTACTTATGTATTTAATCTTTCAAATCACGCTTTCAATCTATGTGTTGTATTTACAGTCCATACTGCTTTCTGCAAAATAGCCATAAAGCTATCATTGTTCAAGCCTTGCATGAATACTATTTGCATACATTTCCCTACGACTTGCTGAGTACTTTAGGTACTCACGGCTATACGCCATTTGTTGATCAGTCACTGAGGAAGAACCAAGGAACACAGAGCTCTTTGAGGAGGAGTACTTCGAAGACTATGCGAACTAAGATGCATTCTCCACTCGATTGCCTGTGGGCATGTCGGATGGCTACCACAAGAGCTTCTTTCGCTGCAAGTTTATTATTCTGTCATTAAGCCTTGCGTGGCAATAATTGTAAAACCTTGACCATAAGGTCCGTTGTTACTTTTTAATAATATTTGGTTTATTCTTAGCTATTTCGTTGTATGGATATGATTTCATCAATGTTAACACTGTGTGAACTAGCTACTGATCTTGGGACTAATTCAGAATACACAGAGAGTCCGAATTTACAAATTCGGATCCCAACATGCCATTTTTGGCAATACCGCATGAAAAGTGCCACATCTACAAATACCGGCCGGAATAGTGCCATTTAGAAAGAAAAAAAAAATCGTCGTCCGCCAGCCACTAGTGTATACTGTATAGTGTTGAGTTGTATGGGCCATGCTGCCATGGCCTGCAAGCTGCCTATGTAGCAAAAGTCCAGAAGCCCGGCCCAAATCCCCTTCTCCAAGACACTACCAACACACATCACCCCCCCCCCCCGCCCACTCCCTCTCCCCCGACCATGGCCGCCGCCTCCCTCTCGCGCCTCTCCCGCCGCGCCGCCGCGGCACCCTCCCTCCGCCGTCTCCTCTCCGCCACCGCTTTCCCCTTCCCCGCCGCGGCTGATCGGGTGCGGTGGGACTACCGGGGGCAGCGGCAGCTGGTGCCGCTGGGGCAGTGGATGCCTAAGGTGGCCGTCGACGCGTACGTGGCCCCCGAGGCTGTGCTCTCCGGGCAGGTCACCGTCCACGACGGCGCCTCCGTCTGGAGCGGCTCCGTGCTGCGGGGCGACCTCAACAAGATCACCCTCGGGTTCTGCGCCAACGTCCAGGAGCGGTGCGTTCTCCACGCCGCCTGGTCGGCCCCCACAGGTCACCCCCACCCTCCACCACGATTCGCTTCTGCAACCTTCTCCAGTACCCAGATCTGACCAACTGTGACTGCTTCCGAAATGTTCTCGGATGATCTAGCTAGTATGCGTTGCGGTGGTTTAGATGTTTCCGTTTTGATGGCTGCGGTGAGGAATCGGCATCTCTAGTCGTTTGATGGTGTCTTGCGCAGCTTGAGAGTTGACCTGACCCTTTGTGTGCACCCTTCTCTAGTGGAGATGTTAAGAATGATGGAGGAGAATTTTAATTGAGAGCACAGAAGGATGCAGCTAGCTGCGACACTTTGGATATCTCTGCGTGGCATTCATGGGAAGAGTGCCGTCCTGTGTATTCTGTATTTCTGTTATAACCGAGTGCTTTGAACATACCACCATGTTCAATTTTGTTACCATAAAATTGTAAGTACAGAATGGGTCTTGGAGCAGTCCAATTGTAGTAGTCATAACTCACACTTTGATCCAATTACAAGCAGCATGGTCCATATTCAAAGTTGCTCAAGAGGGTGAAGTGTGGTGTTTATGCAGTTTGTGTGTGTAGCAACTGCCAACTAGCGAACTAGCAAAGTATCTGGTTATGCTCTCATATTCGTTCATGGTGCCACCTCAAATTTGGTTAGTCAATATGTTTTAGTGTTTGTAGCCAATTCCTCATAACTCACAAAAAAGTTTGCGTAACTTGGTGAAAATGTACTAATTAACAATTTAATAGAGAAACCTTGTAAATCACGTTGAATTCTTTGGAATTTAATTTATTATGGTTGGTTTTGAGAAATGCATACCCTTGTTTTACACTTTATTGGAATTTCTGTAATATAAATAGAATAACAACTTTTGAGGTGGTAAGATATTCGATTACTCTATTTTTTCTTCGTTGCTTGTTTGTTACCATGAAGCCAAACCTCAACAGGCAACTCAAAGTACTTCATTCAAGTTTATCTTTTACCCAAAAAAAAGTTTTTTCTTGCATGCTACATTGCTATTTTTTTACCAACATTTGGTATCCTGGTGGTTACCAAACAGTTATCACTGATAATTTGTGAATCCTAGCGTGGACTATATCATAGGAAAAGTTAACAGTTTAGAGTATAAGAGTAAGTGCTATTGTGCTTGAACTGGGATGAGTTATTTGCAAGTTTTGCTAATCTGCACCAATTTTCATATCTGTCCTTTTGCATGTCTGGATAAAAAATTAAACCCATAGTCACATAAAACCCCCATTTCTGCCAAGTTACCAAGTCCCACCACGAACCAGCCTATGCCAGGCAGCTTCCTGTCGAGTTACCAGGTGCCAAGAGACCTAGCTATAGTTTCAGCATGTGACTGGTTACCGCCAATGACCAGCCAGAAACCTGTGCTGGCTGCTGAGTGGTTTTGAACTGAGATGTACCGAATTGGTATCTGGAACGCATCTTAGAGTAATAATTGGTTAGAAAGAATCTTTGCAGATCAGCAGATTCATCAGTGCCTTAATTCTTATTTGAACACATTGGTTGAGCCCTTAAATTCTCGGCATGACCAACCTAGAAAATTTCTGCGATATGTATTTTTTTCATGGACACAAATTTGTTCAATATATTTAGAATAAAATGCTAAGTCATGTGCCTCCATGAACATAATATATTGAACTGAATATTTCGGTGCTCTTAACCATGTCTACCCAAGTTGCGGTCGGTTGTTACACGGGCATGTCATGGGCCGGGCTACTGGCCACCGTGAACAGTACACGCGGTTACTGTAGCACCGCGCACTATTCATGCCGGGCCCCACGGGTGCATTAGTAGTTAGGAAATAGAGATAGAATAGTTAGTTTCCTTATTAGTTGGGTTTACTTCGTTAAAGATGTATTCCATCTAATACAGATAAGTTTCCGTAAAAATAGAGATTGTTTCTTAGAGATCAAGTCGGGTCGTCCCTATAAAAGGGATAGCATGTATCTATTATCAAGGAAGCAAGAAAGATGAATTAATTTAGTCTTCCTCCCAAGGTTCTATCATTCCAGTCTATAGTCTAATCTCTCAACCTACCAAGCCGACGCCGTCCGGCCTTCTTCCTAGTGGTGTTTACCCCGTAATGATCTAAGATCATTACATTTGGTATCAAAGCAGTCGATCCCTTCCCACGACTTCTGTTACCATGGTTATGGCGACACATCAAACAATCAGACCTGCCGCTGAGTCATTGGCTATGATAAAGGCTAACGCCAACAAGATGGTCATGAGTACCAACGGCGACGACAAGAAGATGGCGACCATCTTCCTCAACATGCATGTTACTTTAGAGAAGATGATTGCAGATCAGAAGGAGAAGAAGGCGCAACAAGAGGCGGCGGCAATGCTGTTTCCATCAGTCACAGCGACGCTGTCGGAACCTGTCACGGTGTTGTTGCATCCTGCTGTGGCAGCCACAGCTCTACCGAGGCCTACCATGGTGTCGCCGAAGCTTGCCGCGGCCGAGCCAAAACCTTTAACGGTGCTGCCACATCTTGTCGCGAAGCTGTCAGAGCCTGTCGTGGCCCTACCGAAATACGCCGTGGCCATCGCGACGCTGCCAGGGTTGCTACCATGCTTGCCGCAGAAACTGGTGAGTTTGCCGCAACAGCTGTGGAGGCAACGATCTCCAAGAACTTATGTAGCCATCGCAACCTCTCGTCAACATGGGGTTTCTTAGGGCTTTAGCCATGGCCGCCACCACAATTCAAGGACGAGCTGTCGCGAAAGGAGGGGGAGTAGTTGTCATGGGCTGGGCTACTGTTCACTCATGAACAGTACACGTGGTTACTGTAGCACCACGCACTATTCATGCTGGGCCCCACGGGTGCATTAGTAGTTAGGAAATAGAGATAGAATAGTTAGTTTCCTCATTAGTTGGGTTTACTTCCTTAAAGATGTATTCCATCTAATACAAATAAGTTTCATTAAAAATAGAGATTCTTTCTTAGATATCAAGTCGGATCGTCTCTATAAAAGGAATATCATGTATCCATTATCAAGGAAGCAAGAAAGATGAATTAATCTAGTCTTCCTCCCAAGGTTCTATCATCCCAGTCTATAGTCTAATCTCTCATCCTACCAAGCCAACGCTGTCCGGCCTTCTTTCTAGCGGTGTTTACCCCGTAATGATCTAAGATCATTACAGGGCATGTCCATGTCTCCTGTCAAGTGTCACATTTATATGCATAATTATTGTACAATTAGGAATCTCTTTAGTGATCATATTGCTGATTGTTGTTTATTTGTGTCAATGATAAGATTATTGACTTGTATTATAAACTGGGCTAATAAACACTGGTTGGATCTACGTGATCCTTCATTTCCGATGATACTGTTACAGGATTCCAACAAATGGCTGATGCACTGTAACTATGTATACACCTTTTAGTTGTTACTTTCAGATTCTTAAATTCCGGCATTGATGTTTATTGAATTTGGTTTCTGAATCGTTGAATTTTCTTAATGATTCATCACATCCTTTGCCATATAATTCAAACTGCATGAGGAACGACCTAAGCACCGCTGCTTGATTAAAAATCTGCACCTGCAATTGACTTGACCATTCAATTTTCAATCTGACAATAGCATTTTTGCCTTGTTGACCTAAAGGAAAATAGGAGAATAATTTTGCCTTTTCCCCACTTGTTTGGTCAAGTTTGATCTGGCCAGATGTAAAGACTTAAACCTTTGGTGACAAACTTGCCCTCTGTTTTATAGGGACAATTGGGGGCTTTCAGTTTCTTGTGTTTTCACTTTTCATGTCCTTGACCTATGTGTGTAACCTATAAATTTGTGATAGATATGGTCCGTTAGGTCTGATTGGGTTCATCTCATCTCTAGTTTGTGTTGTTTACAGGACTTCCAGCTGAGACCCTTGTTGACCGGTATGTGACGGTCGGTGCGTACTGTCTGCTGCGCTCGTGCACTATTGAACCTGAGTGCATCATTGGTCAGCATTCCATCCTCATGGAAGGTTCTTTGGTTGAAACCAACTCAATCCTTGAAGCTGGCTCCGTCCTGCCCCCAGGAAGGAGGATTCCGACCGGTGAACTCTGGGCCGGCAACCCGTCTAGGTTTGTTCGGAAGCTGACCAATGAAGAGATCATGGAGATTCCAAAGCTCGCTGTGGCCATCAATGATCTGATGCAAAGCCATTTCTCGGAGTTCCTCCCATACTCTACTGCTTATTTGGAGGTAGAGAAGTTGAAGAAGTCATTTTCGATTCCTCTGTAAGAGCATGTTTTTCCCTCTCCCAGCTAAACGAATGAGGAAATAAAGCAGCCGAAATACTAGATGTTTTGTATTGAATCTAACTTGTACTTTGGGTCGATCTGTTACGTTGTGAAATTTTTGTTCATGGTTGCTGTGAACTGGGGACAGCTCTACAGGAACAGTGTTTCTTTGTACCTTGTTCCACAGTGAAATGCACCGTTCTCAACAGCGTGCATTCACCGTGTTTCTTTCATTTTGTCTGTATTTTCTTCTTGGAAAAATTTGCTGTGTACCATTCGGAAAACATGTATTTTGAGAAGTTATAATTGACTTTCGTTCAACTGTGGATGCTAGGGTTGTGGTCGTGAAAGACACGATAAAAAACATTACAGTGGGAAAAAATATTGCTGTCTTCTAATATAAAGTATTGCCACTGGAGCATGGAGCTCGAGCTGAACAAGCTGGTCCAAGCTCGCGAGTCTAATAGGCTCGAGTTTGAATAGTGTTCTAGTGTCGTTACTGTTCGATTTACCCCTTAATTTTTTTTCATCTTCCTTCTAATGTTAAAGTCTAGTTGCTGAGCTTTTTCAAATCGAGCCCGAGATTTGGCCGAGATTTTGTTGGGGGTATTATGTTAAAGTGTAGTTCTCAAGCTATTTCGAGCCGAGCTTGTGCTGACTCAAGCTTTGCACGGGACTTTTGTAGAAGCTATTATATCAAAGTTTAATTACCTATTTTTTTTTCGAGCCGAGCTCGAGCTTGAGCTTGATTCGGCTCTCGAACCTTAACATAGGTTTACTCGAGCTCGTATCGAGCTCCAGCCTAGGCTTGCTTAAGTTCAGCTTGTTTACAGCCCTATATGGAGCCATGGAGGCGCTTGAGGCCAATGGAACATGCTGATGCACGCATGTTTACTATGAAATTGCTGTGTGTGTGTTTTTGAAACTGTGAAATTGACGTGAATTCTTGCGTTCTAAACCAATTGATATATGCAAGTGACGCAATGGCGGGTATGCTGCAAATCGAACAAGGGATGTAGTATTTCTGAGTTTCTGTACATGCATCACTACTTTTGTCTTCCCACACGATGAATTGTCACATGACAAAATTGGCTACAAGACACGTAGCTTTAGTGACATTGGCTAGTAGCCATCTAAATTTTGTGTATTTGCTAAAAGACACTAAATTTTTGTGTCTTTTTGCTGTAGAATGCTAAGGCCAATATAATATCATTTTCGGGCTGAAGAGGAGACAAAAGGCTAGTTAAGTCCATTTTGCACTTTTGGTTTCCTTCTTTCTTTCCCATTCGCTTCACCGCCACGTCCTACCCCTCCCATCCGGCGTCCCCTGTCCATCCCTGAGCCCCTTGCCTCCTCCCACTTGGCACCCTTGCCCATCCTCGAACCCCTTGCCGTCGTCGGATTCTCTCCCTGCACCGCCGCCGCTGGATTATCTCACCGCGCCACCGCCTACCCTCCCCACACCATCGCCTCCTCTCCAGGCGACACTTCCACCTCCCCTCTCTGCGCTGCTGCCTCCTTTCCCCGTGACGCCGCTAGCGTATCCCTGCGTTGCCCCCCACTCTGCGCTGCCTTCTCACTGCCGCCGGCGAGCTTTGGTGGCAAGGGGAGAAAAAGGAATTGCCTACCCTCCCACGCCGTCGCCTCCTCTCCACGCGATGCTGCCACCTCCCCTCTCCGCGCTGCCGCCGCCCCCTCTCTATGTAGTTTTCTCGTCGCTGCCCCTCTCTGCGTCGCCACCTTCTTCCGCGCATCCTCTCTGTGCCTTCTTCTTCCCTACAGCCCGCCACCCTTGCCCCCACCCGTTCTGACTGCCGTCGTCCACCCCGTCACCTCACGACACAAAAAAATGGGTTTTCCATGTTCGAAAACACGCCATTCTTCCGTACGCGCCGTTGTTCCTCCACTAGAGCACCACTATCGCTGTGTCCTATCTCTGCTGCCCTACTGCATCGCAAGGAAGGAGGAGGAGAAGAATGGCAAAGATGTCTTTTTTCCCCATAATTTCTCTCTCCTAATCAGCCAAATACATTATTTTAGTGGCATCAGTGTCCCACAACAAAGTGTCACAAAATTTTAATATCTTTCGATAAAGATACAAAATTTGGATATCTACTAGCCAATGACACAAAAGTTGGGTGTACTGTAACCAATTTTGCATTGTTACATATGCAACTCCTGAAGTGGGACTAGTACTGGATTCGGACCCACATGTCCGTGAGGCACTGCCCCTGTTTATTTTTTATTGTTGTTTTTTAATCAAAACGATCTCCAATGCATATCTTTGATCATTACCTTTTATAATTATTTGTTAGTATTATTTTCACATGACAAGTTGAAATACGTTTGTGTATATTAGCTGTCAATGTTTTAAAAGAATGTGTGCACATATTCTAATAAACGGCATATAAAAAGAACGGAAGGAGTAATCAGTGACAGGCAATGTTTTCAGACTTCGCAGTGACACCCAAACTTGTCCCCGAGAATGATTTCTCAAACAATGATTCCACTACAAAAATATTGCAAATCGTCCTTGGAGGCAGAATAGATGGAGGGGTGGTGGGGATGCAAAACCATAACCCTAGGCTATGCCCTGACGAGAGGTGGGAGAAGAGAAGGAGATAGCAGCAGGTCAGCAGCACCTTCCAGCTTGGAGAAGAACAGGGATTGGAGAGGAGAGATGAGTGACGGGCTTTTGGGAGGTCAGAGTGCTTCCATTTATTTCAGGATTCGTGAACTTTGCTTTGTTATGCTGTGCTGCTCTTGTGTTGTGAGTTCAGCCAATGAAGGAGCTAGTCTAGTCCGGTGCGTGGCCCAAGTCTTGGCTCCGCTCCTGGTTTGCTATGTGTTCTGTTCCGAGTCGTAGTGGTACATAATTTGTACAAGTTTGTGATATATAGCTAGCAACTTCTCCTGCAATTTTTATGGTTTGAATTGTAGCTCATTCTGAATCACTGAACCCTCACCAATTAGCTTCAAAACTGTAGAGTGAGTACCAACAGCTAGTTTCTAGTTAGAACTTACTATCTTTTTTTTTTTATATTCAAGATTTTCTCCATCCGGTTTACATTAAAGAAGAAGAACACCCTACTCGTAAGACGTACATGGGAGCCAACGCTCAAACCGTGGTGGGCTTTTGCTACTGAACCCCAGCTCAATCGTCAAACAACCCCGATGAGACATGCACGCCGAGCACAAGGCTCGAGCGCGTACGGGCTGAGCACCGAGCCAAAGGCTCCACCAAATACCAACAACCAGGCAAGCACAGCTTGGTTCTCAATTTTTATAAAGCCCCGAGTGAGACACCGATGCCGAGCCGGGGGCTGGGCGGATGACACCGCCACAAGACAGTCGAGCAACGTTCACTTCTCACTAGATACTATCTGTGTACCGCTGTCCAGATACATCGTGTGAATGACAGTTGCTATCTGCATTCTGCTATCTTCTAGATTTAGTTTTTTTTCTACATGTTCTCTTTCAGTCTCCACGTTCTTGATATCTTTTAGCCAAGTACTCCATAAGCCAATACGTTAAACAGTCAAGATTTAGTTATGGCTTTGGTTTATTTGCTTATGAAATATGCGATTTATATGCCAGCATCACCTAGCAGCTAGCGGCGGCATGCCCTGATTGTTTTGTAGCTGAACTTTGTTTATTGAATGAACTCACAAACCAGAAATGTTGGATTTTCACATTAGATCAAGCCAGCTGACACAAAAATAACCATACAGACTGAACGTCACTTTTGGAGTCACCAAATTCAGAATTTCCAATTTTTTTTCAATTGTGTCAATCACACAATCCATGTTCTTTCTTGTTACAAGTTCTCTGCCATTTTTTAGAGAAACATATATATATATATATTTGCAAACAGAGATTTTGGTTAATTCAGTGGTCAATTTAAATGATTTTTTTATATCTAGTTTCATGTCTTTCCTCCTGATCCATCTGCTCTTCTTCTCTTGTCTCATGCTCTACTTCCTTAGCTGTTTGTGTGCGTTTGTGCTTTGTTGGAAAGAGAAAGGTCAAGGTGACATGGATATATGTAGAGCATAGATGTATGTAGCTCACTAGAGATTAAGATGGTCTTTTTTCTAAACAGATATGGCTAGGGTCTTTTTCTACAGAAATATGGCTAGGGATCCGAATCCTCTGTATTAAGGCAGAGGTGCACTGTAGCGATAGTGTTGTAGCTGTTGATCTGTGCCATTGGCTCTCCATCAAATAGTTGAGATGCATCCTTAATACATAACACTGTGCTTCCCTGTATTGGCCCAATGGCAATGCAGAAGGTCCATTTCCGTTCACTAGAGATTAAGATGGTTTTTTCCCTTCTCTAAACAGATATGGCTATGGTCTTTTTCTACACATACATGGCTAGGGATATTATTCACTCAGATCAACATCCATCCAGCTACCATGGACGTGACAATGATTCGGACCCGAAGAAATCTTTCATGTACCAGACTCCATGCATGTGGAATATGATGAAAAAGACAACGTAAGCCATCATTTGTTTTGTTTCTGTAAACTTAAAGTAATTTAAGTTTTCCTAGTTTTCTCACCTTTCTTTCATGTTGGCCTGGGCTTTGCATTTCCATTGCTCCTGCATGCTTCAGTGGTACTTATATGCAGTAAGTTGCATAGTTCTTTTACTCAAATTTGTAGTTCTGTAGAATTCATATTTCACGAGATTGCCCTCTTACCTCTCTGTTCTCGCTTCTCCAAGTTTACTGGCTCTCATGTGCAAGGTACGATGAAGTTACAGAAATAATAAATAAAACATGCAGTTTGATCGATGTGTAGTTTCAGTAAAATTTACCTGTAATTTTATTTTACATTTATTATTTTCTAATTATTTCATAGTTTGCTGAATAAGTTTACTGCCATAGTGACATGATATATATACATTTTTGCAGATCTGTGCTTACTTGGACTCATTTATCTGAGAGTCAAAAGTAACAGCTTTGGTCTAGATTCATGATTTTGCTTTTTACTTCCATGAGATAAAGCAACTATTAGTTTGACTGGTTAATTTTTTATTACTAGTATGCAATTCGTACGGGACATGGATATCTCGTATGGCCCCTACTACCGCCTCTGCGCGCGCACGGAGCAAAAAGCTGCGGCGAATGGGCGTTTCGGGCTGCGACGAATACGTTGGCTGGCCGGCTCAGGCGGGCGGGCGGACGGACGGACGGACGGAGCATACAGATTCCGCACCGGCCGGTGCAGCTAGAGACGCAGGCAGATGACGAGCGCGAGAGGCAACGCGTCGTGGCCCCGACTAATGGGTGCGCAGACGCATAGGCAGGCTTTCGCAGTCGCACCCAGACGTACAGAGATTATCTCTTCTACTTCTCCAGGCCAGCCAGGAGCAGGAGCAGGAGCAGGAGCAGGAGCACGGACGAGAGATGGATGGCCGAGCGCGGAATCCGTGGGTACATAGAGGGAGTCGACTGTAGTGTGGCCAGTCGTCTTTTTCGGTTTAGATATATTACATCTTGTAGTACGAGTAATAGGATTATCGATAATCTAGTATTAATCTTACGAATGAATATTTAGAGGTTTTCTAAAATTAGAACCACATAAAGAAAGACACAAGAATTTAAACAGTTTTAGACCTTCTTTGGAGAGAATAATAACCATACTCCTGTGTTCCTGTATTAACTATACTGATTACAATCAGAAAGAAAACTAATGGCTAATGTCTCCTCCTCCTGATCTACCCCAATGTCCACTGACTTTTGCATTTATATAGCATATGAAGAGGTGACAGTTACTCCAGACCAAGAGACCTCTCAACGTTTAATGTAGTACGCACGTTGATAGAAATTATTTGTCAGAGAGATAACACCCCACGTCACCTGGCAGTTATCATCAGAGATAGAGGCATAATACATGCAGTTATCACAAAGGATAATAGCGTATATTAACTGCTATGTATTGATTTACATAGCTTATAAGATTCCCTAGTCGATTAGATCCACATGTCTGTAGATTTTGCTGACTATAGAGTGGTTTTTATCGACTTGGTCGTAGAAAGTCTTACGACCATAAGGAGGTCGTAGAACATCT
Organism: Phyllostachys edulis; assembly: GCA_036346405.1. Classification (NCBI taxonomy): domain Eukaryota; kingdom Viridiplantae; phylum Streptophyta; class Magnoliopsida; order Poales; family Poaceae; genus Phyllostachys; species Phyllostachys edulis. Next base: position 54,680,528 of record CM070547.1, on the reverse strand, counting down.
TACGACCATACAGAGCGGTCGTAGAATAGTTTACAACCGATTACCTTAAGCTTCTCCCTTACGAACGATAAGGGGTATACACACGACTATCATAAAGATATTGCTATCTATAATAATAATTACAGATAAACAATTTAATTAATTGAGGATTATTAGATTCTCGTCATCTAGCCCCCAACTTCAAGTAAAAATAACTTACTTGAAAAAAAGGAGGTAGTAGAACAGTAGTCGGAAGTGTAGTCTTTCCGACTGGTTTTTCATTTGACCAGAAATAGACTTGGTCAAGAAGATAATTTGACTTGAGTTGTAAAGACAAAATCGCTTTTCCCAAACGGACAGAGTAAAGAATCTCAATCGACTCTCATAGACCTATCCGTTGGAGCGGTTCCCGAAACGGTAGCAACTGTTGAATTTCTACGATCTCCAACTCAGGCGTGCAGCTATAAAAATCTACCGTGAGTGTAACCTAGGGTTTTTACTTTCCCATTTGCTTCAACTACTCTTCGAGTTCTTGTTCCCTCTACCGCCAACCAAATCGCAATCTTTTCCCAAAATTTTTCAAATCCAAATCAAACCCGCTCGAAAACAATGGTCGGAACCGTCCCTAAGTGGGAAAAATTGAAGATGGATGCGGAAAAGGTGAAGGCTCTGGTTGCAGCCGAGAAGATCCCGAAGCAATCCTATGTGAAGTAGACCGAAGCTGCGGGACAGCATTGGCCTCGGGTGAAGAGGGCACCATTCTAGTATTCCAATCGTACTGTGAATGTGGCTTTCGATTGCTCGTTCACCTTTTCTTTACACTCGTACTTCAATATTTCGGGGTAGAATTGGTGAACCTTGTTCCAAATTCCATCATGATGCTTAGTGTGTTCGTCTACCTATGCAAAGCCCATCTGGAAATTCTCCCAGATATGGAGCTCTTCTAGTATTACTATGGGATGAGCAAGCATAGCGGAATCGCAGGTAGCTGCGGTCTGAAGCTCTATAACGGAAAGTCGATGGAGTATATTCAGATGTTCATCCGGTCGTTATGGCCGAAATGGAAGAAGAAGTGGTTTTACTGGGAAATATCTAAAGAAGACAAACTTTTTTATGGGGAAGCCTGAGAGAAGAGTGCCTCCTGGGGCTTGTCAATAAGTAATCTCGATCGGATAACTCCCTACATTCAAGCCATCAAAGACTTGAAGGAAGAGTGGCATATCGGATGGCACGTGGTGAGAGACTTTATCACGTGCCACATCAGTCCTCTGAAGAATTGAGCACACCCCATATGGATATACTCGGGGACTACTGACCCAACCAGGGATTTCGAAGAAGGTAAAGAAATGTTAAACCTAGCTCTTCTTGGTTAATTTCGAGCTTGATAGTTGATTATTTTCTTTGCAATTGTAGATCTCTCACAAAAAGGGATTAACGCTCGAGTCAAGCTCGTTTGTGATAAAGCTCCAACACCCACTCCAAGGGTTCCTTGAATCCTAGCGATCGTGTCCACAGAGTAAAGGAAAGAACGCCTAAAGATAAGCAAAAATTGATTTCATCTTTAGAGTTTCGTGATCATAGAATTCGACACTAAGTAATGTTCCTTTTATGATTTTTGCAGAAAGTAGGCATGGTAGACCGTCGAGACGACCAAGAGGTCGAATTGAGGGTTGTCAAAGCGGGACCAGAGGAATAAAGAGTTTCTCTGGCCAAAAGGCATCACCTTGTGAAGGTCGTCAACAAGAAGGGCGAAGGCTCAAGCTCCGCTCCTCCTCCGACCAGCCTCTTTAGTAAATTCTTTGCAAACGTGATTGTTGTAGAGAAACGTGGAGCGGTCGAAGTGCTTAAGCACAAAGACCCTAAGACCAAGGTACCATTCTATTACGACGACAAGACATTTTTAGTTTCTGTTTCTCATGGCTTCGTCAAGCAATTAGAAAAGGAGAACTGAAAAAGGTTTTGTGTCTTTTGTGAAGGATACATCAGCAGCAGAACCTATGGTCAAGGCAAGTGTTGTCCCTCAGGTGGTCGAAACAAGTTTCGATCATCAAGTGGGGTAAGAAGCTTTGGGAGCTATAACTCTTGATCAAGATCTACGACCAGACGTGGTTGTGGAGATCCCAATCCCCCAACAAGACTTTCGATAAGACGTGGTCGAAGAAGTCTCGGCCTCTCAATCTCGTGGCACTGAAAGCCTTCCAAAGGCTGAAGGTGTCATGGAAATTGGGATGACCAAAGAGAAGAAGAAGAAGAAGAAATCTTCCTTGGAGAAGGTTTCTTTTGGATTCAAGATTGTCTCTAGAAAGCCAAGGAATTTAAATCTTGAATGCGTAAAAATAGGTATTGTTTTCTTGACATAACTTGACATGTTTTCTTCTCGCAATTTTAGTCCTGCTTCTCCAGCCTCCAGGGATACTTATGTCGAGTGGCCCGCAGTTATTTCTCATGCAGTCGCAAAGACAACAATTGTTTCTCCTACAGTCGAATAGACAACAACAGAGGTGTTCGAGGCATCGACCGTTGTCCATGTGGTGGCAATGGAGGAAGTTGTTGCCATAGGAGTAGTTACAACCACTAAGGTGATCGTGGAAACAAAGGTGAAGACGGCGAACGATCCGGTTGCTATGTTGATCGAGCTAGTTATTGAAGATATCAATAATCAGACATGGGACTTGGTCCTACGATCGCCATAAGCATCCGGTCAAGATGGAGGAGGAACCTCCGTCGCTGTGCTAGGAAGAAAGTCGCAAACGACGTTCCTCCTGGTCCTCAAGGAGGAGTTGTTGCTGTTGCCAATAACGAAGAAGAAGAAGAAGAAGAAGACTTCGTCGGCCTCTTCCTCGAGTTCTTCGGCCCACCAACCATCGGATCTTATTCGTTTAGGTCTCGTGACCGAGTCCAACACCCTAAGGATATTCCGAATAGGGGGCATATTTTTTATGACGAACGTCTTCAAAAAGTATGATGGGACAAAGTCGAGGACTTGATGAACTTCAAGATTCTGAGAGGGTGTATGCCAATTTTGCTCAGTCAACCTTTTTTTGAAGTACTCAATGGTAAACTCTTACAAATTTGGATTTTTCTTTTTTTTCCTCACTGTCTTTCTTTGTTTAGAGAGCTCTTGAAGAAGTTATCACCATCGGTGAATACCGCATGCAACATATTTTGCTGAAGAAGCAGCAAGCTGAGCTATGCCAACTGTAGTGAGATCCTAAGTATTTGATATAAGCAGTCTTATTTTGTTTTGACTACCCAGTCAATAGTTATGTCTTCTTTAGCCTTCTGGAGGTTTAGAGATGACAAAAGGACCTTAAATTCTGCACTCAACTATGTAAAAGCTGAAGCGCTGAAGCTAAGGGATGAAAAAGAAAACCTTCTAAAGAACCTTCAGAAGGCAAATTCTGCAGCTTACGAGTTGCAGAATGAAATAAACAGTAAGTTTTATACTTAAAACTGTTTATCTTAATGTCTTTTCTTTTCTTTACCTAACTCTTTTTGTTTTTAGAAAATGAGGTCAACATGGGTAAACTCAAAACCGAGGTCAAATCAAAGGCATTGGTAGTTAACGAGCTCACCTGTATCAACAAAGAAAAAGACAAAAGCATAAAGTCATGGGAAGAGCGATGCACAAAGAATGCTGCCTCCCACGACAACGAGGTCAGGAAACTTGATTCTCGACTAGTAGGTAAGAATTCCTTTACCTACAACCAGTTTTATTTACTAGTCTTTAGGAAGTATTTTTCTGACTGGTCGTACTCTATTTTCAGAGCAAGCAGTCGAAATAAAATGACTCTAAGAAGCTTCGACTCGTAGTCAGGAGGAAATGAAGGCACTGAAGATTTTGCTTCAAGACAACATTTCGCTCCTTAACAATGTGTTCGGTGGACTTGGTGCTAAGGATGTCACTCTCTTGAAGACACCATGGTCGCTCATATGAGTACCACTGGACAACAAGTCGGAACTTTGCAGGAGTTGATAACAACTCTGAAGACGAATCAAGCCAACTCGATAAGAAGAGCAGTCGAAAGTGCAGTAGGTTATGCCTTGGCAAATCTTAAGTCATATGATTGTAATCTTAGTCTTCAACCAATTGAAGCTGATTTCGACTGCTCCGAAGCAGAGACATCACGACTGATTGAAGAAGTGCAATCGGTTGGCAAGAAGGTCACGGAGGAGATGCAAATTGGATCTCCCTCATTAGGGTAGTTTTTTAATAGAGAATATTATTGTAAAGATGATCTTTAGTTTATGAATATAAACCTTCATTTTCCTGCAAATTTTCTCATCGAGTAGTTAGTAACTCATAAGACAAGAAATGGAAAAGAAAATTGAACCTTTACGACTAAGAATTGAAGTCATATTTATAACTTTATTCTAGCCTCGACTATTTGCTTAGTTTAATTATATAAACTAAGTAAATAGTGAAAAAAGGGTTTGCTTAAAATAGATTTGTCCAAATTTTGTTGTCGATCGCGATTGTCATGTACTGGTTATAAGAGTTAGTAACAGATCGATACTAGGAAGTTCCTTTTAGTAGGCAGGACCATATGCAGAAAAGAAAGACTTCGACTAGGTGGGTTGCTTTCTCTGACTAGGTTAATCAAATCAAGGTCATCAACATTAGTTAGACAAACTTCAAGAGTGTGCTTAAAATATTCGTTCGACCTTTTTTAGTGAACTCAATTGTGTTGTACTGATAGCAAGAGTTAGAAACATCACGACACTAGGAAGTTTCTTCTAGCAGACAGGACCACATGCAAAGAGGAAAGACTTAGACTAGGTGGTGTATCTTCCTCCTTAGACTAGGTGGTGTGTCTTCCTCCGACCAAGTTAAACGAATTGAGTTCACCAAAAGTAGTTGAACAAATTATAAAAAGCTTGCACCACTTAGAGAATTCTTCGAAAAGAAAATAAAGAAATAAACTAAGTCAAAAAGAGCTTGCTTTAAATTATTTCGACCAAATTTTGTTAAACCTAGTTTCTTTGTGTTTGGCAGCAAAAGTGAGGAACAAGTCGATTCTAGGAAGTTCCTTCTAGTGGGCAAGGCCACATGCAGAGAGTAAAGACTTCAACTAGGTAATGTTACCTTCCATCGAACAGTGTAAAGAAAACCAAGTTTTGTAAAAAAAAATGATCGAAAATATCATCAAAACAATGCTCAATGTAAGACAATAAAGATTGGAGAAAGCATAAACTTTATTGAGAAAGTAAGATGTTACACATAGAATTTGCGTAATTGGTCGATATTCAAAGTGTTAGAAAGGATTCCGCCATCCTCCATTTTTAGTCGTATCGAGCCTGGTCACGTAACTTCGACCACTGTGTAAGGACGTTCCCACTCGGGGAAAAGTTTATTCCGATTAGACTGGGATTGAATCTTTGTCAATACCAAATCACCTACAGCAAAACTGCGAGGTTGGACTTTACGATCGTAGTATTTGCATAGAGCTTTACAAGCTGGTCGAAGACTCAAGTTTTAATTCTTAGAATAATTTGGTCATTCGCTCTTTCGACTGCCCCATTGCTTTGTGGGTGGGCGACATGGGCATAACACAGTTTGGTACCTAAATCTTCGCAAAACTCTTGGAATTTTGCCCTCAAAAATTGTGTACCATTATCTACAATTATTCAGCTTGGAACACCAAATCGAGTAATTACACTTCTCATCATATACCTCTTGGCTGCTTTCGTTGTTATCACAGTCACAGGTTCGGTTCCAATCCATTTTGTGAACGTATCAATAGCCACAAAAAGGAACTCAATGCCTCTTGGTGCTTTTGGAAATGGTCCTAGGATATCAAGACCCTAGGTTGCAAAAGGCCAAGAGAGAGGTATGGTTCGCAATGCCTGAGTCGATTGGTGTATTTGCCTGCTATGAAACTAGCATTGCACACACTTTTTACCAATTCTTTGGCATCATGGAGGGCTGTTGGGCAGTAGAAACCTTGTCGAAAGGCTTTTTCGACTTGTGTTCTATAAGAAGCATAAGTTTCACAGATATCTCGGTATATTTCATTAGAAGATTTAATCCTTCTCTCTGCGATATACATGGCATGAGAACCCCTTGAGTACCTCGTTTGTAGAGGACTCCTTCGATCAAAGTATACATTTTGCCCTTGCGGGATAAACGATCAGCTTCAAAATCGTCATTAGGTACTGTACCCTTCTGAAGATACTCGTAGATAGGATTCATCTAGGTATCCTCGTATTCTAGAGAGACTATCTCAATAGGAGATGTCTCTGGTACTTCAACCAGAAATGGCTTCTAGAGCTGTTCCAAAAAGACTCCTTTTGGTACTTGTGATCGGGATGAAGCCATTCGAGCTAACTGGTCAGCGAGGAAATTATCCTTTCGATGGATATATTGTACATCGAAACCAAAAAAATGCTTTTCAATCTTCTTGACATCCGATAAGTACCGATTCATGGTTCGATTAGAGCACTAGTACCCTTTTCCGACCTGATTCACGACTAGTTGAGAGTCTCCTCTCACGAGTAGTCATCGAATCCCGAGCACTTTCGCTGCTCGTATGCCAGCCAACAAACCTTTGTATTCTGCCACGTTGTTAGTGGTAGGAAAGTTTAATTCAATAGTATACTTTAAGGTCTCTCTTGTAGAAGATTCCAGGGCCACCTCAGCCCCGAGCCACTTAGCATAAGTAACCCATCAAAGTTCGTTCGGCAACCAGCACTGCACTAACTGCCTGTGGCGTGATAGCTAGATATATTAAGAGTGTCTCTTCTGGTTTCGAAGAAACCAGAATAGGTTCACTTGTAAGATACCTCTTGATATCCTCGAAGGCATTGTTTGCCTCCTCTGACCATTCGAAGCCCTCATGTTTTCTCAAAAGTTTAAATAAAAGAAGTACATTTTCTCCCAATCGTGCGATGAAATGACTTAAAGCCGCCATACATCATATGGGTTTCTGGACTTCTTTCTTTATGGTCGAAGGGCACATTTGTTCAATGACCTTTATTTTTTTAGGATTTGCTTCGATTCCTCATGCAGAAACAAGAAATCCAAGTAATTTTTCTGAAGAGACTCCGAACACGTACTGATGAGGACATCCCTTCCACTGATACAACCATACCTACGACTTCTAATATTCAACTTGATATGCAAGGACCAATTACTAGAGCACGTGCTCACCAACTAAATTATCAGATAACTTCGTTTCTAGGAGTTCATAATTGTTTCATTGAGAACGGATTGCTACCTAAGTCTTGTGATGTTATTCTACTTAGGAACAAAGGAAAGGGGAGTACCACTACTACTACAACAAGTCTAGCTCGACTGAATTTCAATTCCAGATCAATTCGGAGTCAGCTTGACAGCACCAGCTTAAATCATGCATAACTTTCACATACGGAGTCCGTTGGATGTCCATGAGTACTTGATGCAAAGCTTATCTCGTTCTCTTTCCAATGAATTTGGCCCCACCTTCAAATTCCTTTTGAGCACGCTGCAATCGCCAAAACAATCCAGCACTGTTTCTAAGCCTGAGACAAAACGGTGCTGCCCCACCTCCACTTGGGCCTATGGGCCTTGTAACCCTAGGGTTTGGTACTGTTCACATGTGAAACAGTGACGCCACCCTCCCTTCTCCTATACATAGTGGCCGCCGCCCCCTCTAGTTCCTTGGGTTTTGTTGATTGAAATTTAGCTTTGCTACTTTATACTTTGTCCTCTTGTTCGGCGAGATCAACAGTGACATTGTCTTTGGAATCCCACTTATCAATACAATCTTAATTCCTATTTGCAATTTCAGATTGCTATTTATCTCATTCTTGCGTGCTTCTTCGGTGTATGCAGGAATTTATCTTCGTTATCAGGTCTTCTGGGTATTCGTGCATGGTTGATGACGACTTGTCGAGCAGTTCAGTGATTGCGTGGTTTTGAGCCTTGCGAGTTCGTAGCTAGGATCGTGAGAGTTGAGCGACTTCTACCGAATTTTTCTTCTCATCGAAAGATCGGGCCAAATCAGGACCTCCGTGGTTCATCAAGTGGTATCAAAGCTACAGTTCATCGGTGAGAATTTTCAGTTTTCTAGTAGTAGATTTGTTTTTCATACCTAGAGTCCAGCAAATTGCCCAAATTTTTTTTTGCATCTATCATCCATACCGAACTTACCTTCTCATAAAAAAATCGGGACAGAAAAGGACCTTCGTGGTTCATCACATACTTCTTAGGATTGAGTTTCAAATGGTGTTTTATGAGGTTATCGAATGTTTCCTGCTGATCGGAAATATGATTAAGGCGCTTGATGCTTTTTACGACTAGATCATCCACATAGGCTTCCAAATTTCGGCCTAGTTGAACAGAAAAGATCACTTGCACCAAGCGTTGAAAAGAAGCGCCAATATTTTTTAAACCAAATAGCATTTTTGATATAGTAAAATATTCCAAATGGTATAATTAATGTGGTCTTTTCTATATCATCTAGGCACATATTAATCTGATGATAACCAGAATATAAATCTAGGAAATTTACTATTTCACAACCAGCAATAGAATCAACCAACTGATCAATACGAGGAAGAGGAAAATCATATTTTGGACAAGCTTTATTGAGATCAGTAAAGTCTACACACATACGCCACTTACCATTCGACTTTCTAACCATTACAGGGTTAGCCAACTACTCTGGGTGATCAGCTTCTCTTATAAAGCCTGCTTTAAGTAACTTGTGCAATTCTGATCTGATTGCATCTTGTCGATTAGGTGTAAATCTCTGTAATTTTTATTTTACAGGCTTTTTATCAGGCCGTAGAGCTAGTCTGTGCTCAATCACCTCCCTGAGGACTCCGATCATGTCAGATGCTTGCCACGCGAAGAAATTTGTGTTAGCTCGGAGGAAGGTGACGAGGGCGTCTTCCTATTTAGGGTCAGAACTAGCCCCAATGCGAACAGTCTTTGAAGGCTCCTATGGGTTCAATGGAACTTGTTTAACTTGATCATTTGTCTTTGGTGCAGCTTTATTCTTCGATTGCTTGGTCGAAGGTTGACCCTTACTTCCTTCTCGAGTTGGTATCTGGCCAACCATCTCGAGGGATTTTTGGTCGCATGTAAGCACCATCTTTTTATCACAATGGACTGTAATTACTCCTTTGGGACCTGGCATCTTAAGACATTGATAAGCATAATGAGCAGCCATTAGAAATCGTGCCAAAGTTGGTCGTCTAAGTATGGCGTTGTATGCCATGTCAAAATCGACCACATCAAAAGAGATTTTTTTCTGTCCTGAAGTTGTTTAGAGAACCAAACGTTATAGAAAGAGAAACTTGGCCAATGGGTTTGGCCGAAGACCTCGGTACGATCCCATGAAATGAGTATCGTATAGGTTTTATCTTGGTCCTAGGCACTTGCATCTCATTCAGGGCACTTGTAAACAGTATGTTTAATGAATTCCCATAATCAACTAATACACGATTTACTCGACAGTTGTTGATGATAAGCTCGACCACGATCAGAAATCGACCTAGTCGAGTAGAAGGGATCGAACAATCACCCTTCTCGAAAGAGATGGTGACTTTCAACCACTTTAGTAATTTATTGACAAGAGGAGGGTCAATAGAGTTTACCTTGCGCTCGATCGCCTTGAGTTGTCGTTTTGACTCGTATGCCAAAGATCTTCCATAGATATGATCGATGGTGTACTTCAGATCTTGCAACGTCATCTCCTCATCGTCGTTCGATTGCTTTCGACCACTTGTTTGTCCTACCACCTCGAGTGTAGGAAGATGCCCTTTGCTAGTGTAGTAGTCCTCAAGTTTTCGTTGGAAAACTCAGTAGCTGCTAAGGTCGTGTACGTACTTTTTATGGAAAGGACACCACCAAGACTTATCATTCTTCTGTTCGGGGCGTTTTCCCTTGCCCCGTCAAAGTATAGCTTGGAGCCTCGAGGCTCTTTATTGCTTACAGCTAAGATGTCCTTTGAGCTATTGATTTGAGGCTTTTGGCCTTTGGTTTTGCTCTTAGACTTCTTGGCCTTTTTATCCTTCTTCTTACTACTTTCGTCTGCTTCTTAAGTATCTTTATCATCTCGATTGATGGTTCTGTTCCACTTGACCGTTTCTGCAGTAGTTGCATATCGGTCGATTATCTCAAAAAGCTCGGCAATAGTAGCCGGAGGATTTAAAGCGATGTCCTCTGTGATCCTTCTACTGTGGACTCCCTGCTTAAATACTCTGATAATAGAAGAATCAGAAATCTCAGGTATGGAGTTGCGAACCTGACTGAATCGCCTGATGAACTGACGCAAGGTCTTATGGGTATTCTGTCTCATTCTGTGTAGGTCATCCTCCTTTCCAGTACGGTTGTAGGTACCCTAGAAATTTGTCAGTAATAGGCCGCAGAGATGCTGCCACGAATAGATTGACTCTTGTGGTTGATTGCAGAGATGCTGCCACGAATAGATTGACTCTTCTGGTTGATTTAATAACCACGACCGAGTAGATCCTTCGAGCACAGTAAGAAGGTAATTCGCCATGACGTGCTCTCCTCCCCTACTGTTCGAACAACGGTCATATAGATCTGAAGAAATTCGATGAGATTTTGTAACCCATCAAACTTCTCTATGTTCACTGGTCGAAACCGTGGCAACGAGCGAACTGCTCGAAGGTCAGGCGAGAACGCCCAACATCCGGTAATAATAACATGACATCTTCTTTGTGGAAAAGAATAGTTGATGTCACCATGCGAGAACCTGACTCGGGAGCCCCCGGAGGGATCTCCCAGGACCACCCAGGAGGTCCAACCAAACCACTCGGAGGTCTGGGAGGTCCTCCAAGACCACCTAGGAGGTCCTCCCAGGACTACCCAGAGGGCCTCCAGGACCTCCCAGGAGGACTCAAAGGTCCACCCGGAGGTTTCTCAAGACCACCCGAACGTCCTGGCCTCTGTGCACTGAGCTAGTCCTAGGATCAGCAAGCTAACTCGCACAGACTCAACATCGGTGTCATCACAACCATACACAACAAGCCAAAGATGAAGCAGACAAATTAATATATATAACAAAAGACCTTATGGTCAAGCTTGTTTAAAGAGGTGCCACACAGGGCAAACAACAAAAGAAAACCTGCAGCGAAACACTTTAAAGTGTGGAAACCAGTCGACAAGCCCACAGGCTATCGAGTGGAGGATGTCCCCTAGTGCGCAAGGTCCTCAAAAAGATCTTCTCCAAAGAGCTCGGAGCTCCCAGGGAGGTCTTCGGCTGCTGATTAACCAGAGGGCACAAGTCATGAGTACTATGAATGTACCCAGCAAGTCATAGGGAAAATGTATGCACATAATATTTATGCAAAGTTTGACAAGGAACAACTGTATGGTTAGTTTTGCAGAAAGCAAAATTTAACAGAAATACAATAGGTAGATTGCAAAGCTCAAGTTAAAAGAGTAATACATAAGTAGACAAGTTTTCTTTGAAAGCAACACTCGACCACCCTGGTCAAGTGCCTAGACCACTCACGACCACCCTAGTCAAGTGCCTAGACCACTCACGACCACCCAGGTCGTGAGATAAACCACTCGGAACCCACCACGATCACAATTTGAGAAAACGTCTACCCCTTGCATGAAAGAATCCGGACATGTGCATAACCGAGGACGCGACTATTTGAATAGATTTTACACTCTGTAGAGGTGTATAGCTTTACCCACAAGACACGACTTCTCTAGTTGGTTGGACATCCATCGATGCCCTGCTCACTTCCTTTGGTAAGCAGTCTAGAGCACGTGACAAGGCCTTTACAAAGCTCTACTCCGAATCAGTTCTGCTCGCTAAGGTTTCGCCACACAAGCCCCCTTTTGCGCCGTTCCCATCTAAAACAGAACCAAGTCGAAGTATTGCTAATTAGTTGGCCAGGTCCACCCCATCCTGGACTTGTGGTTGCACGAGAAAGACCCAGATAAATGGCGTACAAGGTTAAGTTCTTAGTTGGTCGCCAAAGTAGTCTATCCACAACCCATCACAAGACACAAAGACTATGTACACAACACCCACTACTCACTTCCTGCCAACTCGCCCGAACATAAATCGTTTTTCCTGGTTCTACCCGGCCAAATGACCACCCAGGTCATGGCACTTAAATTTTATTAGCGGCAACACATGCTGTGGCAACAATGCCACAGTTCCATAGTTCATTAGTCAAGTTTATCATTGTTGGGTTCAACCCAGCCAAACGATCACCCTAGTCCTAGCACACAAATTTTAGTTATAGCGGCAACAGATGTTGTGGCAACACACAAGCCACACTTCACATTAATCAGCAACACAGACCGTGCCAACTCATGTCACAAATCATGTGCACTGGGGTAAAATAACATTTATTGATTCATGTGAATGAGAGACCAACGTCTACTAGAGCATGGCTAAGCAAATAAAACGCACCCATGTTGGTATACAAGAACATCCAACTAATAGAGAACCCTCCTAAGATGACCAAGGTTTTATGTCATTCAAGGATACATGTCATTTGCAATTTAATAAGGAGGCATAATGGCATATAGGTAATTAACTAAGCCCGAAACCATTTTTATAAAACTAGCCATGCATGTTCATAACAAAACAATATACTTTTGCAGAAATGGGTTCAACATGATCAAAGGTCTATGACTTGCCTCCAGTGAAGGGTTGAGCTGCTTCAGTCGAGGTCGTCGGATCCAAGAACTCTTTGGGGCAGCTGGATCCTACACGAGCGAAAAGAACCAAATAAATAAAGCGAAAGTACAAAACTCCAATTAAAGAACCAACTAGTGTCGGGTAACGGGTAGGCTACGATAGCAACAAATCAAAATTTTCTACTACGCAATCCAAAAAGCTAAGCAAGTAGATGATCACAGATCGTTACCACCAGACGTGCAGAGCAGCGGAAGAAGAGTTGGAGCAGCCTGGTCCAACAGAGAGCGCGTCGATGTGGTGGTCATGGTCGATCGTCTCCTCCAGCGATCCCTGCAGTTCCTTATGAAGATCACGGATCATCCTCAAGCGCAACAGCAACTGCAGTAGCGCCACTACGGTAACCACACGTCCAAGGAAGGAACAACCGTACGCTAGTGTGCTAGCACCAAGTCGCATGGCAGAGCTATCTGGAAGATGGTGGCTAGGGTTTCAGTGGAACAACTCAACTCATGACTTTCGTGTGTCTCGTCTGTTACTTTTTTACCCGTACGTCCCAACAGCCTCATACATCTCCTTATATAATGCTCGTGACGGATCCTATCCGAACATGTTTGATGAATCATATCTGTACTAGTTTGTTCCAACCCGTTAAGTGTGTGACCCTGTAGGTTCATGCGTAATCGGTTGTGACTTGGAAACCCTTTCCGAACACGAGTCGTTAGCGGTTCCTAGCAGGACATAACGATTTCCGAATACACACAAATTATATCAAACGAACCTTAGTGCAATATGATCTACGACCAGGTCCCCATCACTTACGACCAGGTCCTATCTCTATACGACCAGTTTGTATTTGGTCACGACCATTCGAACTCCTTACGATCGTTTTCGACCACTCAGGATTTCGTTCGGCGCCTACGACCAGCTCAGATTTCCATACGACCATCCAGAATCGATCGAACTAAGTGACCTACTCGTGTATTCTCCCTTTGTCTCACGATGTCTGGTTGAACTCCAGGTGAGATATTGTGTCATCCATGGACTGTTCAATATTTTCTCGATCGAGTGTCAGATAACTTCACGTGGTCGAACACTTCGACCACTAGTGGCATGGCCATGCACTTTCTTTATCTGATCACAACGAGGGGCCCAGAGACATCTCTCCTGTTATGTAAGGAGGGGCAAATCCCATATCCGACCAGTCACATTCCTCTGCATGTTTCATAGCATACCCGAAAGCTACCTTTATAACTACCTAGTTACGAGTAGTGATTGGCAACCCCTAAGAGTGCTATTACACATGTAGGAAACCATGCTGATCTCAAGTCTAAGGATTATACATCATCATTGCTTGAGACCAACTAACGACACATAGAATCATAACAATCTCAATAGTGTCTCAAGGTGGGTCAATCCAATCCCATGTTCTCTAACATGTGTTCACATTATTGATTCGATATCCTTATATCCATGACTGGTGAAACATGGTCATCAATCAATACATGTGCTGGTCGATAAAGTCACTAGTGTTCCGACCATTGACATCCGACCAGGGATACACTTAGAACGACATCATATAAGTTAAGAGTTTCACCAACAAGTCACATACTTGCTAATCTTCATAACCAATGATTCATTCAAGGAACAGGATAACATATTATCCAATATTATGAACATAATGAAATACAATCATCTCTATTATTGCCTCTCTAGGGCATATTTCCAACAACTAGAGCCAAAGAGAAAGGCATGGGATCAAGATAACGGCAGGAACTTGAACCACTCAAATCAGAGCTCCAACCGAGGAAGAAAGAGCTCTTCAGAAGGAGGTCTGAGCTGAAAGAGAGGTCCAAGGCACTAGGAAAACAAAAGGTGGGCAGGTGGCCTCTCTGGTGCTTTATATAAGCACGGGGAGGTGTTGAGAGAGGAGGAGTGCATACAATGCACACGACGGGAGCAGGAAAAGGAAAGAAAGGAGCAGGTAAAGGAGGTGACATTAGAGTCAAAAAGGGTACAAAGGAAATGACAGCATTCAATGTGATGCAACAGCATTAAATGCACAAGGACTCTAGCGTCAGCGATGACGTGACGAGAGGAGGAAGAAGGTGAGCAGAGGACATGAGAAAGTGGTCCCACTGGAGAGGTGGTCGTGACCGTAAGGGTGGTCTTTGCAAAAAGACCGCAAAGAGGTCCCGACCAAGGGGAGGCTATGACCATAAGGGAGTGGTCTTGACCACGAGGGTGGTCTTGACCACAAAGGTGGTCTTTGCAAAAAGACCACGGACGGCGGTCTTTGCAAAAAGACCAAAGAGGTGGTCCTTGCAAAAATACCACAGGAGGGATCATGACCTATAAGGAGGTCGTGACCCAAGGAGAGGTCTGGACCTCAAAGGAGGTCGTGATCCAAAAGGGTGGTCTTTGCAAAAAGACCACAAGGGGAGGTTATGACAAAAGGAAGGTCGCGATCCAAGGGAGAGGTCCTGACCACAAGGGGGTGGTCTTGACCAGGAGGGTGGTCTTTGCAAAAAGACCAAGATGGCGAGGAGGAAGTGCGCAGCAAAGCGGGGTAGTCCGATTTTGATCGGGTGGTCCAAAATGATGTGAACGTTCGGACCACCCGAACGCTTCATCAAATCGGGCCGCCCAAGCTCGATTGGATGATTCAAACTGAGCGCGCCCCCACGAAGAGAGAGGAATGGACCGACAAGCGAGGAAGTCCAAACAAAAGGGAGGTCCGAACCAAAGAGGGGGGTCTTGACGGCCAAGATGAAAGTAAGGGAGGTCCTGACGGTCAAGATCTAACAAGGGGAGGTCCTGACGGTCAAGATGAAATCATGGGAGGTCTTGACGGTCAAGATCTAACAAGGGGAGGTCCTGACGGTCAAGATCTAACAAGGGGAAGGTCCTGACGGTCAAGATCTAACAGGGGGGAGGTCCTGATGGTCAAGATCTAACAAGGGGAGGTCCTGACGATCAAGATCTAACAAGGGGGAGGTCCTGACGATCAAGATCTAACAAGGGGGAGGTCCTGACGGTCAAGATCTAACAAGGGGAGGTTTTGACGGTCAAGATCTAACAAGGGGGAGGTCTTGACAGTCAAGATCTAACAAGGAGAGGTCTTGACGGTCAAGATCTAACAAGGGGGAGGTCCAAACACCAAGGAGGTCTGAAGAGGAAAAACTAGGCCGGGGAAAACTCGGGACGAAACATAGAAGGAGAACTAGAAGCCAGCAAACACCACCACTCAAGATAAACTAGATAAGGTTAATTGAAGTTTAATTAATTCAAGTTAAATCTCCAAAATTTCAAAATTCCAAGTTAAGCTTGAGCAAATCAATAAAACCGAATGGTTCCTTTTTGGTTTTGAAAACTAGCAAAAACTCTAGGGCAAACCGGACGTTACACACCAGGTGATCGTACACGACAATACCCAGTGGCAGGTGGACCTAACCTTCTATAGGTCTCGGTCCTACGATGGTAATACTCCTCGTATTCCATTTATTGTTGCAAATTTCTAGGTAGAAGTGGTGAACGATCACCCCATAGGAGATTGTTGATCACCGTATGTCTGAAGAACTCTTCTCTGACTAGAGTTGTGGTTAGGGGAGCGACCAGACCTATTGTGGTGCCGCTCTCCATAAGGGGAGTTATTCGAACGACTGGTGTTCGACGGAGTCGTCACGGTATGACTATCAAAATGATGTCGGTGAGTTTGCTCAAATTTGACCATTGCACCTTGAAGCCTTCGTATGATCTCTTCAGCGAAGAGGTTATAGCCTGGCACTTGTCCAAGTTATTGAGTCAGGTTCTCGATCAGTTTATTTATTTGTTGAAGTTCTTGAGCTTCCTTTGACCGATATTAAATGTGCCTAAGTAAAGTTTTCTTGGGATCATCCGCATCTGAATTTGCTTGAGTTTACCTCAGTGGAGAGCGATCATTTCTAGGATTTCTCCCACGCTCACGAAGGTGGTGATCCAGTTCATCTCTAGAGGCGTCCTCGCCATGACCACGAGGGCCCGAAGTGAGTGAGTGATGGGAAGCATCCCTAGTTCTGCCTCTTAGGGAGAGATTAGGATCTGAGGGGAGGACAAAGACCTGCCGGATATGATTTCCACTTGTGCCTGAGTCTTCCTGGCTTGAGGAGTAGTCGAACGACAACACCTCGTGACTTGGAGCAATCCCCTCCAAGAAGGGGAATTCTGGGTTATAACTGTCTCCAATCGAAGGTGAACCCTGCGAGGGTACAATTGAATCCGCAGAAAAAGTGGGCTCAACCACGCACCTCGTGGGAGTAACCGAAGGGTGATGATCACCAAATGTTGGTTGAGTCCCGGAATGATGGATTTTAGGACTTGCTGTGCCAGATCGGACGGTCTCAGATGGACCCGAATATTTGGAGGGGGAACCCTCACTATGCTCTGTACTTGTCGTGGTGCAGTCCTGATTATGGTCGGATGGACGCTTGCCCTCTGAGGAATTTAGTCCCTCATCTAGACGTAATATTGGCAGGGGGAGATCTCTCATCAACTCTGTCTACGGCATAGTCTCCTAGATCTACTGAAAGATCCCTAGAGTTAGCATTGCCATCGAATGAAATAATGCTCTGCTCGTACTCGTAGCAGGCATCCATGTCGAGTTCTGCGTAGTTTACTAAATCGAACTAGTTCTCCTCATTCCACTCTCCTGCCATGAAAGCATCAGAGTTGAAAAAATAAAGAGAATTTGCCGTAAAGGAATCACCGGAAACTCCCCACGGATGGCGCCAACTGTCGTTGATTTAGTATCGATCTTACGAATGAATATTTGGGTGTCTCCTAGAATTAGAACCACGCAGAGAAAGACATAGGGATTTAGACAAGTTCAGACCTTCTCCGGAGAGAATAAGAACCATATTTCTGTATTGCTGTATTGACTATACTAATTACAATCAGGAAGAAAACTAATGCCTAATGTATCCTCCTCCTGATCTGCTCTAATGTTCACTGACTTTTGTCTTTATATAGCGCATGAAGGGATGACAGTTACTCCAGGCCAAGAGGTGCCTCAACGTTTGATGCAATGCGTACGTTGATGGAAGTTATTGTCAGAGAGATAGCACTTCACATTGCTTAGCAGTTATCATGAGAGACAAAGGCGTAATACATGCAGTTATCAGAGAGGATAATAGCGTATATTAACTGCTCTGTATTGATCTATACAGCGTATAAGATTCCCTAGTCGATTAGGCACACATGTCTGTAGACTTTGCTCACTATAGGGTTGTTTTAATTGACTTGGTCGTAGAAAGACTTATGATCATGAGGTGATCGTAGAACATTTTACGACCATACAGGGTGGTCGTAGAATAATTTACAACCGATTACCTTAAGCTTTTTCCTTATGAATGATAAGGGGTATAATCAAGACTATCATGAGGATATTGTTATCTATAATAACAATTACAAATAAAAATTTTAATTAATTAAGGATTATTAGATCCTCGTCAAGATTCCTAATTATTCTAGATTGAGAACACGAATTAGCTAGGATTTAGTCATACTAGACCTTATAGTTTGAGTAGAAGATTTATATAATCCTTCTAGTACTTCTCCAAAATAAAATAAAAATCCCACTCTAAAGAAATATAGAAATACTAATCCTATTAAAATTCATCGACCTTTCTTACAGCATAGCTCTCCAAATCCTACCAGATCAGGCTTCACTCACCGTACTGAACAGCCATCCTGTGGTGGCTGGCTTCACTGGCTCTACTTTCGTCGAGGAGGAAGAAATGGAATAAAGACGAGTTAAAAACATGCAGAGCCAGCGGGCGAGAAAGGGGTGAGAATGCGTGTTCGGGGAAGGAGGTCCGTATATGTCTACACGAGCCGCGGCAGTGACGAGGCACCACGCCTCATGCCAAATAAACGCAGAATCGTTTATCCCTCCTGCTTTCTTTCTAACGTGATGTCCCAATGGAGTAGGGTTAGCAATTACTTAGTCTTGGGCTAAAATAACGTATTTCTGAAATGTAATAGTAAAACTAGATCCCCCGATCGAAATGGTAAAAATGGTACCTATACGACACGACTTTGCTACAGCAGAAACGTGCCACGATTCTAGATCGTGGCAGGCCACATCTCACCATCCCGGAGCATGTCGCGCCACGTGCCACCATCCCAATTCATGGTAGGCGACCTGCCGCTGACCCAGATCGCGATAGGCCACCTATCACACGCTTAGTCCACGGCAGGTGACTTGCGCACATTGCTGCCGCGCCTATCTACTGTCCTTTTGCGGTCTGGACAACCAGTTCAGGTTACGACCAGCCCCTCCTGGTCAGAAAGTCTATAACAACCAGGTCGAATCACCATCATCCTTGGGTCGATAGGTCTCACAGATAGATATGTGGGTCATATCTTATCGACTAGGGACCTTGTACACCATGCTCAACTATACGTGGTAGCAACTGCAACACGTGCACCTTTGTGTCTCTGACATAACTGCATACACCTCTCGTCTCTGGCAATAGCCGTCTAGCCAACGTGCAAGGAGAACGTCTCACTGACAACAACCGTCATCAATGTGCGGATTCCAGCAACTGTTAAGACGTCTCCTAATGGGCAACAACTGCCACCCCTTCGATGCTTTATAAAGAGCGGTGCCGGTAGATGGAGGGAAAAGAGAGAGAAGTATAAGACGCTATTTAGAGCGTTTCTAGTTTCAGTGGCACATTGTGCATTGTAATCTCATTCAATACAAGAACACATGAGTAGGGTTGTTATCTTCCTCGGAGAAGGCCTAGATCTGTCTTAAAAACATCCTGTCTCTTTTTGTGTGATCTCGAGAGGTGCCCTCCGCGCGTTTACTTACAAATATCGATAGTAATTCATCACGACACCACGTGGGTATTGTGACAAGTGCTAGAACATACAACCTTATAAAATGAAATGGAGGTGGTACTATGAAATTACGTGTGGTCTATCTGTGGAATAATGAATCCTTGTGACTTGTGAGGCCCAAACACAAACATTAGTGAGAATGAGAGAGACTAGAAGAGCCAACAGTGTCCTTATCCCTACCATAGCATACATGGCTGATAGCTCTCCCCTCCCTCCACTTGATAAGTGAATCAATCTCTCACATCTTCCAGTACAACCTGAGCATCTTAGTGAAAACTACCGCTCTACTTTATCTGTTCAACAGGTAGGACTGAAATGTGCAATGAGAAGAACAGAGAATTTTGGGAAGACATGACAAGGCAAAAGACTTCACTAACAGCGCATCAGCTCGGAAAGCAGGAATTTGGTCAACGCAACAACGAAACCAAGATTCGCCAACATGACATGTCCCATGTCAGAACAAAACCAGCAAAGCCCGTGATTCAACAGTAATCGCAGTGTACGCATGGCGAATGAGCTGTGGATATGGCTCACCTCGAGCAATCGATCGGGACAAGTAGCCTACTCAGCCTTGTTAGGAAAATCCTCTCGTTTCCGAGCTCCTTGGCGTCATTCAACAGGCTACAATTTGGCCCTAGTTCAAGGTCACAAAGCACAGGGCATACGGCCACAGAGGCTAAGCAAAAGAAGAAACCTGACTGCTCCAAAGTCCAGACACAGAAGCGCAACGCAACGCAACGCGATGCAATTCTGCAGAATGTACACCAAGATGGCCAGATAGAAACTATATGATCATTAGCAAACCATCCCATAAGCCATGGTTACAAAGCTAGGAAATGAAGCAAGGGCAGATGCGAGCTCCCACAGTTCCCATGTCAGAAAACCAAGCTAAACACCTTAATCAACAACATCAGATGTTCTTCTTCTTCATCATCCTTCTTCTTCCTCCATGTACTAGTAAACAATCATCTCCTGCTTTTCCCCAAGAAAGTTGGAATCTGCTACAACTTATCACCTGCTCCTTTGGCATCCCAATTCCACCCCAAAAGAAACCCAGAAATTGCAGAGATGCCCCTTGCACTGCCTCCCTAACCTCTTGTTGCTAGTTGCTTGCTTCTACTACTAGTAGTAAAGGTGGTGGCTGTTCTAGATGGAGCTCTCCACGGCCGGACTCCAAATCCCCCACAACCGCAGGTTAAGCATCCCCATCACGTCCGCCCACCCCCGCTTCCGCTCCTCCGCCTCCGGGGAATCTTCTGGCACCTTCTCCTCCTCGTCGCTCTCCATGGTGCCTGCCGCGGGAGCGGGGGGCGGCGGCGGCGGCGGCGGAGGAGGAGGGGACGCTGCGGCAGGGGTGGGTTCTTGGACCTTCTCCGCCTGGGGCTCCGGGGACTTGGGGGGCATCGGCGGCGGTGGGGCCCTGCGCTTGCCCTTGTCGCGGCGCTTGGAGGAGGAGGAAGGCGTGGAGGCGGCGGAGGACGAGGACTCGGCGGCGGCGAGGTGGTCCTCGAAGGCGTCGATGGCGTCGTGGATGAGCTCGCGATCGGGGGAGCAGTCCCAGCGCGACCAGAAGCTGGTGTAGCAATCGAAGCACCCGCACCCGATGGCCGGCGGGTGGGCGCGGCGGCCGCGGCCGCGGACCGACGGCTGCTCCGGGTGCGGGGCGGCGCCGCCCTGGAGGGAGCGGGTGACCAGGTACGCCAGCACCTGCTGGTCCTCGGGGCGGAGGGCGGCGGTGAACGCGAGGACGGCGGCAGGGAGGAGCCGCAGCGCCGCCGCGGTGGGGTCGACGTCGCCGCCGGGGGGCGACGGGTGGATCTTGCCGGGTTTCGGGCACAGCGTCTTCATGGAGAGCTAGGGTTTTAGCCCCCTCTCCCTTCCTCCGGGTGGTTTGTTGGTAGGGTTTGGTGTCCAGGGGAGAAGAAGCGGAAGGGATGGACAAGGTGGTGAGCTTCGGGAGGAGAGCTTATAGTAGGCTCTGCACTTCTTTTTTGGAGCAGCATGTTTTCCCGTTACATGCCATACGGAATTACTCTCTTGCCCTCGGTCCTATTCTGTCACCGCACCCTTCTTGCGCCGAAGTCGATGTCGGTCTTGACAAAGCGGCGACAGCGCCAAGACGGCAGCTCCTGACCGATCCTCACGGCCGATGTCCGGCGCGGCCTAGCCTCATCACGTGATCCAAAGAATGCTCCTTGTCAACACCACCGCCAACACCCCATTGTGCCCGTCTTAACACCTCATCAAACAACCGCAGATCCAAATAACCAAGAACCCATCACATCAAGAATCAAGAAAATTAGGACGACGAAGAAGAATGGGAGGGAGCATCTCGTCTGGCGAAGACGGAGAAGGTCAGAGGGGTTGCTTGGGACGCGGAGGCGGTCGAGCTTGACAAGGAAGTAGTCCTCGTCGCACTTGGCGGCCGGCGTGGCCGAGCGCAGGTCGGGTGCTTAGAGCCTCGGCCATGAGCTCGCGCCCGATCAGCGTGGGTTCGGGAAGGCGACAACCGCCTCTCCTCGCAGCCTTCGCCATCACCGCCGCTTGCCTCGATCGCACCCACCTACCACCTAGAGGCCACCATTTCTCGCATGGAAAATCTCAGATCGGAGGCAACGACGAGGCGGGCTCGGATTCAGATCTGAGATTGCGCGGCCGGTCTCCTCCATGCCACCCAAGTCCGCACCACGACCAAGGCCAACAACCACGGCCGCCAGATCCTCATCCGAGGCGACCCGGTCGAGGGCTACTTCGTCGCGGACGCCTGCACCACCATCACCTTCCGCCACCAAGGATACCCGACGGACGCCATGGAGTTCTCATGATAAAGCGCCGACCCGAGCGGCAGGAGGTGCACGCAGAGAGTCCGAACGTCGTCCGGCCTCGCACAAGATCCAAGACGGCGAGGTGTCAGTGAGGACTCGCTTATTTGGCTTGGAATGCTTAGTCATCCATTGACCCTAGCATCACAAAAGAATAACCTGTCTTGAGATATGTATACTTCCCAAATGCAAGATACACACCCTTTACAAAATCATGCATCAATTCCATTCAAGACATAGAACCAAAGCACAAACTGGATTAAATAAAAGACATACATAATATCGAGTTATTACAAAAGGGGCCGACCGGCCAAATACAACTAAGAAAGATAAATAACAGCGAAAGCAAAAGCCATAAGATGGCGATAAACAAAAGAAGGCCACATAGTTTGCCTTTAGCCTACAAGGCAACCGACCGGGCCACCTAGCTAGTCTTCCCAACCACCGCACATCTCACAAAAGTAAAGCCCTTGGGGCTCTACCTCCTCTACAACAAAGTTATTAAGCAAAGCAAATGAGTACAAAAATATACTCGCAAGACTGACGTGTAAAGGTAACATACCTATACATATGCTGCATGCAAGCTTTATTTAAGTGGAAGGCTTTAGGCTCATTTTAGCATAAAGCAAGTTTTCATTTGCAATAATGTAATAGATTCAAAGCAATTTGACAAAGCATTTTTAATTGTTGAAGTAACAGCGATACAATAATAATAACAACAGGAGAATAACCTGGAAGTGACTAACCCAATAGTCACCACAACAATAGCATGAATTACCCAATTCATACCACCCAACAAGTTTTAATTAAATGTTTAGTCTAGTTCTTGCACGACCTTACCAAGCATGTCCATAACTTAGGACGAGGCTATTCGAATAGTTTTAATTCTGCAGGGGTGTACCAATGTACCCACACGTTAGACCGCCTTTTCGCCAAGCTATTTATCACACTTCCTTTGGTATGCCGGCACGGCTAAGTCCTACGAGGCATTTCCAATGAGCGATGCTAATTAAGAGTCACGACAACCCGAAGGATAGGAGACACCGGCCCAGCCTAAGCAACTGCGGGTGCTCTTCCCCTTATAAAAACAGTTTTAACCACCTGCGACCCACAATTAACACCTCCCAAAATACTTAACTGTAACGTCCCGTTTCTCTTAAGTTCTTGCCTGGTTTTCAAAATAAAAGTAACCATTTGGCCTTATTGAGAATCCAAAGCTTAATCTGATATTTTGAAAATTCGAAGAGTTCAACTGGAATTAATCAAACCTTAACTAAGCTCTTTGTTGGTGTT
Organism: Phyllostachys edulis; assembly: GCA_036346405.1. NCBI lineage: Eukaryota > Viridiplantae > Streptophyta > Magnoliopsida > Poales > Poaceae > Phyllostachys > Phyllostachys edulis. The sequence goes on along the minus strand of CM070547.1, from coordinate 54,656,932 downwards.
CCTTGCCGGTTCTGGCTCTCTGTTGTGTCTTTGTTGCCCTTGGGCTGTCGGTCCTCCTCGATCCTTGCTGGTCTTTTGTAAAGACCACCCTCCTAAACCAGAATATCCCTATTGGTCAGGACCTCCCCTGCACCCTTTGATCTGGACCGTTGAGGTCCTCCCCTTTGAGATCTTGACCGTTAGATCTCCCTTTGGAGATCTACTCGTCAGACCTCCCTTCACCCTTTGATCTCGACCGTTGAGGTCCTCCCTTGAGATCTTGACCGTTAGATCTCCCTTTGGAGATCTACTCGTTAGACCTCCCTCGCACCCTTTGATCTGGACCGTTGAGGTCCTCCCTTGAGATCTTGACCCTTAGACCTCCCTTGTGCGGTGTCTCGAGTGTCGACCTCCTCGTCGTGAGCTTTGGGGACCTCTTGTCCAGACCTCCTCTTGAGTCCTTGGACCTCTGTTTAGGACCTCCCTCTCGAAAGTGTCTTGGACCTTTTGCCCAGACCTCACAAAGGGTCTTTAGGCGGAGATGATCCTTGCGATGGGGCCACCTCTTTGATCGATGGTGCACCCTTTGACCAACCCCACTTGCCACCTCTCTCCACCTTGTAATTATTGCTCTCCGCCTCGAATCAGATGCGCATTTAATAGGTGTCGGGTCACATTAAATGTAGTCACATCCGAGGTACTTTATTCAATTCTTTTAGGGCAAGCCCTGCCTAGTTGCCACGATTGCCAACACGCCATCGAGCTTCCTTGTGGTGCACTCCACCAACTCTGGCTATATATAGCCTGGGCGGGCAAGCCTTTGGAACCTGTTGTTCATTTCTTCCTTGTCTCCCCCGCCTGGTTTCCTTCTTGCGCAAGACCTCCCCAGGAGCTCGTTGGGGGCTGTGCTGAGTTTCTGGGTTTTTCCTTTCTTGCTGAGTGGGTTTGTGTTCCTTGGAGTCTTTTGAAGTTCTTTGGCTTAGGGTGGTTTTGCTTATTTGGTTTCCTTGTGAACGTGTAGATCACGAGTTTGAGGAGATCTTGGACCCAGCTCTCTCTACTGAAGGCTCTCCACTGCTTGACCAAGGCAAGCCACAGACCTCCCTTTGATCATTTTGAACCTAGTTTTGCTAATGTATTTTGGTTTTACTTATCATGCATGGCTATGTTTATGAGAAAATGGTTTGGGCTGTAGTTATTTGCCTACTTGCTGTTATGCCTCCTTCATACTTTGTTCCTAGCATGTTGTTATGTTCACCTTGTGAGCCTTAGGGTGAAAATCTAGTTGGTGTTCTTTGTTATTTGCCAACTTGGGGGCCGTAGGTCTTTATAGCTTTGCTTACAAAACGTGGTTTGGTCGTATCATGCTTCATCTCTAATAATCTTGACTAATGACTTATGAAATGTGTGGTAGGTGCCACTGTTGAGCAGCTATGGCAGGATGCCTAAGCTGTGTTGACTATGGCGTGAGACCACTTGGTTACAAATTGTTGTGCCAAGACTGGGTGGTCTTTTGGCATGGGTTAATACAAATTGTTTTGCTGAGGCAAGAAGGCAGGGAGTGAGTAGTGGGTGCTGTGCACACTTGGTTGTGGAAGTCTTGCCTTAGCACAATTAAGGACTTCACCTTGTGTCTCATTGAATCGGGCCAAACAATGCAACCACAAGATCATTTTATGGGAATGGTCAGGCTGAATAATTAGCAATGAGATGGCTTGGGGCTGTTGTGGTTGGCGTGTGATTCGTTGGCGCAGAGGGCACCCCATAACCATGTGGATTTCTAGACCACGGGAGGGATTATGAAACCTTAGCGGGCAGCCCGAGTCGGGCTTGAAAGCTTTGTAAAAGGCCTTGCAGCGCTCTCTAGACCGCTTCACCTTAGGAAGTGAGCAAGGGTGACCGGAACCCGTCCCGCTAGAGAGATCGTGGATTGTGGGTAAAGTTGTACACCTCTGCAGAGTGTAAAATCTATTCGAATAGCCAAGTCCTTGGTCATGGACATGCTCAGAGAAAATGGTGCAAGGGGTAGTTGTTTCAAAATTTGTGCCACTGAACACTTCAGCGAGATGCCTTGGCTTTGCCTCGAAGAGACCTTGGCCGGCTCCAGAGGGGTCAGGGTTGGCTCGGGTGGTGGTCCAGGGGCTGGTTCGGACCTTTGGAGTGGGTGCTCTAGAGTGGGTTTTGGGTGAGGACCTGGCCACTGGCGTGACCAGACCTCCCCCATTGTTGCTGTGGATGTGAGTTGGTGCTCACTCCACATTTTCTTCTTTAATGTATTATGTACTATTGTTTTTCCTTGCTGCTCTTCAATCTATTACTATTATTATTGTCCAAATCTGGCTTTGCGCAAAACTAACCATACAGCTCTCAATTGGTAAGCCCCTGCATGATTATTATTGCATAATTGCTCTCTGTGACTTGCTGAGTACATTCAAAGTACTCATGGCTTAAGCCCTGTGTCAAAGCAGACTATGAAGATGATCAAGTGCAGGGCAGTGCATAGCTCTTTGAGGAGGAGTTCTTCGACGACTAAGCTGCCTAGGACGTCCTCCACCCGACAGCCTGTGGTGCTTGTTGGGATGGCTGTGCTCGCTTTTGGTGTGGGAGCCTTAGAGGTCCTGGTTGTTGGTTGTAAGTCCTTGCTGGTTTTGTAAGCCCTTAGTGGCAGACCTCTTGTTAAACAAGCTTGACCATAAGGTCCTATTATATAAAGTTTAATTTGTCTGCTTCATTTTTGTTTAACCTCGTGGTTGTGATATTAGCTTGTGTTCTTGTATGAGCTAGCTCTGTTGTCCTGGGACTAGCTCAGATGCACAGGGGCAGGACCTCCAGGATGTCCTACGGGACTAAACCTGGGTGGTCCTGCCGGACCTCTCTTGTGATGTACCGGAGGTGCTACCGAGGGGTTGTCGGCCAAGACCTCCAGGAGGACTTAAAGACCTCCTGGGAGGTCAGTGGCGGGCCAAGACCTCCAGGAGGTCCTGAAGACCTCCTGGGAGGTCCTGGCAGACCTCCTCGGGAATGCACCTTGCGCGGCTACCACTCCTTTACGTGGTGGCTCCGCAGTGCAAAAAAAAAATAGTCCTCTCGGACCTCTCGCGGTGCATCACAGGGTGGGACGTCACATTAACCAAGAGGAGTTCCCAATATCCTCGTGTGGTTAGCACGCAAAAGCGCTTGGCTTAGTGACACAAGTAACTCGGTCCTTGGGGACCTAGGCACCATTCCATTCACACCCAACAATCACACCAACATCCATTGTGCCCAAGTCATGAAACAATTTTGTTTTCATTTTTATTTCTTTACAAAGTAACAAAGCACAAGTTGGACATAATGGAATAATAATTTTTGTGTGATCAAGGTCATTGACATAATGTCGACAACCACCCATTTCTACCGTTATCTAAGCATTGCTAAGCATCAACGTAAACTACTAAGTGATAAGAGTCCATCCATCGAACTCTAAATCACAACAAGATAATCCTAGACTTAGTAGTAGAGAATGAACATTTACCTACAGAGTATGCATCTATAGGCTCAACTAATCGATAATTTAACACAAAGTAAGCATGCATACATACAAGTTAAACAAAGTATTAGACTTTGCAAGTAATGGGATTAACGGGATATGATCAAACTGCTTGCCTTGCTGGATATGCTCACTATGCTGCAAAGGATCACTCACGGGATCAACACACTCGTCGGCACCTATCGAAAAAGCGAAAAAGAACCGATAAGAATGAGGAAAACCAAAAGGACTCCACAGCAAACTTTCTCCCAATGCTCTGAAATTTTTACAGCAGCAAGAGCATGATTTTTAAAGAATTTAGCAACAAGAACCAATCGATTTGGATTCTCAATGCAAAAGTTATGGCCAAAACAATTTTGCTCAGCCTGGAAATTGCTGGAAAATTCAAATCGGTTACTGTTCATCCGAATTAAATTCTCAAGCACAATTTTCCAAAGAGGTGTTGCACCTGGGATTTTTATGGTAATTCAAGCACCTCGTGAGATGAACAACACAATTGAGTTCACCTCATTTGGAGCTATGATGCATGTTTTATGATTTTTCAAAGACATGCAAAAGAGCACAAATAAAATGCATCCACAATTCTTTTGAAAATAGTGACATGCCTAAATCCTATTCTACCATTTAGTACACCAATAGAGGAAGCCAACAAAGTTGGATTCACTCAAAAAGGATCTATAGAGAATTACTTATGCATGTTACAAGTTAATTGCAATAATTAGAGCAACATTAAATGCTAATTTTGAAACCAATTTACATTTCATTTTCTGGAGCCGAACTACACTTACAACCATTTTCAGATTAAATTTTAGTTCAAACCAGAGCTACCATAATTTGAATCAACTCAAATGGAGCTACAATGAATTAGTTAGGCATTTTCAAAGTTTATTACCTTTTTCAGTTTGCAAATAAATCCATCGGGGAATTCCTAAAAAGGAAATAACGCGGATGACCCTGGGCCGTTGATCCTGGATCGGACGACCCAAGACCTCCCAGCAATGCACGCTCGCGCCCGCGCAGAACCAGCGAATATGGGCCGTGGATCCTGGATCCAACGGCTCATGTCCTACGAATAATATGGCGTGTTGAGCTGCCGCGAAGGGGCGGAGGTCGTGGCCGTTGATCGCGAGATGGATGGCCCACGACCAACGCACACAGCGCACGCGCATGTCCCGCGAGATCTCGCCCGCAGATCTAAAGCTGGACAGCTCAGGGACAACGCTACAGTTGTCGGTTTCGTCCGACAACGAAACCGACGGCGAAGACATGGCCACCACCAGCGACTCAGGCCACGGCGGTGTGAATGGATGCCAGGTATGGGTGCGCAATAGCAGTGCACACCCGCTGGTACCACTCACACACGCGGTGGTGGACCAAAGCGCCAGCGAGCCGGAGAGGGGCGGCGCGGCAACACACGGCCAAATGACAACAACACAAGGAGCTCTACAGCAGCCATACAAGCGGGTGCCAAACAACTAGGGGACTACCAGGAGGTACCTGGAGGTCGCGGAGAGGCCGAGGAGGACAGGGGAGCTCTGGCGACGCAGGACCTTGCCGGCGACGAGGAGGACAGCGAGGAGAGGAGGACCTGTGCAATTTTAAAGCACCGGGTCATCAAGATGTAATCCAACGAGTTAGGAGGTGCTCCCAGAGCACTGAATTGAAAGGGGAAGGTCCTTACCGGTGATGAGGGGAAAATGGTGCTCCACGGCCGAAAAGGGGAAAGCTCCAAATTAGGCCACCTCTGAAAATGTCCAAACCAAATAAGTTAGGGTTTTGACCACCGAGGGGAGAGGCTCAAGTTGAAGCAAAGAGAGGGAGAGGATGGCCACTGGAGCACTGTCTTCACTGAGAGCTCCAAGGTGCATCAATGGCGGCCAAAGGAGGTCTGTGGAGAAGGGAGCTCAGCCAAGCACAGTGGGTGCAAGCCGGAGCTCAATGGTGTGTAAAGGAAGCTAAGGGGAAACAAGGGGAGGTCTTATAGCCCGGGGAGTAGAGGCAAGGAGCTAGGGTTAAGCTCCATGGTGAGCTTAGCCCATGGCTCGGTCCATGGCTCACAAGGACGTGGAGGTGATGGAGGCAGGTCTGCGCACGAATGAGGGGGCAGAAGGCTGACACGCATTAAATGCTTGCAACAAAGAGCTGTTGGGAGGTGACAAGGCCCTGCCCTCCTCCTGCCATGGCGCACGCGCGCGTGACCGAGGAAGGAGAAGAACAGGAGCTGCTATCAGCCATTGGATGAGTGAAGGGATGTGAGACCCCGACGTTTATTAAGCTCATAATACTTAGTCATCCAATTGACCCTAGTATTATCAACCGAATAAACCCAGTCTCGAGAGATGTATACTCCCCAGAATGCAGTATACATACCTCACAACAAAAGAATGTATCAATTCCATACAACATATAGTACATAAGCACTAAACCAGAAGTTAACATTAATATGGAATAGATATTACAAAAGAGAGGCCCTTAGGCCAAATAGCAATAATTACAAAAGATAACAATGAAGCAAAAGTGCCATAAAGATGGCCCAAAATAAGAGCCAACCAAGGTGCCTTTAGCCCACAAGGCAACCGACCGACCGCCAAGCTAGTCGCTCTCCCAACCACCGCGACAACTCATAAAAAGTAAAGCCCTTTGGGCTCTACCTCCTCTGCAACAAAGTTGTTAAGCAAAGCAAATGAGTACAATAAATTGTTTATTGTACTCGCAAGACCGACGTGTAAGATAACAGAACTATAATTTAGCTACATGCAAGCTTTATTTAAGTGGATGAGGCTTTGGACTCATTTTAGCATAAAGCAACATTTATTTGCAATAACATAGTAGATTGAAAGCAATTTGACAAAGCATTTTTAATTGTTGAAATAACAACGCGATAATAACATAGTAACAACAACAAGAACAATCCCGAAGTGACTAACCCAAGTCACCACAACAATAGCATGAACTCCCGCTCATACCAACCAATGTCAAGTTTTAATTAAAGGTTGTAGTCTAGTCTTGAACGACCTTACCAAGCATGTCCATAACCTAGGGCGAGGCTATTCAATAGTTTTATCCTGCAGGTGTACCACTGCACCCACACGCCGATCGCCTTTCCTTTACGCACACTTAGAAGGTGTCTTTGTGCACGCTAAGTCCTACGAGACCTTTCCAAAGGATGAATGCTAATTACGAGCTGCACAACCCACGGGAGAAGGAGACATCACACAACCTTCCCTAAGCTAATGCTCCTCCCACACTATACATATACATTTGTTTTTGAAAACACACCAACCGAGCTCGCTCATAATTAACACCTCCTAGAGTACTTAGTCAAGAGGGTTCCATATGCCCTCGCGTGGTTAGTACGCCAAATCGCTTGGCTTAGTGACCCAAGTACTCGGTCCTTAGGGACCCAGGCATACCACCACATCCAAAAACCGCACCATCCATCCAATATGCCCAAGTCTAAATCAATCTTTTATTTTCAGTTTTTGATTTTACAAATTAATCAAAGCACAAGTGCTGGACATATAGGAGTAATAATCAGTTTTGAGTGATCAAGACCATCGACTAAGTCGATGATCGCCCATTTCTACCGAAAACTAAGCATGTCTAAGCAATTTACATCGAAACTACTAAGTGATAAGAGCTCATCCAACGAGCTCCCACCACAACAAATAACCTAGGCTCATGGTAGTAGAGGATGAACAATTCCTACAGATTATGCAACTATAGGCTTGCTAGCGACATTTAACACAAAGTAGCATGCATACATAGAAGTAAAACAATATATTAAGCTTTAAAGTAATGGGACAATGAGGGAAATGATCAAACTGCTTGCCTTGCTGTTGCTGGTCAATTTGTTGCGGAGGGTCACTCTCGGGATCACCACAAATGTCGAAGCCTAACGGAAAAGCGAGAAAGAACCGATAAGAACGATTTAAACACAACAAAGACAGCACAACAAACGAACTCCAAATTCTCTGAATTTTCTACAGCAGCAAGAGGGTGATTTTTAGGGAATTTTGCAACAAGAACCAATTGATTTGGATTCTCAATGCAAAAGTTATGAGCAAAACAATTCTGCTCAGCCCCTAAAATGCCAAACTGCACTATTCACTAATTTAATTATGAGGCAACATTTTCTAGAAAAGTAGTGAAGCTGAAATTTTTACTGTAAAACCAGCACCTCATGAGATGAATAACACAATTGAGTTCACCTCATTTGGAGCTATATTGCACTCTCTACAAATTTTCAAAAACAAGAACTTGAACAAAATTATAATGCACAAGTCCTCATTTTCCTAGCAGCAACATGCTCAAAACTAATGTTCATAGTAAGACCATTAATGGAGGAAACCAACAAAGTTGGTCTCACTCAAAAATAATCTACAGAGCATTAGTTTTGTATTTTACAAGTTAAGCATTGATTTAAGTGTATATTTTAAAGTTGGTTTTAAAATCTAATGGCAAACTGTGCTCTGGAGTTGAACTCAACTTACAATCATTTTTGGATTAAAGTCAAGTCCAAGACAGAGCTAACACAATTTGAATGACCTCATTTGGAATTAAAATGAAAGAGATATGAAATTCTAAAGTTATACCTTAATTCAGTTTATACTAGAGGTCACTGGAATTTCTAAGAAAATTCACAAGGACATGGGAGGACGTGAGCCACAGATCTCAGATCCAACGGCTCAAGACCTCCCAGGAGAACATCACACACGCGCACGTGAAGTCCAGAGGTCCTGAACCTCTTAGCAACTCACATGCGCGAGGTGAGGGGGAGGTCGTGGCCGTAGATGGAAAATCCAACGGACCACAACGATGGGGGAGGTCCGGAACGGACTAGATCTAAAGGGGAGGTCCTCAACGGTTGAGATCTTCCAAAGGAAGGTCCAAACTATCAAGATCTCCCCGAGGAAAATCTACATCGTCAGGACCTCACAGGGGAGGTCCTGGACGGTCCAGATGTTCCAAGGGAGGTCCTCGATGGTTCAGATCGTCCGAGGGAGGATCTTGACGGTCAAGATCTACCCGGGGAGGTCATGAACGGCTGAGATAACCTAGGGGAGGTCCTAAGGGAGGTCCTAACGTCACAGACCTCCAGGGAGGTCTGGACGGCCACGATTGCGCAAGGGAGGTCTTGGGCGCTCAGATCTCCTGAGGAGGTCCGGGCGTCCTGCACTCAGCGCCTTTAACTCGCGCACACACTTGGACATGAATAAATGCGCAGGACCATGAGGAGGTCCGCGCGAGGAGGTCTTAAATGCACGCATTAAAGGGTAGATTAAAGGCGCTTAAGACATCCAATGATTACAATGATTGGAACACATGATTAGCGATTAAACATGGAGGATTTACGTCCTAAAACAACAACGACGCCGCCGTTGTGTCCGACAAAACCCGAAAGCAAAAGAAGTGATCTCGCCGGCGATGTAGAGCCGCCGGTGAGGTCCATGATACCGCGGTCCGCAATAACCATGCGCACTCAATGGTCCTCCTCTCAACGGCGGCGACGGCCTTTGAACGCCGGGGCCGAGAGGACAACGAAGGCAAATCTGCCAAACGACAAAATGCAAAAAGGGAGCTCATGCGACATTCAAGCGCTGCCAAAACTTAAGCTCCGCGACATGCATTCAGCGGGTGCCAAGAACTAAAGGACTAACAGGAGGTACAGGAGGTCCTAAGGTCTTTGGGAGGTCGTGGAGGTGATGACCGGAGTTGGGGAAGACAATGAAGCCATGACTCACGGCACCAGCTCAAGCTCACTTTGTCCACCTCTGAAAAATGCCCAAACAAAATAAGTTAGGGTTATTCCAGGAGGTTTGGGGAGCAAGAGTGAGCAAGGTTTGAAAGAGGAGCCACTGAACTCTGAGCTACCGAGAAGCTCCAAGGACTTCAACAATGGCGGCCAAGATGGGAGGTGAGTGAGTTAGGAGCTCACCAAACACCGGTATGACAGGGCTCCAAGTGTGTAAAGGAAGCCAGCGGGAGCTCTCAGTGGACCCTTATAGCCCGAGGTGAAGGTTATGAGTGGGGCTAAGCTCCATGGTGAGCTTAGCCCACGGGTTGGTCCATGGGTGGACAAGACATAAAGGTTGACAAGGGCGGGCTGAGTGGACATGAGGCGGAAGGTCGACCAAAGATTAAATGCGGTCAAGAAAGAGTCATTAAAGGTGTAGAGGCTCAAGCGCAAGATAACTCCACCGCTCAGAGCACGCATGCGCGCCAGAGGAAGGAGAAGAACAGGGGAGGTCCTTATGACCGTTGGATAAGACCTGGGGAGGTCCTAACCATCGGATCTCATTTTCGAACCGTTATGCTTTAAGTGGCTGGGTGGAGGTCCCAGCCACACGATCAAGGATGGGGAGGTCGTGGCCCTCCGATTTCATCGCAAAACGCACGTGAGGAAAGGGACAGAGGTCCAAAGCGTTGGATCTCCATCCAACGGTGTGGACCTCGAGTGAGGACTTAACCGCACGCGATCAAAAGGACATGAGGGGAGGTCATGGCCTTTGGATTTAAATCCAAGGGCACTGACCTGATGGGGAGGTCTGATATGATGCGCAACAGGCAAGGGAGGTCAGGACCGTTAGATTTAGATCTAAGGGTTCCGATCAAAAGAGGTGGAGGTCCTGAGCTTGCGCAACGCACAAGGGAGGTCATGGCCTTTAGATTTAGATCTAAGGGCTACGATCTCACGTGCGCTGGGGAGGTCTGGTGCGCATAAGACAAAGGAGGAGGTCGTGACCGTAGATTTTAATCTAACGGTGCACAACAAAAGATGGGGGAGGTTGTGAGCGCTTGATAACGCAGGGAGGTCGTGAGCTGTTGGATCTGATCCAACGGCTACGACCTTGGTTAGGTGGGAGGTTTGTTTAGTTTAGGTTGAGAGGAGGAGGTCAGGGCCATGGATCTTGGATCCAAGGGCTATGACCTCACGCAGGGAAAGACTGGATCGAGTATGTTGAGGAGGAGGTCGTGGTCATTGGATTTGATCCAACGGCCACGACCTCAACAAATGGGATGACCTCATTGCGATGGTTTAACAAATCGAGGAGGTCTTTGAGGTTTAACACACAGGGGAGGTCATGACCGTGGATCTTTGATCCAACAGTTCTGACTGATGAGGTGGGAAAGCTCGGGCGGTGTTGACCATGAGGAGGTCTGGCGCCCACGTTGACGAGGAGGTCCACGCGGTCCAGAGGACTTGAAGGGGAGGTCTGGGTGCGTTGGTTGAGGGGAGGTCGTGGCCTTTGGATTGGATCCAACGGCTCGACCTCATCAAGGTGGGGAAGGAGGTCGATGGGGTTGGGCCGGACCCGACTTTGCAAAGTGGCTAGCCCAAGGAACAAAGTGTAGGCTTTAAATTTTAGTTTTAACAATGAAACTTAGCAGAATTATTTGAGATAGCAAATGAACTCCAAATTTGATGAAATTTTAACTGGAGCTTGCTGACAATGAGATCAACCTTGCATAAAATTTCCAGAGGTTATTATGCAATGCATTTTTCTCAGGAAATTTGTTAAGGTTGTTTAAAGGATTGTTTTGCCTCCAAAAATTATCAACAAGTGTTATAACTCATGATATTTTTCAGAGGGGTCCCATATCAGTTTTTGGGACCAAGGAAAATATATTCCAAATGTTTGGCACAAGATTTAAGATAATTGGAAAAAGGAATTTGATTTTTGGTCAACAAGAGCTTTGTGTTTTTGGATTACACAACTCTTGGACAAGAATTACATAAGATTTTAGGGTTTTTCAAGATGTGAGAAAAAGTTTTAATTTCTACACATATAATTATACTTGATTAACCCTAATTATACATTTGGGATGTTACAAGGGAGAGGTCGTGACCCTCCGATCATATTTGGGGTGGTCTGAAAAGAACGGGGAGGTCACGGCCAAAGATCTAGACTGGGGAGGTCGCAGCCGTGGGATCTCCATCGCACGGTTGCGAAAAGAAAAGGGGAGGTCGCGCGCCGTAAGGGGATAGGAGGTCGCGGCCGTTGGATCTGCATCCAATGGCGCAGAACTGATGGGGGAGGTCTTGATCGCTGCGCGCGACGCTGACAAGGGATGGGAGGTCGTGGCTATTGGATTTTAATCCAACGGCGCACAACCTAGAAGGGAGGTCGTGGCCATTGGATTTACATCCAAGGGCGCACAACATTGCGGGGAGGTTGTGGGCTTTGCGCACGACACAAAGGAGGTCGTGGCCGCTGGATTTTAATCCAAAGGCGCACAACAGAGAAGGAGGTCAGGACCGTTGGATTTACATCCAAAGGCGCTGAACAGAGGAGGGAGGTCGTGGGCGTTGCGCATGACGCAAATGGAGATCGTGGCCGTTGGATCTCAATCCAAGGGCACACAACAGTGATGGGAGGTCGTGGTGGTTGGATCTCAATCCAACGGCGACGAACAAGGGTAGGAGGTTGTGGCGGTTGCGCACGACGCGGAAAAGAGGTGGGGAGGTCGTGGCTGTTGGATTTTGATCCAACGGCAACGAACAGAGGTAGGAGGTCGTGGCTATTGGATCTTGATCCAACGGCGCACAATAGAGAGGTGGGAGGTGCGGTGTGCGCGCACGACAAAGAAGGGAGGTCGTGGCGGTGGATCTTGATCAACGGCGCTGCGATGGTGGGAGGTCGTGGCGGTTGGATTTTCATCCAACGGAGCACGACATTGAGGGGAGGTCGTGGCTGGTGCGCACGACGCAAAGGAGGTCGTGGCCGTGAGATCTTGATCTGACGGCAACGAGATGAGAGGGGAGGTCATGGCTGGCACGCACGACGCAAAGGAGGTCGTGGCCGTTGATGCTAATCCAACGGAGCACAACCTTGCGCGGAGGTCAGGCCATTAGGCCGATTAATCGAAAAAGGAGGGAGGTCGTGGGCATTGGATGCGGATCCAACGGACACGACCTCGCGCGGAAGGAGGAGCTCGGGCTGAGCTGGGCGCGTGGGTTGTGGCGGAGGTCGTGGCTGTTGGATCTTGATCCAACGGCTACGACCTCGCGTGGAAGGATGAGCGCGGGCTGAGCAGGGGAAGTGGGTTGGGTTCGACCCACTTGGAAAGTGGCTTGGGCCCAAGGAATAGTGCCAGATTTGAATTTAAATTTGAAGGCTGAGGTTGAAGGAATTTTTAGAGGTAGCAAACTAACTCAAAAAATTCCGAAATTTTAACTAGAGCTTCCTGACTCCAGGATTAACCTTACATAAAATTTCCAGAGGTTTTTATGCACTGCATTTTTCTCCAGAAATTCATCAAGGCTGTTCTAGGGTTTGAATTGCCTCCAAAACTTATCAAATAATTTCTAAAAATTATGAAATAATTCAGAGGGGTCACCCATCATCCCTAGAACCAAGGAAAAATATTTCTAGAAGTTTGGCACAGGATTTGTGACAAGTTGAATAAGGGTTTGACTTTAGTCAACAGGAGCTTTGTGTTTTTGAATTTCACAACTCTTGACAAGAATTGTAGGAGAGTTCAAGAGTTTCAAGATGTGAGAAATTTTTTTAATTTCTACATATTTTCTTACATTTGAAACACACACCCATTTATACATTTGGGATGTTACAAAATCTCCCCCTCTTACAGAAATCTCGTCCCGAGATTTGGCTCACTCGGAAAAGAAAGAGGGGTAGTCCGCACGCAGACGATCTTCCCTTTCCCAAGTAGCTTCATCCTCGGAATGGTTCGACCACTGAACTTTAAGGAACTTGATGGAACGATTCCTAGTTCTTCGTTCAGCCTCATCGAGTATGCGAACAGGGTGCTTGCGATAGGTCAAATCTGCCTGGACATCGAGAGTTTCCAACGGAGCTTCCTCAGTTGGAACACGGAGGCACTTCTTCAACTGGGACACATGGAATACATCATGTACCCCCTCAAGTACAGCAGGCAATTCCAACTTATAGGCAATAGCTCCTTTCTTCTCGATGATGCGGTAGGGACCCACATATCGAGGAGCTAACTTGCCCTTGATGCCAAAACGTTGATGGCCCTTCAAAGGAGATACTTTGAGATAAACAAAGTCATTAGGCTCAAAACTCAACTCACGACGGCGGCGATCCGCATAGCTCTTTTGCCTGGATTGAGCTATGCGTAGACGCTCACGAATAAGCTGGACTTGACTCTCGGCCTCATTGATCGAGTCCGGGCCAAAGAAAGGTCTCTCGCCGGTCTCAGACCAATACAACGGGGTTCTGCACTTTCTCTCGTATAAGGCCTCGAAAGGTGCCATGCCGAGACTGGCTTGGAAGCTATTGTTGTAAGAAAACTCGACGAATGGTAAGCAATTCTCCCAATGCTTCCCATAAGAAAGAACACAAGCACAGAGCATGTCCTCCAAAACTTGGTTGACCCTTTCGGTCTGGCCATCAGTTTGGGGATGATATGCTGAGCTGAATGCAAGACGACTTCCCATAGCCTCTTGCAAACTATGCCAAAAACGAGATGTGAATAGAGATCCACGATCCGACACAATCGTCTTCGGCACACTGTGCAAAATCACGATGCGGGCTATGTAGAGATCCGCCAAAAGACCTACCCGAAGGTTAGTCTTGACAGGAAGGAAATGTGCTACCTTAGTCAAATGATCAATGACGACCCAAATGGCATCATTCTTCTTTAGGGATGTGGGTAGACTGGTGATAAAATCCATCCCGATCGAATCCCACTTCCACTCAAGCACTGGCAAAGGCTGAAGCAGGCCTGCGGGACGCTGATGTTTGGCCTTCACCCGACAAGACACGTCGCACTTGGCAACGAACTTCGCAATCTCCCTCTTCATGCGGGTCCACCAAAATCTCTGACGGAGATCCTGATACATCTTCGTGGCCCCGGGATGAATGGACAAAGGAGAATCATGGGCTTCGCGGAGGATCAAGTCCCGCAAATCCATGTACTTTGGAACCACCAGGCGCTGTCCGAACCTCACAACACCAAGCTCATCTTCAGAGAAGCACTTGGCTGTTCCGTTCTTGACATTTTGCCTGATTCGGGTCGCTCCAGCATCCGATTGCTGAGCGGCCTTGATCCGATCCACCAAGGTTGGTTGCACAACCAAGGTAGCGAGGAAACCATGCTCAACCAAACCCAAGTTGAGACGCTGAAATTCCTCCAGAAGGGTGGGCTGATGCTCCTTGAGCAACAATGCATTGCAATGCACTTTACGACTAAGCGCATCGGCAACGACATTAGCCTTGCCTGGATAGTAGTGAATACCCATGTCATAGTCTTTGATCAACTCCAACCATCTCCTTTGCCTGAGGTTCAGATCTGGTTGGGTGAACAAATACTTCAAGCTTTTGTGATCCGAATACACTTCATAACGATTACCGATTAGGTAATATCGCCAAATCTTAAGCGCATGAATCACAGCAGCAAGCTCCAAGTCATGGGTAGGATAGTTGAGTTCATGAGGTCTCAATTGCCTTGATGCATAGGCCACTACATTGCCTTCTTGCATAAGGACACAACTGAGGCCTCGACGAGACGCATCGCAAAAGATATGGAAGCTCCGATGAACATCGGGGAGAACGAGAACGGGAGCGGTGGTCAAACGCTTCTTGAGTACTTGAAAACTTTCCTCACAATCAGCGGACCACAAGAACTTCTTGTCCTTCTTGAGCAACTCAGTCATCGGCTTCGCGATCTTGGAGAAGTTCTTGATAAAGCGACGATAATATCCCGCTAAACCGAGAAAACTCCGCACTTCGGTTACCGAATGGGGCTGACTCCAGGAAAGCACATCGCTGACCTTGTTAGGATCAATGGCTACGCCTCTTGCTGAAAGAACATGGCCCAAGAAGGCCACTTCCTTCAACCAGAACGCGCACTTGCTGAACTTCGCATACAGCTGGTGCTCACGCAGCTTGCCTAAAACAAGCTTCAGATGCTCGGCGTGTTCCTCATCGTTCTTGGAGTAGATAAGAATATCATCGATGAAGACCACGACAAACTTATCCAAATACTCCATAAACACCGAATTCATGAGGTTCATGAACAAGGCAGGAGCATTAGTCAAGCCGAACAACATGACAGTGTACTCGTACAAACCATAATGAGTAGAGAAAGCCATCTTGGGAATATCCTCAGGTCGGATACGAACTTGATGATATCCCACTCTCAAATCAATCTTGGAGAAAACCTGAGCTCCAGATAATTGATCAAAGAGATCGTCGATGCGGGGCAGAGGATACTTGTTCTTTACTGTCACTTCATTAAGCGAACGGTAATCGACGCACATACGCAAAGTACCGTCCTTCTTCTTTACAAAGATTGCTGGACAACCCCACGGAGATGAGCTAGGGCGGATGAAAACCTTCTCTTGAAGCTCACCAAGTTGCTTCTTCAACTCCACCAAACTCATTCGGTGGCATCCGATAAGGCCTCTTTGAAATCGGGGCAGTACCGGGAGCCAACTCGATGACGAACTCGAGGTCTCGAACTGGTGGCATTCCTGGAAGATATTCGGGAAAAACATCCATGAAGTCACATACCGTTGGGACTTCACGAATATCCGGAGCTGGCTTCGCTTCGAGTGCGAAGAGATGTCGGTCCTTCATACTCCTTTGCCTTCCACACGCAGCACATGTAGGGAACATACGACGTGTCGTACTTCCCTCCGGACGCCTTCTCGCGCGCCATGGTGCTAGCTGATGGTACGTCACGTCTCTGTTTGTCAGCACGCATCGTGTTTTTTTTATTAACTAACAATATTTGCAGTGCAGGTGTTCTGCCCTATGACGGATTAGGGGCCTTCCTAGGCGACGCGGACACGCACAACTTCTTTGTGGACGAGGACCCGACACCTCAGCCCACACCCACTGAGGTTCTCTTCGGGTCATAGCTCGCCGGTGCGCCAGTACCCACACAGCTGGCAGTTTTGTCCAGCCCTCCACCTTTTGGCCCTCATCAGACCAGGCCTCCAGACCGTCTTTCCCTCTCAGGGCTGAGACCCTAACACCCAGCGCAGAGGAGGGGGCCCAAGCGAGCCCGTAGGGGAGGACACAGAGGTGGAGTGGGGCGTGGCGACGCAGGAGGGGATGCTGGGGTGCGGTTGGGGGGGGGCTAGTAGGGGGCGGCCCCCTGCACTGGCTTTATTTTTGTTTGTTATGTGATACTTAAATTTTGCACTTAATGTGTGATGCCTGTAATACTTTTGCATTCTTATGTGTACTCGTTCGTACAATACATGTTTGTTCAATGCATATCGACACCTATAGCTTAATGCACGCGACACATGCAAAGCACCAGCTGAGGAGTAGGCGCCGGCATGGTTTGCGGTACCACTTCTTCGAGTATGCAAAGTGGGACCCCGGTTGGACTGGTCCCTCCTTTCGAGGGGAAGGTCTTGCTTCGACGACCCCGGTTGGACTGGTTCCTCGACGTCTGCCATGGTATGTTACTGTACGACGAAGAGGGTTCTTCTTCCTACGGTTTGAAGGGTCAAGTGGTCTTACTTTTGGAGCGTGGGGCGTGCATTTTATAGCCCACGGGGGAGGTTAACAAAGCGGGTAATGTGTTAGCTTGCAGATGACAAGACCAGACGGGTTGGCTGCTTTGCGCAGAGACAAGACCAGACGGGACTGGCTGCTTTACGCAGAGACAAGACCAAAGGAGACTGCCTTGCACTGTGACAAGACCAGACAGGGGCAACTTTGCGTAGTGACAAGACCAACACATGGCAGCTTTGCGTAGTGACAAGACCAAAAGAGACAACCTTGTGCAGTGACAAGACCAGACAGGGCAGCTTTGCGTAGTGATAAGACCAAACGCAGTATCTTTGCGTAGTGACAAGACCTAACGGGGTAGCTTTTCAGTGAGAAGACCAAAGGACAACACTCCATGCCAACCCTTTGGCTTATAAAAGGAGGTGGAAGAGATCTGAGAGAGAACACTACATAACCAAACCTAACACTACACCAGAGCTTGCTTCACCACGCTGGGATAGACAACATGAAGAGGCAATGGGACAAGATCTGCGAACTAGCAAGGGCTGCTGGGGCCTGGGAAGAGCAAGCAAGGGCTACTGCGGCCCGGGTCGAACAAGAGGAGCATGCTAGGATGGCTGCTCTTCATAATGATGCCCCCCGTAGCAGCAACCCCTACTAGAACGTTCCAATAGAGCGTTCACCGCAACATCCACCAGAGGGGGAGACACCGCCCCTCTGTTGGTGTAGGGACCCATGCAAGTTCTTCAAGTCTAAACAGCGGCTGAGCCTGGGCATGCGTTACTAGGGTTGCGCGAACTACTCCAGTAACTATCCCAACCGACATTGGGACATGCGCAACTATCGGCGGCCGGTAAGGACCAGTTACAGTGTGTTCCCCTCCTATTTCTCTTTCAAATTACGCACTAACTACCTCTCCCGTCTATCCGTAGTCCCTGGATCTGCTATGTGGCTACCGCAAATGGATCGACCAAGAGATCCACCCACATGACCAGTGGACTCTCGACTACAAGGAGTGGGATGTCAAAAGGGCTCGTGAGATCAGGAAGGAGGAGCACCGCAATGACGAGCAAAACGAGTGCATACGTCAGGAGATGAAAGCTTATCTCGAGGCGTGCAGGCGTAGGGAGCGCAAGGCTCGCGAGAGGGAGCGCGAGAAAAATAGGAAAATGGCGGCCAAGGCCAAAGAGGCCGGCGAGGAGTTCAACGCTGAGCTAGCAAGGAAGGGAAAATAGCCCCGGTCCATGTAGTAGGTCGGGCAATTCTGTACTAGTCCCCCGTCGAAGGTCAAATATATTTCCATTCCAAAAAGGCGCATATGTATCGTAGGAGTACTTCGGTTTGTTGCATCATGCATGATGATGTTTCTTATCACGTAACCAAACCCTATGTGCCGTGTTATTCCTAGCTTCATTATAAAGTCTATTTTAATTCGCAACATCAAATCTCCTTGTCTTTTCGCATTCAATTCTTTCGTGTTATTCCCAGCTTCATTATCAAGGCATCCAACAACATGTATCACTTATGGGGCAAGGCCTAGAAACATTTTGCAGTTGTTTATGAAGGATATATACGCTGAAGAGTCAAAGGTTATCAATCCACAAAAAGATTTTCAGTCCATATATGTATTTACGCTCAGTTAAAAGGATAGTCTTATATATGGTTCACACATAGATTCTCTACTTTTAAGTTACGGATAGTTCGAGAGGGATTAACTTTTAAATATTTTTTTTAAAAAGATTAAATAATAAAAAACCAGCCTCAGCCTCCTATAGCTGAACCGTTGGGCGACAGGGATGCAGTCGCCTACCGGTTGGGCGACAGAACCTGTCGTCCAACCATTAGCCGACTTCATCTCTGTCGCCCAACGATACAGCTACTATATTGGTGTCGCTTGGCCATTGGGCGATTGGAGTCAGTCGCCCAACGGTTCGGCGACAAAGGTATAATTTTGTAAAAAAAATTCGCAGGTATAATTTTGTAATTTCGAATAAAAATGGATTATTTTAAAAAAATCATTTACTTTGATGCCTCCTCTCTCTTCCTCAGGTCAAGGGTGAAACTCGAGTTTTTTCCCTACCAGTTGAGTGTCCGTGCGACACAACGAAAACATAAATTTTACACGAGATGAGAGGGTGAGGAAGGAGATGGGGACAAGGGAGTGGGTAGAGCAGCGTCGACAGAGCTAAGGACGAGAGCGCGGGGGGGGGGGGAAGGAGAATGTGGCGTGTGGGGCTTTGCCGTAGCCAGAGTGTGACGGGGACGCGTTGTAACATCCCAATTTTTTTGAAGTTTAAAAATCTTTTTGAGTAGTTTAGCTCTGTAAGAAAATTCACCAAGAGTTTATTTGAATTAAAATCAAGCTTAATATGGATTTTCAAAAGCAAAACAATTTAATATGTTTAATCTCAACATCAACTAGGGGCAAAACTATTTTATTTGGATTCTATGTGCTGGGATATATTTTCTAGATTTTTCTATAATTTTTTTGAGTACATTTGCTATTTGCTATTTGCTATTTGCATTCCTGTATTTTCTAAAATGGAAAATGTAATTAAAATCTCAGAAATCCAACCAGGCCGAATCTCTTCAGCCCAGTTTTCCTTTCCCCGCACGAGTCCCACTTCACGGCCCGATCGCTCATTGCCACACCAGCCCACGCGCGAGCGCTCGCTTGCTCTCTCTATCTGGTGGGGCCCTTTGTTAGGTCATCATCATCTTCTTCGCGCGAGCTTGCCTCCGCACGCCATGGTTGTGCTTCAAGCTCATCCGACAACAGTGCATCTAACCATAAAATCTTATCCAAAACGTGTCAAATTGCTTTCTTTATCTCTTTGCACCAGAATCAAAGCAAATCTTATCGCGTAATCGTTTCAACCTCCGACTCTATCTTGAGTCCAAAACAAACACGATTTGGGCGTTTCCTTATTCGGCACGATCCCGGGGTATAATAGGTGCCCTCGGGTTCGCCTTTCTCCCCACAACCCGAACCCCCCAAGTCCCCACACCTCTAGAGCTCTAGCACCGGCGTGATCGAGAAATTAGGGTTTTGAAGCCGCAAGACAAAAACTCATATTCCGTCGATGTCGATCATGCTCCACCTCCTCAGACTACGCCATTGTCATCCACGTCGCTCGGACAACCTCGTGCACCCCTCCATTACCCTGGAGCGTCGTTGGTGTTAATCCTCGACAAAGTCCGTACTTCGTTCTCTGGTCCGACGCCAATTTCGGCCAACTCTGACGACCACCAGTGCCAATACTAGTAACACTAGGTTCGCAATAACCTCCCTGACCCATTGCGCACCTTCGCCACCGTCGTTCACCATTGTCACCAGATGTCGAAAGTGTCACTGGAAAGATGACATCATCCGATGACGTGGCGTCCACGTGTGTCGCCGAGTCAGCATCCCAGCCCATGTGTTGCTTGTGTGGCATCCCTATTAGCCGCCACGTAAGTGTATGTGTGGTACACCGAGCCCTAACCCCAAATCCAACCTTGTGTAGACCCACTCCACGTACACCGAGTCTCTAATGTGTGGGTCCCACATGTCAGGAGGAATTTCAATTTTCTTTTCCTTTTTCTTTTTAGCGGATATTCCTTCACTAACGTCAGCTTGCGTCATATTCCAGATTTTTCAATAGAAAAATAATTCGAAATATTCCAAAAATTCCAATTTTGTCTTTTTCTTTAGATTAGATATTCTAGAAGCCATATATTCTTCATCTGAACTCCGATTGAGCTCATTCAAATATATAAATTCATATAAATTCAAGATCTATCGTCTTGAGATTTTTATTTGATTTTTTGGAGTTTGTTTTATCTCTGTTTTGTATTTATTTAGTTTATTTACCTTGTTTGCGAGTAGACGTAGATACTTCGGGGAATTTTGAGCAAGGAGGAGTGCACAAAGATCAAGACCAATCCCAAGATTTATTCCAAGGAAAGTCATGGTCTTTTGATCATATTGAACCTATGATTTCAAAAGTACATTGTTTTATACAATTGCATGCTATCTTTATATCAATTGTTTTGGGATTAGCTATTACCTGTTGTCATTATGTCTTCATTGATTATTTGAATGCCATGAATCATTGTCACCATAGCATGGATAATTTTAGTTGGACATATTTGTATCACCAACATGGGTATCGTACAGATGCTTAGTTCAGCTTAGTTACGATGGATTCATTATCACATGTGTCATAATGATTAATCTTGACTTAATGAAATATGGAATCGTGGTGGTTAGCCGATGTTGTTAAAATTTGTGTACCATGACAGGGTATGTCATTGGTCTTGGTTAAACAAAATGATTTCCACTCGGGCAAGTGGTTGAGCAGTGAGGTTGTGGATTTAACACGTCGTGGGTTTGTGGTAAACTCGCTTGAGTAAATTGTCAAGGACTTAATCTTGTGCGCCATTGAACTGGGCCAATCGTACAACCACATGCCTGATGGGACGGGCCTAACTTAGTAAGTCATGGATTTTTGACATTGACTACTCAGATAGTATATGGGTGGAGGTGTGTACCTGGTTTAAGGTCACATCGATGGTCGGTTTGCCGCTTCTAGGTCCAACGGTGTGCATCAAACCAACGATGAGGTTGGGGTGACAATATGCACAACGGGAGAGTTGTAACACCCCGACCTGGGAGGTCTCTAAGCCTAGCTGCAACAGGACCCAGGAGGTCCTGTCGCGGCTAAACCAGGAGGTCTCCAAGTCTGGGCAACGACCTGACCAGAGGCTCACCCAAGAGGTCCTCCAAGTCCTCCCGGAAAGTCCAGCAGGACCTCCTAGGAGGTCCAGCAGGACCTCTCGGAAGTCCTCCAGGACCGCCCAGAAGGTCCGGTAGGACCGCCTGGAGGTCCTGGGAGAGTCCCTAAGGAGGTCGTGGAACCAAGGGGCACCCCAAAGACCTCCCACGGCTAACCTAGGGGAGGTCGTGGGGAACTGAGGTCTCCTCAAGACCTCCCACGACCAACTAGAGGAGGTCGTGGAGGGCCGAGACATGATTTCACTCTGCAGACCGTGGACACGGCTATTCGAATAGTTTTCACTCTGCAAAGGTTGTACACTTTACCCACATGACATGATTTCTCTAGTTTGTCCGGCATTCGTCAATGCCACCTCTCACTGCCGAAGGTGAGAGGTCTAGAGCTCATGACAAGGCCTTTACAATGCATTATTCCACCACAGTCCCTCCTCGCTAAGGATTTGCTTCCTTTGGATGGAAACCCACCGGAAAAGCCCCCTCTTGCGCCAGTGGGAAACATAGGTTATGAAAGACCATAGGCCATAGAAGACCTCCCACACATCCAAGTGGAACAACTGTGGTAGAGCTTTGCAAATTAGTTGGCCAGGTCCCACGCCCCATTCTAGAGACATGTGGTTGTACAGTGAGGCATAGCCCATTATAGGCCTAGCAAAGGATCGCTCAAAGGCCGGTCCTCAATTGACTTGGACAACCACCACAAACCCCTGGACCTCAACCTTACCCAGGATTGAGTCCGTGCATAAACATTGCACCAGCCAAGCAAACCACTTCGCCCAAGTCCAAATCCATTTTCCTTTCATTTGCTTTTCAAAAGCATTTATAAGCTTCCATGACAACCCAATGCCATGGCTTAAAACCTTTAAATAGCAGTTGGTCATGTTGGTAAAATTTCCCCAAATCAAAATTTTGGTCTAGCAAGACTAAGCACACCTTTTTCAAATGCATCTGGTTCTCACTATTGCAAAAACCAGATTTTTATCTAAGGTGACAATAGATGGGGTTCAATGTCGACAGTGGCTGTACAATGGAAATTAGGCATAGCTACCATCTTAAAAACATGTATTGAAATAACTTAGTAAAGTAAGCATGCATAAACCTTTGAAACAGAACATAGTAATTTGAAGTAATGGGTGCAACATGGTCAAGGGTGTAACTTGCCTCCTGCTTGAAAGCTTTACAGATCCCTTGCTTCACACAGCTCGGGCTCACCAGAGACGTCGAGGTCTACACGTTTAAAACAGCTCAAGATCAAATAAAGACTAGAAACGGATTCAAATGAACTCCAAATAGACATCAAACAAAAACCATAGAAGAGCTTGGCAGTTTGGAAGAGGTGCAACGGCTTGGAGGAGGTCCAGAGAGGTGGTCGAGGGAGGTCTGGAGGTTTGAGGGAGGTCTAGAGAACAAGCTGTGGGAGCCAGAGAGCTAAAATGAGGAAAAGGCAAAGGAAGAGAGCTTGCCCAAGCTTATAAAGCTAGAGTTGGTGGGAGGTCCAAGGCACACGGGGTCAAGAGTAGGTGAGGAAAAGATGGCAGTTAGTACAAGAAGTGACACAAAGATAGCATTCTTTGCAAAAGGATTTGTAGTATTTAATGCGACACAACAGGCATTAAATGATTTGAGGACTTCCAAGTGCAAAGGACATGGTCCAAGGATAAAGAAGGAGGAGTGTGACTGCCAAATGAGGCCAGTCAAAATGTAAGGGGAGGTCCTGCGGAGACTTTGAGGAGGTCCCGCAAAGGTCAAGGGAGGTCCTCACCGGAGGTCCAGAGACACAACAATGAGGAGGTCCAAAATACCTTTTCACGGGAGGTCCGAAGGTCAAGATCAAGAGCAACAGGGAGGCCCTGACGGTTAGATCTCCAAAACGAGATCCCAATGGTCAAGATTGAGAGTAAGGGGAGGTCCCGATGGTCAGATCCACAAGGGGAAGTCCTGACGGTCAGATCCTCAAGGGGAAGGTCTGAACGGTTAAGATCTCCAAAGTGGAGGTCTGAACGGTTAAGATCTCCAAAGGGGAGGTCTTAATGGTCAGATCTAACAAAGAGGAGGTCTAGATAGTTAAGATCTCCGAGGGGGAGGTCTTAATGGCCAGATCTAACAACGGGGGAGGTCTGGACGGTTAAGATTTCCAAAGGGGAGGTCTTAATGGCCAAATCTAACAAGGGGGAGGTTTGGACGGTTAAGATCCCCAAAGGGGAGATCTTAACGGCCAGATCTAACAAGGGGGAGGTCTGGATGGTTAAGATCTCCAAAGGGGAGGTCTTAACGGCCAGATCTAACAAGGGGGAGTGAGCGATAGCGAGATAAGAAGCGGGAGAAGCGGGAGCCATTGGATTGCAATCGAACGGACCAAAGTGATTGGGCCGTTCGGACCTTCCAAAGCAAGTGCTAGATCTCAGCCCTTGAACTGGATCGGATGGTCTAAAATGGTTGGGATGTTCAGACCGACTGAACGCCTCTGCAGATCGGACCGTCCAGCACAGATCTGAGGGCTCAGAGAGGGTGGGACGTTCGGACCATTCGAACGTCTCAACAAGATCAAACCGTCCAACTCAAATCGAACGGTACACAAGCGATAGAGGTTTGGATCAAGCGAAAGGCTTGAACGGACGCGAGGGAGGTCCAAGTGAACGTAGGGGAGGTCCTAGAGGATATGGAGAGGTCCTGAAGGACACGGGGAGGTCCAAATAAGTGAGGAGGAGACTTAGGCCTAGGGAGGTCTAAGCTAGAGGAGCATCGAAGAGGGAAGGTCTGGTCCAGGGGAGGTCCAAGCACTTGAGAGGCCTAGACTCAAGGAGGTCTGGACCAGAGAAGGACAAAACAAAGGAGGTCTGGACCCTTGGATCCAAACAAAGGAGAGGTCTGGACCATTAGATCCGGACGAAGGGTGGCCTAGACGGAGGGGTTTCAAGGGGAGAGGGATCCAACGGAGGAGATTCACAGAAAGTGGTCCATAGGAGGTATTGACGGTCAGGATAAACTCAAAGGTGATCCCGATGATCAAAAGGATATCAAGGAGATCTTGACGGTCAAGACCAACACGGGGAAGGTCTCAACGGTCAAGATGAAGCCAAAGGAGGTCCTTACGGACCCGGGGAGGTCCAAATGAGGTTCAGATGGCCACGGAGAGGTCCAAAGAACTGAGAAGGATTGAAGTGAACCCAAAAGGGGTTCCAATGAACAAGGAAAGATTCCAATGAACCTAAAGAGGTTCAAATGAGTAAGGAATGGAAGGAGGTTAAACGGGAAAGAGATTCAGAGGGTGAGGATTCACTTCGAGGTAGAATTTCAAATATCAAGGATGGTTGAAACGAAACTGAGTTGGAACACCTCGAGGTGGTTGTGACCCAAACAAAAGGGAAGGGTCAAAACCACAGAGATGGTCTAGTCCCCAGAGGAGGACTAGCTACAAGGGAAATCTAAACTTCAAAGGATGTCTAAATTTACAAAGATGGGTCTAAACCTCGCAGAAGGTCTAAACTACAACAAGGAAGTCCTGATCAAAAGGGTGATATGGACCCAAAGGGTAATCGTTACAACAGATCATGAAGATGACCATTAGAGTGGTCAGAGTCGAGGGGAGATCTCAATAGAGAGGGATTTCCAAAGAAAAGGGGAGATCCGAATGGACAAGAAGAAGAAGAACACCAGAGGCCAACAGAAGGGGAGGTCTGGACATAAAAGAAAGTCCAAACAGGATGGAGGAAAGGAGATCCTACCAAGAAAAAGGAGAGATAGCTCCAGAGAGCTCGAGTAAAACCCAAAAGAACCAAATTTTGGATTAGTTGAAGTTTAGCTTAGTCACTTTAAACATTTGAATTTCTAAAAATATCAGGTTAAGCTTTGAATTCTCATCAAAACAAAATGGTTCTTTTTATTTTGAAAATTTTCAAAAAGGCTCAGAAAACTAGGATGTTATAAGAGTCAATTGTTGAGACGAAATTTTTGAAAGGTTTTGTTATGATTGGTGATCGCTACACTGGTTATATCTTGTGGGTAAAGTGTACAACCTCTACAGAGTGTTAATTGATCAATTCAAATAGCCGTATCCTCGGTTATGGACATGTCTGGGGATTTCACACGAAAGATAGAGTTTCTTTATAAAATGAGTCGAAGTGCGAATGGGAAGTTCAGTTGATGAATATAATGTTTGTTGGTGAATGGGTAATTCACTTGGTGGTTTATCTTGGGAAGTGAATGGGTAGTTCACTAGTTGTTTCAAAGAAATTTTTTACTTATTTATTATTCTTTTCAATCGTGCTTTTCAATCTATTTGTTGTATTTATCATCAATGTTGCTTTATGCAAAAGAACCATACAGCTAATCTTTGTTCAAGCCCTGCATGAGTACTATTTGCATACATTTCCCTACGACTTGTTGAGTGCTTTATGTACTCACGACTTTACGCTATTGTTGCTGAGTTGAAGAATACCAAGCTGCTCAAGAGTTTTTCGCCAAGGAGTACCATGAATGCTTTGCGGATTAGGATGCGTTCTCCACTCGATTGTCTGTGGGCATCTTGATTGGCCTTTTTCAAATTTTTCGTTCCGCTGTGAGAGTTTATTTGTTTCTTTAACCCTACGTGGCAAGTTAAGTAAACGTTGACCATAAGGTCCAGTTAATAATTCTATTTGTTACTTTGAAATCTTTTTAGTTAAATCGAATAAATTGATGGTATTTCATCACTGTTTCCTATGTGAGCTAGCTACTGACCTGGGACTAGTTCAGAATACACAGAGGGTTCCTGAATCGTATTTCTGGATCCCGACAGAGGTGGTATCAGATCCATATTGATTGTAGAACGCAACCTTAGTGAGCATAGTTGTTTTAGCCGAAAGTTTCAAAACTTATTTTCTAAAGAAAATCAACTGAATTTGATTTAAGTGGTTATTCTTTTCTCTTCTCTTCTATTCTTTTCGCATCTCAGTCTATCCTATTCTTATCCTAGTCTATTCTTTTCTTGTCTTGTTCTAGATATCTTGTCCCTTTTCTTTGCTGAACTTTGTTTTGTAATCTTAAATTGACCGTTGTGGATATCATGAGGATATGCTCATGATCTTAGGATGATGTTACAATTGGCAATGCCATTAACGGTTTGTCGAAGCACGCGTTTTCGTCGAAGTTTGGAATGCTGTCAGGTCGAGTGCGGTTAGACCGGCGTTGGGCGCGCGGTCAGACCGACTTGTAAATGGCGGTCAGACTGGCTAGTGGTTAGACCGGCCATTGAATGGCAGTCTGACTGATTTTGCTATTGTTCATCAGCCAAAAGTGACGATGAGTGTTGGGTTAGGTCAAGTTCATGGGTTTCAGTGCATGTGTTAGACCATGTGGATAGGTCTAGTTTATTTTAGTTGATGAATAATTGACAATGTTGAGTACTGATGATTATTTGAGGCGTGTGGCGTGTGTGGACTAATGTCGGTCAAGTTGGGAAAAACTTGTGCCAGGAAAAGATGGTGTTTTGGTCTTTGCATGTGCAGAGTGACCCGGAGATGATCGTAGTCTACGGCGGTGACCGGGAGATGGCTTGGTGCAAAGTCATGGTCTAGAGGGTCGAGGATGCTAGAGGAGACGGTCGAGCTCGAGTTGGAGCACATGGAGATCAAAGATGAATGATGCGTGTTGGAGCTATGGACGTGCGGTCCGTAGGCTGTGACACATGATAGTTTTGGGGTGTCCAAACTTGGAAGGCTAAGAAAAATTAGGAAACTAGAATTTTGGGCTGTTCAAGCTGTACATGTATTGTGCAGCGGGTCTACACGTTCTGGAGTCCTAGATCTAATCCGTGAGGTTCATGCCGTGTGTGACTAGGACACGGTTTAGTTCCTGAGTATAAGTACTGCAGGGGTGCGCGTGGTCGGGGAGTCAGGGCGGCGGCAGGAAAGAAACAGAGGAGCCACGTTTTGAAGCTAGGGACGGCGGCTGGAACCACGCGGCAGGGTGATTAGGTGCTCTCGGCTGGAGGCAATAGAGGGTTTTCTATTTTGGTCATCATGAGTATGTTCTATCGATAAAGTCTTGCATTGAGTTGAAGAAAACAGCGATGATGGCTTTGGCTGCCGTGAGATGAGGCTATGGCAGCTGTGGCTTTTGCATGCTTGCAAGAGAATATAAAAATCAATCTTGGAGATGCTAGCTACATGAGGTGACATGCATGCTGTTATTTCCATATGAGCTTTTGATTGTGGTTTTCTTGCGCGTAAAACGAGAGATCAAATTGAGTCTCTCTTGCTGTGCATGACATACACACGTTTTGCTGTTTCCAGAAGATTGCGGCGCTGCTTTGGCGGCTTAGTGTTTTTCAGCTGTGCATGCTTTTTCTAGCGTTCGCTTCTTCTGGTTGTGCTACACGAGAAGCAAAGATTGCTGCGGTTTTGTTCGTGCGAAGGAACAGTGATCTGTAGCGGGCGACAAGATAAGAGGTTCGGTTGTTGAGTTCTGTCAGATCCACACTGGCCTTGATTGTTGATCTTGATGTGGTTTTGGCGGTAGAATTCTTCTTCGTGAGAGAGAATTCGGGTGCGAAAAATCTTATACAATCATTCACCCCCCCCTCTGATTGTCATTAACGATCCTGCAAGTGGTATCAGAGCAAGGTTGCTATGGCGTCAGAGAGGTATGTGAATCGTCTTCCCATGTTAGATGGTACTAATTTGCTTTTTTGGAAGTGTCGCATGCAAGCCTACATTGAGGTTCAAGGTAATGACATTTGGAAAAAGGTTTCTTGCCCTTATGAGGTTCCTGCTACTGTTACTAATTTAAATAAAGCAGATGTTGATTTAAATGCTCAAGTTCGTAACTTGTTGTTTCAAGGAATCTCTCGCAAAGAGTTTGATCGTGTAGCTCATATTAGCTCTGCCCACTTAATATGGAAGACTCTTTGTGATTATCATGAGGGAACTACTAAAATCAAGAAAGTGCGTAAGAATCTTTATCAAAAAGAGTATTATGATTTTGCTATGAAGCCTGGTGAATCTATCGATGATCTTTTTGCTCGTTTTGAAAAGATACTAAGTAATTTGTGTGGTGTTGGTGTTATTTCAACTGATGAAGATAATGCGACTAAGATATTGAGGTCTTTAGGGTCTGAGTGGTTGATTGTTGTCACAACTATCAATCAAACTATCGATCTAGATACTTTAACCATGGATGATCTTTACTCTAGATTGAAAACCTATGAGATGGAAGCTGTGCCATCTAAGATTGATATATCTTCACCTTTAGCACTTGTAACTAACCCCATGCAGGCTACTTCTTCGAGTTCTTGTCTTGTGTCTGCTTTGTCTTCTTCTTCAGATGAACAATTAGAGGAGATTTTAGAAGAGCAGCTTGTACTCATCTCCAACAGGGTGACCAAGGCAATTAACAACATCAGATCAAGGCGGAGAGGTGATCCAATCAGATGCTATGAATGTGGTGAACTAAACCACATAAAGATAAATTGTCCCAAACTGAGGAAAGAGGAGGTCAAAGATGATAAAGTACCAACTCGATGCTCTAAATTCAAGATTGACGTAAGCAAGAAGTACAATGATCGTAAGGCAGTCAAAAAGTTACTCTCAGCACTTGATGAGATCGATTTAAGTGATGTTGATTCTGGAAGCGACAATGAAGACAATGGCAAGAAGGCAAAGGAGGTGGATTTCACAAGGATGTGTTTTATGGCAAGCAGTAAGGAGCTTAACAATGATGATCTCTACAGTGATCCTGATGAGGTAAAACCCTCTTATACAGATTTATCTCGTGCTGTGCTTAGGTTGACCGATGAGCTTGAAAAGTATAAAAAGAAAATAAAGAAACATGATATTGTTGTTGAGAACTTAAATTCTGAAATTAATAGACTTAAAGCTTCTATTCCTGATGATGAATCTTGTGAATGTTGCCAAGTTTTATTTTCCGAATTGGAGGTTGCTAAGTCTATACATACTAAATTTGATGAGTTAAGACTAGCACATGACTCTTGTGATGAAAAGTTAAAACTTGCATATGATGAAATTGAAAAGCTCAAGTCTAGTTCTACTTGTTTAGAGTCAAGTATGTCAAATGGTCAAACTAAAACTTGCTCTAATTGTGAATTGTTAGAAGCTAGACTCAATATTTCTCAGGAAACAATTCAACAGATGCTTTATCATGAGATAGCTTCTTACTCTAACTGTCCTAAACTTACAATAGAGATAGAAGCTTTAACTAGACAACTAAATGAGTTTGCTGAAAAAGAAAGATTGACTCAGTCTAGTGCTTCTAAGAAAACTGTGAATGAATCTGTTAAGTGCACAACTTGTCCTATTTTAGCTAAAGAAAATGAGTATCTTATGGACACTTTAGAGAGATTTTCCTTTGGCAAGAAAATTTTGAATATGATTCTAGACAAGT
Organism: Phyllostachys edulis; assembly: GCA_036346405.1. Classification (NCBI taxonomy): domain Eukaryota; kingdom Viridiplantae; phylum Streptophyta; class Magnoliopsida; order Poales; family Poaceae; genus Phyllostachys; species Phyllostachys edulis. The sequence goes on along the minus strand of CM070547.1, from coordinate 54,626,817 downwards.
CTAAACTGAGTGTCAAAAACATTGGTCTAGGATTTAATGCTACTAATTATGCCAAGAATAATCCACCTAAAATAGTTAAGGCCATTGGAAGTGGGTTAATTGAAACAAAAAGTGAGCCTCATAAAACTGTGTTTAAATCTGCTGGTTTTGTGTAAAGCTCTTCTGCTAATGCTGTAGGTGCTAGCACATCATCTCAAAAGAATTCTAATTATGTTAAATCTCATTGCACCTATTGTGGTAGAGATGGGCACTTGCATGAATTTTGCTTTAGGCGTGTTAAGAAAGAGAAAAAGGAAAGATTGAATGCATTAAAACAAAAACGTGCATCCACTTTTGTTGTTCCTAAAACTAATGCGAAAGCTAGGTTTTTAGAGAACTTTTATGATGATTTTAAATCTGGTTCATGTGCTGGTTTGGGTTATCATTCAAATAAATCTCGTTCAGCGTTGCCTGCATTTCAAGGGGGCAGCTAGACAGACCTCTTTTTGGCGTTCTGATCGCTCACGCACACATGGTTCTTGTTCTAGTTTTGTTTCTCCTGTTCATCGTGTATCTCAGTATTGGATCCCTAAATCTTATCTCACTAACCCCAGTACTGTGAGACCGATGTTTCCTGTGTTGTAAGAACAACTGACATGGTTGAAGAACATGAGCTTGATTTGGTTCCAGTCTTTTACATCATTGCTTGATTGGATCACTTGATGGTTCTTCATTTTCTTTGATGGCTTCCAAGAGATTTCATTTTATAAGAGACCATGTGGAAAGGGTGTTGTTGCTCTTCACCTTGTTGAGTTTCAGTTCCTGTTTCTTTCTCAAAACTGTTTGATTCTGCATGATCTGCTATTTTGCGAAATGAGTTGGGTGTGTTGCATCCTATGGGCTTATTCTGAGGGGGAGCTTGTTTCTAAAAGTTCAGAAGTTTTGTTGATTCTTGTAAATCAAATTATCAAGTCCAAACCATTGCAATCAAATGAGTTGTAGAGCTTTCTTTATCATATTTATTCATGTGCCGTGTAGCTTTGATCATGACTAGTTTTAATTAACTTACTACATTAGAACTAAAGCATGACATGGCTAAAAACCTTGACTAGATTGATTATTGTTATCACTTGGAGATGTCCATAGAAAAGGATGAGCTTGTTTATGAGTCTTATTTTAAATCTTGGATTTGCAGCAAGTATGTCTCTCATTGCAATCCTGTTATGCTCACTCAATTTGGCATGTTATATATATATATATATATATATATATATATATATATATATATATATATATATATAAAATAAAGGGTTGAGAAAAGGAAAATGAAAAGATGTATGCTTCAAGCATGCCATACATAGCTGTGTATTCAAAAGAACAAAAATATGCACACAAAAGTGCTCAAATGAAAAGAAGTATGCTTCAAGCATGCTATACGTAGCTATGTATCTTCAAAAGGAAAAATATGCACACAAAAGTGCTTAAGTGAAAAGAAGTATGCTACAAGCATGCCATCCTTGAAAAGAAGTATGCTACAAGCATGCCACATGCAAATAAGAATTGACAGTGAAGTAGTAGGTTGTTGCTTAAGACTGCTAGCTCATCTAGATTTAAAGTTTGACTCACTGTTAGACTTTAACTTTTTGGTGATATCTCTTTGTGGTGTTTATAATCTGTTTAGCCATTGTTTGAGATGCCTGTCATGAATTTAAATCGCATAATCATTCTAAAAGACTTGTTTTTGACATTGCTATATGGTATATAACTTTATATGATCTAGATAGCTCTACTCAAAAAGATGGCTTGGTTAATTTACTAAATCAATGCGAAGTGACTTGGATAATCTACAAAGCTTCTTGATTTTTACTCTCCTTACTCCCTTGTTTTAGAATTATTCTTTCTCTGAAGTTCTTGATGATTACATTGCCAAAGGGGGAGAAAAATCGGAGAATTTGAAAAAAATTGGAGAAATTTGCTTTCCTTGTGTTGAGGGGGAGTTTTTCAGCTCCTTGTGTTGAGGGGGAGTTTTTCAGCTGTGGTTTTGAAGTTTGTTTTGCAGCTTTGAAACTTTCTTTTTGCAAATTTCTTTTCTTTCAAAATTCAACTCACAATTTTGAAGTATTGTCAATGTATTCATCAAGGGGGAGATTGTTAGACCATGTGGATAGGTCAAGTTTATTTTAGTTGATGAATAATTGACAAAGTTGAGTACTAATGATTATTTGAGGCGTGTGGCGTGTGTGGACTAATATCGGTCAAGTTGGAAAAAACTTGTGCCAGGAAAAGATGGTGTTTTGGTCTTTGCACGTGTAGGGTGACTCAGAGACGATCGTGGTCTACGACGGTGACCGGGAGATGGCTTGGTGCGAAGTCATGGTCCAGAGGGTCGAGGATGCTGGAGGAGACGGTCGAGCTCGAGTTGGAGCGCATGGAGATCAAAGATGAATGATGTGTGTTGGAGCTACGGAGGTGCGGTCCGAAGGCTGCGACACATGATAGTTTTGGGGTGTCCAAACTTGGAAGGCTAAGAGAAATTAGGAAACTAGAATTTTGGGCTGTTCAAGCTGTACATGTATTGTGCAGCGGGTCTACACGTTCTGGAGTCCTAGATCTAATCCGTGAGGTTCATGCCGTGTGTGACTAGGACACGGTTTAGTTCCTGAGTATAAGTACTGCAGGGGTGCGCGTGGTCAGGGAGTCAGGGCGGTGGTAGGAAAGAAATAGAGGAGCCACATTTTGAAGCTAGGGCCGGCGGCTGGAACCACGTGGCAGGGTGATTAGGTGCTCTCGGCTGGAGGCAATAGAGGGTTTTCTATTTTGGTCATCGTGAGTATGTCCTATCGATAAAGTCTTGCATTGAGTTGAAGAAAACAACGATGATGGCTTTGGCTGCCGTGAGATGAGGCTATGGCAGCTGTGGCTTTTGCATGCTTGCAAGAGAATATAAAAATCAATCTTGGAGATGCTAGCTACATGAGGTGACATGCATGTTGTTATTTCCATATGAGCTTTTGATTGTGGTTTTTGCTGTGCGTAAGAACAGAGATCAAATCGAGTCTCTCTTGCTGTGCGCGACATACACACGTTTTGCTGTTTCCAGAAGATTGCGGCGCTGCTTTGGCGGCTTAGTGTTTTTCAGCCGTGCATGATTTTTCTAGCGCTCGCTTCTTCTGGCTGTGCTACATGAGAAGCAAAGATTGCTGCGGTTTTTGTTCGTGCGAAGGAACAGTGATCTATAGCGGGCGACAAGATAAGAGGTTTGGCTGTTGAGTTCCTGTGCAGTCCACACGGCGCAGTTGTTGATGCGGTGTAGTTTTGGCAGCGGTAGAATTCTTGTTCGTGAGAGAGAATTCGGGTGCAAAAAATCTTATACAATCATTCACCCCCTCTCTGCTTGCCATTAACGATCCTACAATATGTGTTGCATGATGCATGTTTTGACTAACGTGGGTCAAGTTGTGAAGAACTTATTCCCAGAATCGATTTCTTAGTCTGTTGTTATGTAGGTTGCTTTGAGGTCAATGACGGTCAACAGCGAGGATGATCGGGACTAAGCTTGGAGAGCTGAGGTCCAGAACGATCAGGGATGCCAGGTGAGGTCAATGGAGTCAAGCATGGCGCAAAAGGGACAAAGGTGACCGAGCAGGCGATTCGGTCGACGGAGTTGGATCGAGCGGTGCGGGGTCGGTGCAAGTGCCATGATGGTTTCGGTGGGAGCCGGATGGGAGAGACTTGCTGACATGATGAGAGCCGTTAGATCAACCTACACGTGGCGAAGCATGGAAGTGCTTAACGAAGATGGGACTCGGTCTTTACAAAAAGATCGAGAAGGGTATTTTGGTAATTTTACCAAATACCGCCTTAGTGACCTTTTGCCAATCCGCGGCGCAAGATGGCGCAAGGTGAAGCGGATTAGGTCAAGAGAAGATGAAGACGGCGCTTTAAAATACGTGCGTGTGTGACCCATTTGTGTGTGGGCTTAACGGGGGCCCATTAGGGTTTACTCTTCTAGAAGGTCTAGGCCTCCACTATAAATAGAGGAGGGAGGTGGCTGCACCCCCTTTAACCCTTTCATTTATTTTTGAAACCCTAGTTTGCTTAGGGAGAGGATAGTTGGAGGTTAGGGTTCTAGAGAGTTGGATTTGATTTCGTGCTCATGTATTGAGTCTTTATCCTCCTTGATGGAGTGGCTGTAAACCAATACCATATCAAAATCAATCCAAGGAAAGATTCCTCAAGATGAGTCTATTTGCTTTCCTTCTCTCTATTTGGTGATTTTGAGTCTTTCTTTGATCCGCGAGTTTTTGCTTGGTTTCTTGCCTTGATCTAACTTGCTATGACCTGTGGGAACTCATCTAGGATCATCTTGATCATCATTCACCCACGAGCAAGTCTTTAGATCATATTTCGTTTTTTGACTCGGTTTTGGATTGTCCTATTAATTTATTTAGATGGTTCGAGTGTATCGTGACCAAAGAGAAGATTGGCCTGGAGTTCTTCTGTGCTTGTTGCAGAGTTTGGGAACAAGCAGGAGTGCAACTTACTTCACTAAGGAAAAGAAAGTGAAGGGGCACATAATTGGATTCGAGACAAGAGTGTATTTCATCATGAGGATTGGAAGCCACATTCGTCATCACAGCATGACGTACCACAATGAGCTCGAGGACATGTCAGCAATCCAGGTTGCCCGTAAAGCTGTTCGAAGGATTTGCATATTGCATCAGATCAATTTGTCCAAGTTGGTTCGGAAGTATGTAATGCAAGTAGCATTAGTACCAGCTGTTCCTAGATTGGAAGAAGAGTTGGAAGAATCCTCAGTTCCATCTCTAGTTCGATTGCCGTCACCTACTCCACCCAGTCCAGAAGAAAGGCGTCGAATCACCGGTAATCGTCAAGAGTATCTTCGTCGCTTCGTTCCAGTCGTTCGTCCAGAGTGTACTAGTAGTTTGCAACTCATGGGTGTTCTACAGTGATTCTAAGCCAGAAGTTGAAGAGTCTTTGTTCTCTAGCCCGGAATGGGAGCCGTCCTATTAGAGTCTTTACTAGCGTTTTTAAATCGTTGTTGCAATAGGTTTTTATTTAGGTTGTGTGTAATTGGGATATGCAGTTTTGCTGTCAAGTATTATGTTGCAGTCACACTAAGGCTTTAATTTGAAGAGTTTATCATTTCTTCATAGCATTCCAGCTATGCCTTCTTTGTCTTTTGTCTTTGGGTATAATATATTTCCGCTAATTAAGTTGTTTCTATCTTCTCTGTCTTGTTCTATCTTATCTATTGTGCTGTTCCCTCTCATCTACATTGCTTTGCTATCTTACCTACTAAAACTGGTGGAGAATCATCGCAGATGGTTGACACTAGTAACACATCAAGCCGTACTCAGTCAGATGATGCCAACGCCAATGTCAATGCTAGTGGCCAGGCACCAGCCCCTGGAGCCGTAAATCCAAACATGGCACAACTTCTAGCAGCACAGACTCAATTCATGACTGCAATGATGCAAAATATGAACAATGTGATGAGTTGGCAAAGTCAGATCGTCGCTGCAATAGTCAACTTGTTGAATCAAAATAACCAAAATAATCAAGCAGTAGTTGTTCTGCCACCAGCTCATCAACATTCCAAGTTATCAGAGTACATGAGGACTCGCCCGCATATGTTTTCTCATTCCTCAGAACCTTTGAATGCGGAGGATTGGCTTCGATCTGTTGAGAAAAAGCTCGCCATTGCCCAATGAAATGATTGTGAGAAGTTCTTTATGCTTCACATCAGTTGGAAGGTACAACCACAGATTGGTAGGAGAACTACATTGCCGCTTATGAGAATTCGCAAGTTATTTCTTGGGAGGAATTTTCAACGGCTTTTCGTCAAGCTCATGTTCTAGATGGTATTGTGGAAATGAAGAAGAATGAATTTCGTGATCTATAGCAAGAAAACATGTCTTTGGGTGAATATCTCAACAAGTTCACTCAACTTTCTTGCTATGCTCCAAAAGATGTTGCTACAGATAATGCACGTCAGAAGCGATTCAAGCGTGGACTTAATCCCGGTTTGAAAGTGCAAGTTGTTGGAAATGATTGTGTGGATTTTCAGCATATGGTGGATAAATCTGGACTCATAGAAGATTCTCGTCGTGAGTTGGACGAATCTCGCAGAAGGAAGATGATACAACATGGAGTTCATCAGAATCAACTACAGAGAGCCAGAACCAATGCAGATTAGCCTTTTTGTCCTAATAATTCATCTACTGGTTTCAGAATGCCTGCACCAGTATCTCATGCAGGAAATGCAGGAATTTTCAATGTCAATAACAACAATAAGCATTAAACTCAGAGGGCCAACAATCCAGCTGCAAGAGTTACATGTTTCAACTGCCATGAGATGGGTCATTATGCCAACAAGGGTCCGCAGAAGTAAGGGCCGACACCAATTCCTTTCAATTTGGGAGCGACACCAGACATGACTTCTTTGCCAGCAGTAGAGAGAGGAATGCCTCAGACTCCAAATCAAGCTACCAGGACTCCATGAACTGCCATAAGAGGAAGGCTAAACCATGTCATTGTAGAAGAAGTTCAACCAGTTCAGAACGTCGCTTCTAGTAAGTCTTTAAGTTAGAGCTGCATCTGTTGCAGCCTTGTTTCACTCATAAGAAAAATCTTGTGGAGGAGTGGGCAAGGTTGGTTTGAACCTATTCTTTAGTCAGCCTGAATCTCGGGGATGAGATTCCTTTTAAGGGGGGTAGATTTGTAACATCTCAATTTTTCTGAAGTTTAAAAATCTTTTTGAGTAGTTTAGCACTATAGGAAAATTCACCAAGAGTTTATTTGAATTAAAATAAAGCTTAATATGGATTTTCAAAAGCAAAACAATTTAATATGTTTAATCTCAACATCAACTAGGGTCAAAACTATTTTATTTGGATTCTATGTGCTAGGATATATTTTCTAGAATTTTTCCGAGTACATTTGCTATTTTATATTTACTATTTGCATTGCTGTATTTTCTAAAAAGGAAAATGTAATTAAAATCTCAGAAATCCAACCAGGCCGAATCTCTTCGACCCAGTTTTCCTTTCCTCGCATGTGGCCCGCTTTGCGTCCCAATCGCACATTGCCGCACCAACCCACGCGCGAGCGCCTGCTCGCTCTCTCTGTCCAGTGGGGTCCCTTGTCTGGTCATCATCGTGCTCGCGTCGTCCTCTTCACACGAGCTTCACTCTGCACGCCATGGCTGTGCTTCAAGCTCGTCTGACAACAATGCATCTAACCATAAAATCTTATCCAAAACGTGTCAAATTGCTTTCTTTATCTCTTTGCACCAGAATCAAATCAAATCTTATCCCGTAATCGTTTCAACCTTCGACTCTATCTCGAGTCCGAATCAAACATGATTTGGGCGTTTCCTTATCCGGCACGATCTAGGGGGTATAAAAGGTTCCCTCAGGTTCACCTTTCTCCTTGCAACCCGAACCCCCAAGTCCCCACACCTCTAGAGCTCTATAGCCGACGTGATCGAGAAATTAGGGTTTTGGAGCCGCAAGCCAAAAACTCAGATTCCACCATTGTCAGTCATGCTCTACCTCTGTGGACTACGATGACATCATCCACGTCGCCTGGACAACCTCGTGCACCCCTTCATTACCCCGGAGCGTCGTTGGTGTTCATCCTCAACAAGTCCGTACTTCGTTCTCCGCTCCGACGTCAATTCCAGCCAACTCCAACGACCATCTATGCTAATACTAGTACCATTAGGTTCGCAAAAACCTCCTAACCCATTGCGCACCTTCGCCGCCGGCGAGAAACCGCTGTTCGCCGTTGTCACTGGATGCCGAAAGTGTCACCAAAAAGATGACGTCATCCGATGATGTGGCGTCCACATGTGTTGCCGAGTCAGCATCCCTACCCATGTGTCGCTTGCGGGGCATCCCTGTCAGCCACCACATGCGCGTACACGTGGTACACCGAGCCCTAACCCATATACGATCTTGTGTTGACCCAGTCCACGTACACCGAGTCTCTAATGTGTGGGTCCTACATGTTAGGAGGAATTTCAATTTTCTTTTCCTTTTTCTTTTCTGCTGATATTCCTTCGTTGACGTCAGCTTGCGTCATATTCTAGATTTTTTTCAATAGAAAAATAATTCAAAATATTCTAGAAATTCCAATTTTGCCTTTTTCTTTAGATTAAATCTTCTAGAAGGCATATCTTCTTCATTGAACTCCGATTGAGCGCATTCAAATTTCTAAATTCATTTAAATTCAAGCTCTATTTTCTTGTGATTTTTATTTGATTTTTTGGAGTTTGTTTTATCTCTATTTTGTATTTATTTGGTTTAGTTACCTTATTTGCAAGTAGACGTTGATACTTCGGGGAATTTTGAGCAAGGAGGAGTGCACCAAGATCAAGACCAATCCCAAGATTTATTCCAAGGAAAGTCGTGGTCCATTGATCATATTGAACCTATGATTTCAAAAGTACATTATTTTATACAACTGTATGCTATCTTTATATCAATTGTTTTGGGATTAGCTATTACTTGTTGTCATTATGTCTTCATTGATTATTTGAATGTCATGAATCATTGTCACCATAGCATTGGTAGTTTTAGTTGTACATATTTATATCATCGACATGGGTATCATACAAATGCTTAGTTCAGCTTAGTTACGATCGGTTCATTATCACATGTGTCATAATGATTAATCTTGACTTAATGAAATATGGAATCGTGCTGGTTAGCCGCTGTTGTTAAAATTTGTGTACCATGACAGGGTATGTCATTAGTCTTAGTTAAACATAATAATTTTTGCACGGGCTAGCGGTTGAACAGTGAGGGTGTGGATTTAACACGTCGTGGGTTTGTGGTAAACTCGCTTGAGTAAATTGTGAAGGACTTAATCTTATGCGCCATTGAATTGGGCCTATCGTACAACCACATGCCTGATGGGACAGGCCTAACTTAGTAAGTTTTGGAGTTTTGACATTGACTACTCAAGTAGCATATTGGTGGAGGTGTGTACCTGGTTTAAGGTCACATCGACAGTTGGTTCGCCACTTCTAAGTCCAACGGTGTGCGTCAAACCAACGGTGAGGTTGGGGTGATAGTATGCACAACGGGAGAGTCAATTGTCGAGATGAAATTTCTGAAAGGTTTTGTTATGATTAGTGATCGCTACACTGGTTATATCTTGTGGGTAAAGTGTACAACCTCTGCAGAGTGTTAATTGATCTATTCGAATAGCCGCATCCTCAGTTATGGATATGTCCAGGGATTTCACACAAGAGATAGAGTTTCTTTATAAAATGAGTCGAAGTGTGAATGGAAAGTTCACTTGATGAATATAATGTTTGTTGGTGAATGGGTAATTCACTTAGTGATTTGTCTTGGGAAGTGAATGGGTAGTTCATTGGTTGTCTCAAAGAAATTGTTTACTTATTTATTATTCTTTTCAATCGTGCATTTCAATCTATTTATTGTATTTATCGTCAATGTTGTTTTATGCAAAAGAACCATACAGTTAACCTTCGTTCAAGCCCTGCATGAATGAACACTATTTGCGTACATTTCCCCACGACTTGTTTAGTTCTTTATGTACTCACGATTTTATGCCATTGTTGCTTAGTTGAAGAATACCAAGCTGCTCATGAGTTTTCGCCCAGGAGTACCATGAAGGCTTTACAGATAATGATGTGTTCTCCACTCGATTGCCTGTGGGCATGTTGATTGGTCTTTTTTAAGTTTTTTTGTTCCGTTGCAAGAGTTTATTTATTTCTTTAGCCCTACGTGGTAAGTTAAGTAAACATTGACCATAAGGTCTAGTTATTAATATTATTTGTTACTTTGAAATCTTTTTAGTTAAATCGAATAAATGGATGGTATTTCATCACTCTTTCCTGTGTGAGCTAGTTACTGATCTAGGACTAGTTTAGAATACATAGAGGGTTCATGAATCCTATTTTTGGGTCCCGACACATGTGGACAGCCGATGGCAAGGGTGATTCTGGCGACGGCGAGGTCGAAGGCGCATGAATCAAGGATGGCGGCGCCGATGTGGGTGCAAGGTGATGTGGGCCGGGGGGGCGGAGTGCATAATCGGAGGAAGAAGAGCGAGGCGGCGATGGTGTAGATGTGAGGAGTGGCCACGTTCGGGACGCATCGTGTCTGACATGGTTGTCTCAGTGCGCGGGGTTTTGTTGGTTTTTTTATGTATGTAGGGGTGGGATGATCCTCCTACTGCGCAGTGGTAAACTCCTTCTTTTATTAGTTAAGATTTGGCCATGGTTACGCCGATTTTGGCAAATATGGCGACTCGGGTGGCGTAATGCAATTTTTGGCACCAAGGACGAACATTGACCATGTCATTGTGTTCCCCGTGTCGCCTTTGCCTAGATCCAAGCCTTCGCCATCGCTGGAGAGCCGTCATTCGCCGGAACCCATCAAGCCTAGAGGTTCCCTTGCTGTTGAGTCACTGTGGCATGCCACCTCAACAATCACGTCACCCCGTAGCCTCTGTGTCATCCTAGTCATCTCCACATGGCAAACCCAATCCAAACCAGATCCAAAACCTAAACGCTAAACCCAGTTAAACCTAGTCCACTGTGAGCCAAGCCTATGCCATGTGGGTCCCACAGGTCAGAGCTATAGTGCCATAGACCCATGAGCCATAGACCCGTGAGCCAACTTTGTGGACTCAGTCCATAGACCAGAGGGCCCACCTTTCAGCCACTGTTTGGGATTTTCTATATTTTGTTTTAATTCCAAAATTATGGCTAGTGTCAGGATGACACAATAATTCAGAATTTCCAGTAGAAAGATAATTGGGGGAAATTCGAAATAGTATTTCCTTTATTTTTTTTCTTAGGGTTAGATCTTCCAAAAGCCTATTCTTCCTCACACGAACTCCTTTTAAGCCCATTCAAATTTCTAAATTTATCTAAATTCAAGCTCTACCTTACTAAGATTTTTATTTAATTTTTGGAGTTTGGTATCTCTCTGTTTTGTATTTATTTAGTTATTTTCTTTCATTTGTGAGTACACGTTGATGCTTCGGGAGTTTTCAAAGGAGGAGAGGTTGATCAGGCTCAAGACCAGTACCAAGACTTGTTCCAAGGCAAGTTGTACCTTTGACCATGTTGAACCCAATTTTCCAAAATTATCTTGATTCAATTATTGCATTTTACTTTAAATATTTATTTAAATGTTTTGGGATTAGTTATAACCATTTGATTATATCCACCTTGCCTATTGTATTATCATGATCTTTTGTCCCCTTAGCTTGGTTAATTATTAGTTGGTAATATCATAACACCAACATGGGTTGGTTAGATACAAATAGTTTGCTTAGCCATGCAACGAATCATTTATATCATTTAAGTGGCAAATATAAACTTGACTAAGTGATTATGGAACTTGTGTAAAACTATGTGCAGTATGCTATTACTCATTGATGGCATGTGTTGCACTTAGCCAACAGGTTTGGAAAAGATTTAGATTGAGGCGAGTGGATGGAAATGTGTTATGGTGGAGCTGTGTGTGCTTAGGAAAATATGAACGTGATAGTTGGTAGTGTTTGGCAGTCTCGCCTTCGTCAACTAAGGACTTAACTTTGTGCGCTATTGAATTGAGCCACAACTGTATAACCACATGCCTGATGGGACTAGCCTAACCTAGTAAGCTATGGAGTCTCGATATTGATTACTCACGAAGATAGTTTAAGCTGCGTGCTAGGGTGGAGGTGTGTTTCTGCCTATGTGGCGATTCACATTTATGAGCGGTTCGCCGTCTTCAGGTCCAACAGTGTGCAATGGGCTTTTATTAGGTTATGGAAGCTTTATGAAAATACTTGTTAAAATTATTATTGTTTATTCGTTTCGAATTACACTTTCAATCTAGTATTTGTATTCAATTGCGAATGCTGCTTTATTGCAAAAATAGCCACTTAAGCCATTTCCTTTAGGATAAGCCATCATCTATAATTGCATTCTGTGGTACAACTTGTTGAGTACTCGGAGTATTCATTCTTGCTGCAATCATTCTGCTGAAGTGGAGGAATTGTCGCCTGCCTTCGAGGAGGAGCTTTACGAGGATGGTGATCGTTAGGTCTTGATCCCAGTCGGTTGCCTGTGGTGAGTCAATGGGTCTCTGCTGGGGTTGCTTTCATTTCGCTGCCGCCGTTTCTTTATTTAGTGCTAGCACTACGTGGCTTATTAATTGTAAAACTCGACCATAAGGTCAAAACGACTATTTATTATTCAAATTAGTCGTTTATCCTTATATTCGTCTTGTGTGTAATGATATTCATCTATGTTGATTTTGGACTAGTGTAGTATACACAAAGGGTCCAGGATTGCATTTTTGGGTCCCGACATACCGCCAGTACATGGAGTGGTACGTAGCACGGTCGTGCACCAAACTGACCCATCGTCAACCAAAGCGTCTGGAGCAGGTGACGCCCCAGGAGAGGCTCTGTCACTCGTTCAATTGACACAGCACCTCTGTAAGATCGAGGAGGCCAACTAGAGGGGGTGAGTAGGTGGTTGTAAAATTCTCTAAGGCTAAAAACGATTTCTAATACGGAAGCCAACAACGATTCGGTTTTGCATAATTAAAGCCTAAATCAACTAGTATTTACTAAGTGCACCAACAATATAGGACTATTGATAAATATAGCAATCATACAAAGACATGTAAGCAATTTAATTCTAGGAATATAAATTGCAATAGAGTAAAGCAAAAAAATACAAATCACAAAGACACAACGATGTTTTACCGTGGTGTTCGAAGACTTGCTGGTCTCCCCTAATCCATGTTGAGGTAAGCCTAACCATGTTGGACCGGCTCCACAACTTGAGCCAACACCTCCGAGGTAAGTCCAACCACTTGGACCAGTTCACCACTCGAACCAATACCTCGATCCACTCAGGGTTGCTCTTCCTCCACTCCGAAGATAGCGAGCACCAAACCAACCACTCACAACCGCCCGGGGCTTCCCACAACCTTCTTTGAGAAGATCACCGGCGCAACTCCTCCAAGCCATCTAGGTGTCGGTAAACACCAAGAGTAACAAGTCAGAGACGCTCACTTGAACGAATCAAGTGTCTAAGCTCAATGGATATACAATCCACTACTTAATGCAACACATGCACTTAGAGTTTGCTCTCTAAGCTCACTAAATGCAATACATGCACATAAGAGTGTAGAGGGCTTGATCTTTGCTCAGGGGAATGGGAATAGCACCAGCGATAACTCCCAAAACCAGCCAAGGTGAGTATTTATAGCCCACACACAAAAACTAGCCGTTTGAAAGAAAATCTTCTTTAAATCAGTGAAACACGGTCTGACCGCCAACAAATGGCCGGTCAGACCGCCCATGCTCCAACGGCTATAAAACTAACCATTGGACACACATCGAGACTAATCGCCAATCAATGGCTAGTCAGACCGCTCCAACCCGGTCAGACCACCAAGGGTGCAGTCAGACCGCTCCACAAAGGAGCAAGCCAAAAACAGAGAAACACACTCTCTAGAAAAACCTGACCGGGTCACTTGACCTGCAGGTCCGGTCAGACCGGTCAACACATGGCGGTCAGACCGGCACCCAAAACCAGAAAAACACATTCTTTGGAAAAAGCTGACCGGGTCACATGACCTGAAGGTCTGGTCAGACTGGCCAACACATGGTGGTCAGATTGACACCCCATCGGTCAAACCGGTCGACCACGGCGGTCAGATCGCCAAAACAAGGAATCAGCACATAGCCTAGTCAACCTTTAAAGGGCCAATTAGACCATCCAAAAAGCCTGCAGTCAGACCGCCAGCGACATGGAAACACATATATTGCATTCCTCTTCAACTTAATTTGCAAAACACAGTTGTCAATTGATGCACGATGCAAACAAGGGATGAAAGCAAGATTCTCAACAAGTTGCAAAACACATTTGCCTACTTATAGAGTCATACCACAAGGAATAGGGTACATAGACTTAAACCATTTACAAAACACATTCGCAAACTAAAGTCACATGCTACAAGGATTATGCATGAGCGTTAACTATTTGCAAAACACATTCCCAAATATTGGCAACATGCTAACAAGAGCTAGAGCAAGCAAGCCGAGCTATCAACACATGATACACTCAAGCTACTAGTCAAGACCCCTCTTAATAGTACGATAATCTATACTAGCAATCCGGTCTTCTAGCAAAACACCAAGACCGGTAAAAGACTAGGAACACATTCTTAGCCCTATCTAGTCATACCTTTGCCTTGCACATTCACTTGAAGCTTGATGACGCACATCTTTACTTCAAGTCTGGGTCATTGACTTGATAATCATCAACACACGATAATTTCCTTTTCTTCAAGATCTTGATATGCATCAACACATGATGCATCCTTTACTTAACCTCCATCAACTTATGATGGGTCTTCTCTTGACTTGATAATCAACTCATGATCATCTCCTCTTCGGGATCTTGATACGCATCAACACATGATGCATTTCCTTCATCTCGAGTCTTGACTTGATGACGATCAACTCATAATGTCATCCAAAGTCTCCATCATCATGGAACATAACCTATTCATCCAACTCATAGAAAATATTAGTTCCATATGACGATTGTCATTAATTAACAAAATACTCCATTAACTCATAATGACGGGTTTATATTCTTCAATCTCCCCATTTTTGGTGATTGGTGATAATCCTCTTGCAAATAATTGAAATTGAATTAACATGAGTATATATCAACTACACAAGCTTAATATACTCAAGGATACGTTTCAAAGTAGAGATCCTTAATATAAGAGGATGGAAGAATGGGATCAATACTAGTGAAATGACAAAACATAGAGTGAACTCCCCCCCAAATGTGTGCATTCAAATATATGGAATGAAACAAAATACACATATTCATGTTTGACTCTGGGTGGAGTTCATTCTATATTTTGGATCCAAAGAATGCAACAATTGAAGGATATGACTATTTAGCTCTTGCTTACGAGAAAAACATGCATTCATAAAGATCCATAAACCATTTTGGGCAAATTGCAAATTAGTTTTCCCATATAATAGTTTACCCATTTTAAACAAAACCCAAAACATTTTTCATTTTTGCTAAGAAAAACTCTTTTCAGAAAAACTCCCCTTACACAAAGGTTGTACTCCTTTGACACATAAAGGCTTTCTTCATCCAACCAAAGTCTCCCCCATTGTCATCTTTTTGAAATATATCTATCCAAAACTCTTGATGACTTTCAACCTCTTTCCTTTGACCATTATTTGCAACCAAATTCTTCCCCTTTGACATTAAGCACCAAAGATGTCTATATGTGGATCACACTTGAAAGATAGTCCTTAAACATCACTTGTAGATACCACATGTCGACAAGACTTGAAATTACAAAGTGCTTGAACTTCTCTCGCAAAGATCCTCAAAGAAAGCATCCAAAGGGGAGAGGGAAAGAGAGAATCCACTCGTACACGGAGAGTACTTTGAGCTTAGTCAAGGGAAGTAATATTGGGAAGGAATGAAATTAGATACCACTTTGAAGGAATAAGATGATATCAAGAGTAAAGATGAATCTTTGCCGATGTCAAGATGATTAAGAGAAGCTACCATTTGAAAGAATATCACTTGAATAATAAAATTTGCATCTGTAAATAGTAGAGGGTAGCTTGCAAAGATAGCAATAGCCAACTTGACCAAAGGAAGCAAACAATGTGGCCAAAAGAAGTAGAAATCGAAAAATAGGCCATCTTCTGTTGCTGACAACAACTACTGGTCAAACCGACAATCGAGGGGCGGTTAGACCAGAGGGCTAGTGGTCAGACCGCTGGGGGTAGCCGGTCAGACCAGCTGAGACTAAATCTGTCAGCATATTTCAGTTCCGATTTCGAAGAAAAGATGAAAATGTTGTATTTTGCTCCAAACTTTCACACAATCAACCGAATAAACATATTTGGAGTATTTCCAACTTATATAGCACTTAAAAATCCAATGCTTAAATAGTTTTTATGAATTAAACTTTTATTTTTGCAAATGAAACTTTATCTTCATGAAACTTCTTCAAACAAGCCAAAATGAGCTTTTGAAGATATTTAAAGCAGCAAAATGCGTGTATGAGTCATGAATACCATTATGGACCTATTCATATGAATAAATTTGGCTCAAATGGCAAAACTCACTTAAGTGCTAGAAAGTGACCACTCAGGTCAAAACCGTATTTTGGATGAAATTCTTAATCAAATAACATTTTCTAGGTTGGCCTTTTGGAAATCTCATGAATACCAAAAAGGTTTAGAATAGCCAACTCTAAGATTTTCCTTTTGGGATGGTTTTCAAATTTCTTTTAGAATAGATTTTACACAACAATCTAGTTTATGTAAAAAAAAAAACAAGATACTATGATCTAGAATTTTGGCTAGAAATTTATTTTCACTTAAAATAGGTTTTTCTTAAGCCAAAACCATTGGGAAACCTTTTAAAAGTATTTGTATACATTTTTCAACTAGTTTTTGAAAGATATACTAATATTTATCAAGTTTTTCGACTTTTGGCTAAAAGGCTCAATTGTGAAAATCAATACTAGCACTTAATCAATTTGGGCACACTTAGGGATGTGATATACATGATTATGATTTGGCACTCCCCCTAAATGTGCCACTACCATCTTGATCAAGATTGCAATAATGAATATTTTGAACAATATCAAGAACACAATTTTTGAAGAAAATTTTCATGAATGCATCCTACACAAACAGGTGGTGCAACCAGTGGCTGGTTCGTGATAAACTTGACTCAAGTGATGAGTAGAGCGATTGCAAGGGTCAGTTCGACGTGATCTGCTCGGTTAGTAGAAAGTGGAGCTTGGACAGGCTTAATATTAGGTAGCAAGGGGAACAATCAATTAATTTAAGAAATTGCACATAATTGAATTATAGTTCGTATCTAGCACTTAGCCTATGTTGCTGATCAACCAAGGATGGATGAACACAAGGGTAAGGGCTAGATACTTCAATGTAAATACTTGTTACTGAGATGTAATTGGTTCTTGATGTGACAAGATCATCCTCATGCTTGGCTCTAATTTTGCATATGGTAGAGTTCACCTCTTCATGAATGAGCCAAGCTTCCAATACCTCTCCAAGTACCTGTTAAGCATTTAGGCGCATTTTGGTACCTAACACTTGGTTGGGTCCATGAATGTTATTCACAATACTTTTGGGCACCCAAATGGCCCTAGCAATAGTTTTATGTGAGCTAATACTTCTAGCAAACACATTGCCATTTTTATCCTTCCTAAGCAAATAATGATCATTATAGATAATAGGCTTAGGGGAGATACCTTTGGAAAAATCCTTACTAAAATGTCCCTTTTCCCAGCAATTGTAGCAAGTTGACATTTTCTTCCATCATTTGTCTTCTTGTCTTGCTTATTGCCGGCTTGCCTCTTCTTTGATGATATTTGCTTGTCATTCATCTTGTTTGGGCACACCGAGTTAAGGTGACCCTTCTTGTTGCAACCAAAGCACTGGACATTCTTCGTATGCCTTATATTGTGCCTTGTCTTTCTATTCTCCTTCTTCTTGGGAGTGAAGACAATTCCACTCTTGTCTTGCAAACTTCTTTGCTTGCTCAATATATCATCGAGAGTGGCCTTCCCTTTGAAGCTTCTTTCCAAGTCATTCTCCAATTTTGTGACTTGAGCCTTGAGCTCTTTATTTTCCTCTATAATGTTAGTATCACAAGACATAGATGAAATAGAAGTATCTATTTTTGAGCAACAAGGCATATCAAGCAAATCATCATAAGAGGTGAATATGCTAACCTTAGATGAAATGCAAGGGCTACGAGCTATACATGGCATATCATCTAGTAAACCACATGTAATGCCTATATCCACCTTGCACTTGATGAGATCCTTGAGAAGGAAAGTCTCATGAGCTTCTTTTAGCTCCTCATAAGAATCCTTGAGAGAAAGAAATTCTTTCTTCAAGACTTTGAATTTGGACTTCTCCTTGCCAAGGTATTCATTGAAGACCTCTTGCATTTTCATCAACTCATCATATGTAAGTTCATCATCATTATTTACCTTATCATTACCTTTCGCCATAAAGCAATGTAACATCCCAAACTTAAGTGTGTGTCTCAAATGTAATGAAAATGAGGAGAAATTAAAACTTTTTCTTCAAATGAGAATACTTGCCCAAATCTGTAATTCTTGCAAAGGAATTATAGAAAATCAAAACTCAAAAATCAAATTCTCCAATTCACTCCTATCAAAAACCTCCTTGGGAAATCTTGTGCCAAACCTCTGTAAATATTTTTCCTAAGTTCCTTGGGTGACTTGAAGCCCCTCTGAATTTTCTCACAATTTTTAGAAATTGTTTGAATATTTTTAGGGGCAGGTCAAACCAGGTCAAACCTAGTCAAACCCTGGTCAAACCTCACTATCCATCCTTCTGGAATTTCGTGAGAATTTTGTGTTGCACAAACATCTCTGAAAATTTTATGGGAGGTTAATATGTTAGTCATAGAGCTCCTGTAAAAATTTCATAAATTTTGGAGTTGTTTTGATACCTCAATTAAATCCACAAAATCTCAGTTCCAAATTCAAACTCATTTGGGTTAGTACTGTTCCACCGGCTCAGACCCGAGTCCGACTTGAGCCAAGCGACTCGGTCGAGTCCACTAGCGGTACTCCGGCTCGGGCGCGCTCGGCCACCAACTCAGGGACCGTTGGATTCTCATCGTGTGGCCCACGATCGCGTAACCCTTCACCCGCGCGATCTATTCTCACCCTCGGATTAAGATCGGACGGCTCCGCGTCGTCGTCCTCCTCCCGCACCCTCTCTCTCTCTCTCGCGCACGGTCGCCATGGCAGGGAGTGGGTAGGGCGCTGTCGCGTCGCAGATCGGGCAGCGCTCAACGGAGCCTCTGCGTCGCATTTAATGCACTCGTCGGCGCCTCGAAGTCTCCGCCCAACCGCTCCGTCGCCGCCGTTGTTCTCTAGACCGGTGAGAGCACCCGAGGCTCCCTGCCGTTGCTCTCTCCTCCGTTGCTACTTAAGCACCGTGCTGCTCCCTTAGCTTCCTTTGCTCACCCAAGAGCTCTAGCAAGCACCAGAGCCCTTGTTCGAGCCCCACTCGCCTGCCACCGATTGCCGCCATTGCCGCGACTTCTGAGCTTTGGTGAAGGCGTAACCCGTGGCTCTTTCTCGCATTTTCTTGCTCTCTCGGCTCCCTCACCTCTCTCTGAGCTAAGCCCTCATCCAATTTGGATTCACCCGCAGTGTGAGCTCAATTGAAGATCCCCATTTTCGCCGCTTCTCTTGTTTGTCTTCTCACGGCCGGTGAGTGGACCTCCTTCGATTCCTTGCTCCAAAGAAGATCGAGGGTCCCTTATGTCCCATTTTGATGTTGCGCCTTTGCTCGGTGGCTCAGGCGACATCTCCTCGGGATCGCCATTGCCGCCACCGGACTTCGTTCGCGGTCGAGTAGCTCAGCACTCCCAAAGACCGCCACGTCACTCGGGTAAGTCCCCTATGGCTCATGGCTCGGGCACCCGCCGGTTTAGCCATCGCGAGCTGAATGTTGCTTGTCATCGCTTCGTAGCATCGCCGCCGCCTCGCCGTCGCATTGCCGTTGTGGACCTCACCGGAGGTGTGAGTGGTCTTTGGCGTGATCATGTGCTAATGTGCACCAGAGGTGCCCTTGGCACGCTACCGAGGCGGCGTGCATCGCCGGCTAGCCGCCGGTGAGCGCCTCGGTAGCTTTTGCCGACGCCTCCGTCGTCATTTCGGTTTACGACGTGGCTCAATACGAGCCTTCCATTTCAGAGATCTGCGGTCTTGATCGCGCGAAGTTTTGTTCTTTCGTCGCCGTGAACCGCCCATCTCGCGATCTGCGGTCGAGGTTCGCCGCATTCTTAGTTCATCAGTGTGGCGTGGTCGTGAGCCGCCCATCTCAAGATCAACGGCCCACGACCACCTCGTCTTGGCGCGAATCCAAACGCGTCGCGGTGGATTCAACGAGGACCGTTGGATCCAAGATCAACGGCCTCGCTCATCGTTTCCACGCGCCGCTTGCGCTGTTTCCGTGGTCGTTGGACCGTCCGATCCAGGATCGACGGCCCACAATCGCCCACGCCGATTTCAAGATTTAGAATTTCCGATGGATTTATTTATGAACCAAAAAGGTATTAATCTTTAGAAATGCATATCTTTTTCATGTTAATTCATTTTTAGATGATTCCAGTTGTGTTAATCCTGTTATAACCTCAACTTTAATCTAAAAATGTTTAGGAGATTAATATGACTCCAGAAAAGCATGAAATTAGATTTTAATCATTCTCAGCTTTATTAATTGCAATAAAATTTCTGTTAAATTGAAAAATGCATAACAAATTCAATATAAATCCTTTTTAGCTAAACCCAACTTTGTTAATTCTGTTATTACCTACACTTCAATCTAAAAATAGTTATAATTATGTTTTAGTTGCAATAATGTCCAGAATTAGCATTCACTTTGCATAGGCTTTAATTGTTTCTCTAAAAATCATTGTAACTTGTAAAATACATAACTAATTCTCTGTAACTGATTTTGGAGTGAATCCAAGTTTGTTGGATTCCTCCATTAATGAACTTGCTAGGAAAAATAGTTTTGAACATGTTACTGTGTCTAGGAGGAATAATTATGCATTATAATTTTGTTCAAGTTCTTGTCTTTAAAAATTGTAGAAGTTGCAATGTAACTCCAAAAGAGTTGAAACCACTTCCATTAGTCTTAGAATGTCATTACCTATCTACCATAAAAATTTCATGTCCAGAAGACCCCTAGAAAATATTTTATGAACAGTAGCCCTTTTTAATTTAATTTGGATTTTTCCAGCCGACTGGAATTGTTTTGATCATATCTTTTGCATCAAGAATCCAAGTCGATTGATTCTTGTTGCTAAATTCATGATAAATATTTATCTTGCTTCTGTAAAAATTTCAAGTCATTTGGAGAAAGTTTGCTGTTGGGTCTTGTTGCTTTTCTTTATTCTTATCGACTCTTTATCGCCTTTTCGTTAGGGTTCGACATTTGTGGTAATCCCGAGGACGATCCTCCGCAACAAAGTGACCCTCAACAGCCAGGCAAGCAGTTTGACCATGATTCATCCTATAATTGCAAGTCTATTATGTTGTTTAAACTCTATGTATGCATTGCTACTTTGTTTTAATTATGGTTAGTGGATCCTATAGTTGCATAATCTGTAGGAATACCATGTCTTTACTACCATGAGCCTAGGTTATTTGCTGTGGTTGGAGTTCGTGGATGAACTCCTATCACTTAGTAGTTGTGATTTCAAATGCTTAGAAATGCTTAGATAACGGTAGAAATGGGCGATCATCGGCTTAGTCGATGGTCTTGATCACACAAATCTAAATATTGCTCCTTTATGTCCAGCACTTGTGCTTTGTTAATTTGTAAAGTAAAAAAATCTGAAAATAAAAGATTGTTTAGACTTGGGCATATTGGATGAATGGTGTGGTTTTTGGATTGTGGAAGTATGCCTAAGTCCCTAAGGACCGAGTTACTTGCGCCTCCGATCGAAAGCATATTATGTACTAACCACACGAGGGGAAATGGGACCCTCTTGACTAAGTACTTTGGAGGGTGTTAATTGGGGTCGCTTGGTTGGTGGTTTTAAAGATAAAATGTGTGTGTGGTGTGGGAGGAGCATTAGCTTCCTGTAGGTCGCCTAATGTCTCCTTCTCCCGTGGGTTGTGCGACTCGAATTAGCATTGTCCATTGGAAATGTCTCGTAGGACTTAGCTGCACAAGACACCTTTGGTAGTGTGCGTAAAGGAAAGGCGGTCGGACGTGTGGGTACAGTGGTACACCTGCGCAGGATAAAACTATTCAATAGCCTCGCCCTAGGTTATGGACACGCCGGATACGCCCGTGAGAACTAGACTACAACATTTAATTAAAACTTGACTTGGTTGGTATGAACGGGAGTTCATGTTATTGTTGTGGTGACTAATGGGTTAGTCACTTCTAGGTTGTTCATGTTGTTGTTCTTATGTATTATCACGTTGTTATTTCAACAATTAAAAATGCTTTGCCAAATTGCCTTCAATCTATTATGTTATTGCAAATAAATGTTGCTTTATGCTAAATGAGACGTACAACCTCCACTTACATAAAGCTTGCATGTAGCATATGTTATAGGCCCGTTATCTTACACGTAAGTCTTGCGGAGTACTTTATGTACTCATCCGCCTGTGGTTGTGGCATTTTGTGGCTTTTGTTGCAGAGGGAGAGGGTGAGATCCTAGAGCCTCACTTTTGTCCCACGTGTTGCGCCTTCTTCGACGGCTAGCTTGGCGGTCGGTCCCAGATGCCTAGGGTTAAGGCACACCGATTGGCTTTGTGTTATAGCCATCTTTATGGCACTTTTGCTTCATTGTTATCTTTTTAGAATTGTTTCTATTTGGCCTTAGGGCCCCTCTTTTGTAATAGCTATTCCATATTAATATTAACTTCTGGTTTGTTGCTTATGTACTATGTGTTGTATGGAATTGATACATTCTTTTGTTGTGAGGTATGTATACTGCATTCTGGGAAGTATACATCTCTCGAGACTGGGTTTATTTGGTTGATAATACTAGGGTCAATTGGATGACTAAGTATTATGAGCCTAATAAATCCGGGTGCTCACAAGCAATGAGTTGATATGGATGGGGTTGTGATCTCATCGTTGTCGGAGCTAGAGATTGAGTATTCTTCTCCCGACATCCAATCTTCTATGCAATCATCCTTGGTTGAGGTGGACATTTCATAATTATCTTGAAGTTGTGTCCACATCTCATGAGCGTTCCTGATGAGTCAATGGTTGTCCCGATCTTCCAATAGGATGATAAGTTCGATTTGGAGGAGAACGGTTTTGACGATGCATGCTTCTAACCGGTCACGACCAGAACACCAAGCAATCACTAAACCACACTTCGAGTCATTATCAACTGTGCCAAGAATGCGGTTGACCTGACCATGAAGGTCTATTCCTGTATGCAATCAAAAAACACGCAAGAACAAGATAATAAGCAATCTGAAATTGCAAATAAGATTGAAATATTTGATAAAGTTGGGATTCTGAAGCGGTATTCAGGGTTGGTCTAGTCGACACAAGCCAATACATGAAGTTGCATTGTTGCTAACTTTTAACTTAACGAAATCCCAGAAAACTAGAGGGGTGTGGGTTCCTTAAATAGGGGAGGGGGAGACGCACATAGCTAAGAAAATAGGGTGTGGTACTATTCATGGTACTGTTCATGCAACAATAGTGACGCGTGAATAGTACGGGCCACCTAGGGTGGCGCCATCACTTGGGCCCAAGTATTACAAGGCCCAATTTGGCCCAAACATGTGATGCATCACTTTCTTTGGATGATTGCAATGTGTAGACAGTGAATCTGAAGGTAAGGCCAGATCTGTTGGAAAGAGTATGAGATAATCTTTCCATCAAGTACTCGTGGACCTCAAACGGACTCCGTATGTGAAAGTTATGCACGTTTGAAGTCGGTGCTGTCTGCGGAGACCGAATTGGATTCCAGAACGTATCCAACTTGGACTCTTGCTTCACTTGGATGAAAGTGATGTGGTGATCCTGAGGAAGTGTTGGGGAAGACGTTGACTTGGTCTTGATGTGTGGGTCGGCTTCCCTTTAGGTGGACCCCAGCCACGAGCGCGTAGTGTTGATGCACTCCTCCTTGTATAGCTGCACAAATATACATTTTCATCATTAGGTAGTATCATAGGCTTGTTTAAAACAAATTGAAGCTAAGGGGACGAATTCACCTTTATGGTCGTATGCGTTTATGGCATGGTCACATCATCCTCCCTGTCTTGAAAACAAAGCCGTCCTCGGCTTTTGATAAACTGAAAATAGGGTAACAAAGAAGCCAAGGTGTATGCATGGTATATATATATATATGTCACCTATTTTAACGGTTCTTCGTTGTTGCATGATATAGCACAGAGCTTCAGCAGGGGATATTCCATCAAAAACTTCCTTATGTGTAATTAACTCGACATGTGCAAAATTATGAGAATTCAGATCAGCACATGGTTTGTTCAAGTCAACACAAGGAATATCAAAAGATTGTACTACAGTAGGTATATACTCACAAGGTTGCTTTATGTCTTGCTGCAGCACCAAATCAGTACCTTCGTCATTATCGCCCTCATTAGATACTGTAGGTTCCTCAAACTTCTCCTCTAATGACATAAGATGCACCAGATCATCTTTCATCTCTTCAAGCATCTCGGTGGTATCTGTAGATGGAGTAGGAGCCAAAACAATGCCAGCATTTTTAGTTACCTTAGGTTGCACCTCGCTTGTGACTGTGGGTGGTGGAGGTACAAAACAACGTTGCAATTTCTTCTTCATCTGCTCCCTTGTGTACATGAAGTGGTACTCGAGATTCGACCACCAATGTTGAACATCACCGATCAGCGCCATCCTTGCCATGCTCATCTTCTCATAAGGATTAAGGTCCTGTCTTTCAAAGTAGCTATCCAACATAGTAACCCACAGGAAGTAGTCCAACGACGTACTCTCAGCGGTGAGTGGCAAGATGTATGCCGTTAGCTATTTTCCTTTGAGTTCAAATCTGCCCGCGATGTCATCGTAATCTACCAACTTCAACCAACCTATCATTGTTAGTAGATAACAAGGAAACAAATCAGAACTATATGTTCCTATCAACTACTAGGAGGTGGAGTTTATCAAGTCACACAAGCTCAAGCTCTTACTAAGCTCTTGCAAGTTCTTACCAATGCAAACAGGTGGTGCAACCAAAGGGTCGGTTCGTGATAAACTTGACTCAAGTGATCGATGAGAGCGATTGCAAGGGTCGATTCGACGTGATCTCGCTTTCGGTTAGTAGAAAGTGGAGCTTGGACAGCTTAATATTAGGTAGCAAGGGGAACAATCAATTAATTTAAGAAATTGCACATAATTGAATTATAGTTCGTATCTAGCACTTAGCCTATGTTGCTGATCAACCAAGGATGGATGAAGGCTAAAACAAGTGTATAACAATGTATAGGAGTGGTAGACACATGATAATTCAATAGAATGCAATTTGGAGTGAAAAGCACAAGTCTTGACCCAACACTGAAAACTATGGTTTTCTGTCCACTAGATAGTATGTTGGTATTTAGCTCGTAACTTTTTTTCGATGCCTATTTTTCAATGATTATTTTTTTGTCTGTTTCCTGATGGATTTGTACACAATTTTTCTTTTGGGGCCACTTTCTGAATACCTACTGAAAAAATCACACAAAAATCACAAGTGCAGACAATTTCAGATTCAAACAGAAAACTGGGTCAACTTTCACCGCATATAAAATCTGACTGCCTTGCTGGATTGAGGTGAAATTTTACAGGCAGATGGATAATCAAATTATTGATCTAATGGCAGTGATTTAAATCAAAAAGGATAATGGAATCAAAATATATGGCAATTTTCGTGGCAGTGGCAGAAAAGGGAGTCTTCTGGCCGAAATTGGAAATTAGGGTTTGGAGTGTTCCAAATGGATTTTGGTGTGGGAATTTTCTTTTGGAGCTTATTTTTGGGTTTAGGACGTGATGGATGGGCTAGGGTTCAAAGATTTGTGTTTTCTTTGGGACTTTTATAGGAACAAAGATATGACCAACAACTAGACAAAGCTAAAACGGACACAAATTCAATTTAGCAAACCAAAACTAATAGAGTGAAAGGCACAACGGCGTTTGGATAGCAGAGATTAAGTATTTTTTGTAGGGCAAATTTTCTGGACTATAGTTATTAAAAACCAAAACAAGTAATTAAACTGGGGATACAAGAATTCCTACGGGTCAACTTTGGCTTTGATACCACCTGATGAGTCAATGGTTGTCCCGATCTTCCGATAGGATGATAACTTCGATTTGGAGGAGAACGACTTTGACGATGTAGGCTTCTAACTGGTCACGACTAGAACACCAACCAATTGCTAAACCACACTTCAAGTCGTTATTAACCGTGCCAAGAACGCGGTTGACTTGACCATAAAGGTCTATTCCTACATGCAATCGAAGAACACGCAAGAACAAGATAATAAGCAATCTGAAATTGCAAATAAGATTGAAATATTTGATAAAGTTGGGATTCCGAAGCGGTATTCAGGGTTGGTCTTGTCCACATAAGCCAATACACGAAGTTGCAATGTAGCTAACTTTTAACTTAACGAAATCCTAGAAAACTAGAGGGATGCGGATTCCTTAAATAGGGGAGGGGGAGACGCACATAGCTAAGAAAATAGGGTGTGGTACTATTCATGGTACTGTTCATGCATGAACAGTGACACATGAACAGTACTGGCCACCTAGGGTGGCGCCTTCCCTTGGGCCCAAGTATTACAAGGCCCAATTTGGCCCAAACAGGTGACGCAACACCTTTTTTTGGATGATTGCAATATGTAGAGAGTGAATTTGAAGGTAAGGCCAAATCCGTTAGAAAGAGGATGAGATAATATTTCCATCAAGTACTCGTGGACCTCAAACGGACTCCGTATGTGAAAGTTATGCACGTTTGAAGTCGGTGCTGTCTCCGGAGGCCGAATTGGATTCCAGAACGTGTCCAACTTGGACTCTTGCTTCACTTGGATGAAAAGTGATGTGGTGACCCTGAGGAAGTGTTGGGGAAGACGTTGACTTGGTCTTGATGTGTGGGTCGGCTTCCCTTTAGGTGGACCCCACCCACGAGCGTGTATTGTTGATGCATTCCTCCTTGTATAGCTGCACAAATATACATTTTCATCATTAGGTAGCATCATAGGCTTGTTTAAAACAAATTGAAGCTGAGGGAATGAATTCACCTTTATGGTCGTATGCGTTTGTGGCATGGTCACATCATCCTCCCTGTCTTGAAAACAAAGCCATCCTCGGCTGTTGATAAGCTAAAAATAGGGTAACAAAGAAGCCAAGGTGTATGCATGGTATATGTATATGTTATCTATTTCAACAGTTCTTTGTTGTTGCATGATATAGCACAAAGCTTCAGTCGGGGATATTCTATCAAAAACTTCCTTATTTGTAATTAATTCGACATGTGCAAAATTATGAGAATTCAGATCAACACATGGTTCATTCAAGTCAATGTATGAATATCAAAAGATTGTACTACAAAGCAGTATATACTCACAAGGTTGCTCTATGTCTTGTCAGAGCACCAAATCAATACTTTGTCATTATCACCCTCATCGACATCTTGAGGTACCTCAAACTTCTCCTCTAATGACATAAGATGCACCAGATCATCTTTCATCTCTTCAAGCATCTCGGCGGTGTCTGTAGATGGAGTAGGAGCCAAAACAATGTTAGCATTTTTAGTTACCTTAGGTTGCACCTCGCTTGTTACCGTGGGTGGTGGAGATACAAAACGACGTTGCAATTTCTTCTTCATCTGCTCCCATGTGTACATGAAGTGGTACTCGAGATTCGACCACCAATGTTGAACATCACTGATTAGCACCGTCCTTGCCATGCTCATCTTCTCATAAGGATCAAGCTCCTGTCTTTCAAAGTAGCTATCCAACATGGTAACCCACAGGAAGTTGTCCAATGACGTACTCTCAGCGGTGAGTGGCAAGATGTATGCCAGTAGCTGTTTTCCTTTGAGTTCAAATCTACCTGTGATGTCATCGTAATCTACCAACTTCAACCAACCTATCATTGTTAGTAGAAAACAAGGAAACAAATTAGAAGTATATGTTCCTATCAACTACTAGGAAGTGGAGTTTATCAAGTCACACACACTCAAGCTCTCACTAAGCTTTTGCATGTTCTTACCAATGCAAACAGGTGGTGCACAAATATACATTTTCATCATTAGGTAGCATCATAGTCTCGTTTAAAACAAATTGAAGCTGAGGGAACTAATTCACCTTGATGGTCGTATGCGTTTGTGGTATTGTCACATCAATTCTTGAGATTGCAAACTTAATTGAAAACCTCTACACTCAAAGCACTAAATAAAGTGTTAGTTGCTTGAGCGATGAGATATAAGCTTTTCTCTTCCTCAGTTGTTAGAGCTAGAGGATCCATTGGAGGAGAAAATCTCACATCTACAATCTGCCATATTTTTTGGATCATGGACTTAAAATAACAAGGCATGCGGATTTTCCAATGAGCATACTTTGTGCCATCAAATAGAGGTGCTTCACCAAGGTGCGCTATATCACTAGTGGCCATCCTTTACTCTCCAGACGGTTAAGTCTAATAAATGAGAGACCAAGCTCTTATACCACTTGTAAGATCGAGGAGGCCGACTAGGGGGGGTGTTAATAGGCGGTTTTAAAATTCTCTAAGGCTAAAAACAATTTCTAATGCGAAAGCTAACAACAATTCAGTTTTGTACAATTAAAGCTAAAATCAACTAATCTTTACTAAGTGCGCCAATAATATAAAACTATTGATAAAGATAGCAATCATAAAAAGACATGTAAGCAATTTAATTCTAGGAATATAAATTGCAACAGAGTAAAGAAAAAAAAATGCAAACCACAAAGACACAACGATGTTTTAACATGGTGTTCGGAGACTTGCCGGTCTCCCCAAATCCACGTTGAGGTAAGCCCAACTACGTTGGACCGGCTCCACAACTTGAGCCAACACCTCCGAGGTAAGTCCAACCACTTGGACCGGTTCACCAGTCGAACCAACACCTCGATCCACTCAGGGTTGCTCTTCCTCCACTCCGGAGATGGCGAGCACCAAACCGCTCAAAACCGTCTGGGTCTTCTCACAGCCTTCTTTGAGAAGATCACCAGTGCAACTCCTTCAAGCCGTCTAGGTGTTGGCAAACACCAAGAGCAATAAGTCGGAGACGCTCACTTGAACGAATCAAGTGTCTAAGCTCAATGGATACACAATCCACTACCTAACGCAACACATATACATAGGGTTTGCTCTCTAAGCTCACCAAGTGCAACACATGCACATCATGAGACTTTGTACCAATTAATTTCAAATCTTCAAAAGAAACAAATTTCTTCATGCTAGCGGAGTAACCGGACAGAACTTTCACACCATGCAAGCTCTAGCACAGTTCCTTTCTCTCAGCCTTGGACAGGGTGTAGCAAACTGGGGGAAGGTACGTTCATCCTTTAATGGTCTCTTTTGGTGCCAACTCGGTCCTTATGTTCATATAAACCAAGTTATGTTGTGAATTGACACCATCCTTTATTTTGTCACGAGTGTTCAGTAAGAGACCAATCAAGCTATCACATACATTCTTCTTCATGTGCATGACATTGATGTAGTGGCGAACTTCTAAGTGCTTCCAATAAGGTAAGTCCCAAAAAATTGATCGCTTCTTCTAGATGTTCTTTTGACGAGTCCTCAATTTACACCTCTTTCCAAGCACAATATCGATATCCTTATCCATATCATATACTTCTTTCCCTCTAAAAGCCCTTGGAGCTGAACTGTCCTCCTTATTTCCGTTGAATTATTTTTTTCATTTTGCGGTATGAGTGATACTTGGGAAAGAACCTACGGTGACGCATGTACACAGTTTTGTGCAAGTTGTTTAGCCATACACTCTCGGTACCATCTAAGCAGTGCGGATAGGCTTTGTCTCCTTTTGTACTGAACCCCGACAGGTTACCCAAGGCAAGAAAATTATTGATGGTGCAGAACAACTAGGCGCGTAAAGTGAAGTTCTCTCATTTGTATACATCCCATACTTGCGCCCCTTCATTCCACAGTGTCACAAGATTTTCCAGCAATGGTGCTAGATACACATCTATATCGTTCCCAGGTTGCTTTAGCCCTTGGATAATTAGTGATATCAAAATATACTTCCGCTTCAAACACAACCAAGGGGAAAGGTTGTACATACATAGATTCACGGGCCAGTTGCTATGTCGGCTGCTCATGTCACTGAAAGGATTCATTCCATCTGTACTCAACCCTAACCTTATGTTCCGCGGTTATGCACCAAAGTCTTGGAAGCTTGAATCAAAGTTTCTCCACTGGGTAGAATCAGCAGGTGTATTATCTTTTTATCTTTCCTATGCTCCTCCAAGTGTCAACGTAGCAATCTTGCCTCCTTTCGGTTCGCAAATAAACGCTTCAAACGTGGGATTATAGGAAGATACCACAACAACTAAGCAGGAGGTCCTTGCTTCACCTCGATGTCCTTGCCATCATCAGAGTGATTCTTACGCTTGTATCTGGATGCTTTGCACACCAGACATACATGCATGACTGCATACTCTTTACAGTAGAGGATACAATCGTTCGGACATGCATGTATTCTTTCTACTTCCATTCCCAATGGACAAAGAATCTTCTTAGCTTGGTAGGTGGTGCTGGGCAACCCGTTTCCCTCCGGAAGGATGTCTGCTAGGAGACCTAACAATGTCGTGAAACTCTTGTCGGACCAACCATTGCTTGCCTTCAATTTCAGCAGTTCAAGCACGGATGAAAACCTTGTGTATTCCAGCTTGCAGCCAGGGAACAAAGGTTTCCCTGAGTCCTCCATTAAGCCGTTGAATTTACCAAACTCTCTCTCACTGTAGTTTCCTTCTGCATCGCGTAGCATCTAATCTAGATTGTCATTGTGCGACCGATCCTCATCAAAAGCTCAATCCACATCCGGTATATCGTTGACTTCCTCGGTGATATTGTTATTACTACCTTTTTATATAATCTACTCTTCATCGTGACTGGTCCAATATGTATACCCCCTTTTGAAACCCCTTCGAATCAAGTGCGCTTTGATCTGCGCTAGGTTGCTAAACATCTTCAGATTATCGCAATCAATGCATGGATAGTACATAAATTTTATCCCCTTCTTCAACATATCCTGCTCAGTGGCTTTTCGAAAAGCAAACACGCCATTAATGTACTCTTCACTCACACGGTTCTCACCGTACATCCAGCTTCGGTCCATCTACGCTACGTACATAACAAATTAGTATTAAATTAGATTAATGCTTGCAACTACTCTTCCTATTGACCAAACATACTTAAATTGAATAGCGATAAACCTAGGAAAAATATAAAGGGTTATAGATCGTTACCGTTAGAGCTCACGATGAAGATCCCAAATATCCCACGAGATCCTCCTTCCTTTCTTCGATCCTTCCTTCTCCTTTCCTCCTCCTTTCCTTCTCCTCCCTACCTCCTTCCTTCCCTTCCTTCTCCTCTCTAAGTTGGCGCAATGAGGGAGGAGGTAGCAGGGGTGGCATCTCAAATGGGGAGGAGTGGGGGAGGCGCCAGAGGCAGGGGATAGGTTAGGACGGTCGGGTATTTAACGCCCGCATATCATAGACGGTTCTTATTAAGAACCATTTGTGATGTTTGCAATATCATAGACGGTTATTGTTAAGAATCATCTGGGAATTATCACAAACGGTTCTTATAAAAACCGTCAGTGATGTCTGCAAGTCTGCAATTATCACAGATGGTTCTTATTAAGAACTGTCTGTGAATTATCACAAACGGTTCTATTTACAATCCGTTTATCATAATTACGTATCACAGACGGTTCTAGGCATCGCTACATATCACAGATGGTTGTTAATAATAACCGTCTGTGATAAGTACAACACAGACGGTTCCAAATGAACCATATATGATGAGGCGTCCAGTATAGCCTGTTTTGTAGCAGTGTGGCGTGGCGAGCGAGCGCGTGCGTGTGTTCTTATCTTGCTTGCTTCAACTAGGTAAGACCAACTCCACATTATAAATTGGTCTCCTCCCACCTAGACTAGCAATATGGTACTAAACTTTCCACCTTCCACCATGCATGAGTGGGCATTTGAGATTTTCCTAGGATTTATTTAGAATACTATATGGGCCAAGCCCATAAATTCCAACAAAAACCACCATTTTCGTGTAAACTTCATAGAAACCACGTGTATTTTTATTCAAAATTCACAAAAGATTTATAAACCTGTAAAATTTTAAGATCCAACTCAATTTCTTTTAGAAGATAGGAAAATGGCAATTTTAGTATGAATAGTGATTTTCACTGTTACATAACCCCTGCAACTCAGTTTGTTGCATGGGTTATATAACATCATCTCCCCTACATATGGTAATTTTTTAAAAGAATTTTTGAAAACTTTTACATGTCGTCTCCACAAAGTTTACATGAAAAGAGTGCTTTCCACCTTATATTTGCCTAGATTAAATTTGCCTACCAGGGGTTTCTTTTTTCCCAACACAGTGAATTTGAACTTGAAATTTTAAATGGTGGTATGCTAAATTAAGAACTAGCTTCAAATTTGGTTCTCATTTCTCAACCAGAATATATGCTTTTTTTATTCATGACTAAGACTAACGCTAATGAAACTTAGTACAACAGGTGGTAATAGGGAATCAAGGGGCTGATCAAGCCTCTGAATGACATTTGAATAAACTTGGAAGCCTGCTTAGCACGTCTATGTCCCGCTTCATTAGCCTATCTATAGCACATGGATGGAGAAATTTTTTAAAAGTAGTATTATTTTATGGAAAAAAATACAAAAATAAATAGTCGATTTTTTTTTTACAAAAATAGGCTAATATTACCATTTGAAATGGCGAAATTGTCATGTTGTCATTCCAATTGGCGACAGTAGCCCTATCGCCAATTGGAATAGTGTTGTCGCCAATTGAACTGGGCAAATGGTGACAAAACATTTTGGCACAACATCATCACATAGTTTTTCAACAAATCACAAAGATGTTACAAAATATTCCAACACAATGTCATCACATAGTTTGTTGACAAATCACAATAACATTACACAACATTCAGCACAACATATTTCGACAAGACAAACCATTCCAGTGGCCGCGACCTCAACGTCTACCATGTTGACCTCCATGGTGCCTGCCTTAAGTGTGTCGGTCGAATGGGGTCCCCGCAGCACCATCCAGATTGCCGGCCTCTCCTTCTTCCCGTGCATTTCTCGTAGGGCATTTCTTGAAGGTTTGCCCGAACTCCTTGCAAATTGGGAACTTCTTCATATGAAGCTCGACTTCTACTTCGCCTATGTCGTTCTTGATACGTTGTACCTGTTGCCGATCAACCTTTCCCTCCAGCCTAGCAATGTCCATGGCCCAGATCAGTTGCTCCCAGGTAGGATGATGAGTGAAATGGCCAACCATGCCATAACCATATAGCTCTGCATTCCAGGTTTGCATCACCTCTTTCTTGGTGAAATATTCGGAAAGGTGCCGACCAGGATGCAGTGCTACCGTCGAACATGCGGCCATGACATGTGAGCATGTCCTATGTAGAAGAAGAGGCTTATTGCAAGTGCATATGCAACTAGCGTGGTATAGTGTGCACTCGTGGATGATCCTCTCACGGTTCGTTTCGTGGCGTCCTTTCTCCCTGCATAGTATCTTGAAGCAAAGCTCCCTTGTGCCCATCTTGAATGCTCGGTGCATCTCACCCTTCTTGCTCTTCTCCCCCATGTACTTAGTGATCATGGTGGAGTACAGTACTCTATCATTTGCTATGGAGAGCGACACATTGTTGCTTCGGTCAACAAATTACTTTGTGGTACCACGGAGAATTGCCTCCACAATAGCAACCAAAGGAAGGTACCTGGTGGCATGCATGACCCAATTGTACACCT
Source organism: Phyllostachys edulis (assembly GCA_036346405.1). Taxonomy (NCBI): domain Eukaryota; kingdom Viridiplantae; phylum Streptophyta; class Magnoliopsida; order Poales; family Poaceae; genus Phyllostachys; species Phyllostachys edulis. The sequence goes on along the minus strand of CM070547.1, from coordinate 54,593,182 downwards.
CGGCTAGATTGGTTGTCATGACACCATATCGAGCACCATCTTTGTCATGTAGCAATGACCACTTCTCCTTAGGCTTATGCTCAATCCAGTGCGAGAAGCATTTCATGTAACATCCCAATTTTCAGAGCTTTTTGAAAATTTTCAAATTTAAATTAGCCATTCGATTTTATTGGATTAATAAAGCTTAAACTTGAAACTTTAGAAAATGAAAAAAAATTAAAATGAGTTAATCAAACTTCAATTAAATAATTATTGGTTTATTTGAATTCTCTTGGGATTTATTGGATTTAAAGTCAAAAAGAGTGCATTGAGTATTTTCTTGGATTTTCTGGAATTTAAAAAGGGCTTTTCTTTTCGCCCAAAATCCAAACAATAATTTATTTGCAAAATTAAAAGCTAAAGTTAAGTTGTAAAGAATTTTATTAAGTTCCAAATAATTCAAGGAATTCCTATGTATTTTTCTTCAAATTTTTGGACCTAATTAACTATTTTTCTAAAAAGCCTTTTCAATTTCTTAAATCAAAAACCTATTTCTAAATCCCCTTTAGCCTTCGGGCCAAAAACTCTCGGCCCACTCCTATTCCTCGATGTGTGGCCCATTTCCACGGCCCATCTCTCGCTCAACCCGCACGCCCGCGCCTTCCTCTCTTGTGGACCGTCCGATCAAGATTGGACGGCCCTATCATGATGGGAAGTTCGGACGGTCCGAACGTTCCTAACCGTTGTGGACCATCCGATCGAATTTGAACTGCCCGATTGAGTTGGCACGTTCGGACGGTCCGAACGTCCCAATCGATGTGAACCATCCGATCAAAATCGAATGGCCTCCTCCGCTCGCCCTCACCGATAGGTGGGTCCTACCTGTTGACCTCTCCTGTCCATTGTCTTCCTCCTTCCGCCCGTTGGAGCCCCATGCCACCCTTCGCGCACGCCCGCGTCATGCCGCGCAGAAGTCATCGCCTTCGCTCAGCCTCGCCACTCTCATCAACGAGCATTAAGTGCCGGGATTCCCGCCGCCACCGCTTCCCCTATTTTCTCCTGCTCACTTGCCCCCGTCACTCCGAACGTCCCACGCCATGCCCTGCGGTCGCAGAGCTCACACATGCGGCGCCCATGTTGGTTTCCACCCTAGGCCCTCCTTAGCGCCTATAAAGAAGTGCACCTGGTGCCCCTTGAGCCCCTCTCCCTTTTCCCCCAATCCGCTCCCTCTCTCTCGCCCTCAATCGCCGGAATTTGGAGCTCCAAGACCTTCGGCTGAAGCTCATGCCGCCGTTGATTCTACCGTCGTTGAGGACCCTCTGTTGCCTCTGCCTCCACCATTGGCACCGCAAGATCGCAAGCTACACCGTGCACACCTCCCTGTCGTCAAAGCGTCGCCGGAACCTCGCCACCGCCTTCAACCCGTCGCCTCTGCTGCCTCCTTTGTCACCACCGGCAAATCCCTTCCACCGCGTCGACGGGACCGCAAGCCCTAGGTTCCTCACACCCCTCCTCCTTTTGGCACCACCCAGTTGGCTTACCGTGGTGCGGAGCGACGACGAGCCTGCTCGCCCGAGCCGTCGGCGTGGCCACGCCAACGTGGCCACCACTTGTCTGCAACCTCCGTGCCACGCAAGCGCCACCTCGGCCCTTCCATTGGCGTGGCTGCCCACATGGCCTAGCCCGCGTGGCATGGTCGCATGCCAAGAGCTGGGTCCACCGTGGACCAGCGCACGTGTGTGGACCCAGTCCACTCGTGTAGGGCCTACTTGTCAATGGCTCAGCCATTTGCCAATTAAAAATAATTCTGAAAAATCCGAAAATTCCCTTTTTCATCATTTCATGTATTTTCAATCTTCTGGAAGCCCCTTCTCCTCCGTTCGAACTCCGATTCAAGCAATTCAAAATTTTAAATTCATACAAATTCAACATCTAGATATCTGCACTAAAATTATTTGATTTGGAGTTCATTTGAATTTATTTGAATTTGCATTGTCTTCCCGTGTAGATTTCGACGACTCTAGGGAACCCGACTTTTGCGAAGCAGTAGATCCTCAAGCATTTGAGCAAGGTAAGTTACATCATTTATCATATTGAATCCTATTATTTTAAATTATTTAAATTCCATTCTAAATTATTATTTCATGCTTATTTAAATTTGTTGGACCGAAAAGGCGACTAGAGTGGGGGGTGTGAATAGGAGCATGACCTGTTTTTCACCTTGATCGAATTCAATACGATTTTCACTCCAATAGCTATAAAAGCAATAAAGATCAATATACAAGCATAGTGGAAGACTTGTATTGAATCCAATCAAAACCCCGAAGCAAATGGACCAAAAACAAAAAAAACTCAAAACCTAAATGAGTTGGGCGGTCTGACCTCCATGTAGTTAGCGGTCTGACCTTTGGAAATCGGTTTGACCTCTCAATACATGGTGGTCTGACCTCCAGGCCAATGAACAGTAAAATCAGCCCAAACTCAAAATCACAAATTGGTCTAACTTTTGATTCGTGACTCCAAACCTTACTAAACTTGAGACATACCTTCTCTAGGATGTCAAGAACCTATTCTAATCAAGGATCGTGAAGATCCATGCCAAAGTTCTAACCTTTTTCCGTTTGAGTGAATGTTGCTCCAAAACCGAGTTAAAACCAAAATATGATCTAGAAACTTGCTCGTGGGTGATTGATGATCAATTTGATTCTAGATGTATTCCCACATGTCACAGCAAGCTAAATCTAGGCTAGAAACCAAAGGAAAACTCGCGGATCAAAAAAAGCCCCAAAATCACAAAATAGAGAGCAAGAACTCAAAAAGACTCATCTTGTGAAATCTTTCGTTGGATTGATTTGATATGATGTTGGTTTACAACCACTCCATCCAGGAGGACAAAGACTCAATACATAAGCACACAATCAATCCAACTCTCTTGAACTCTAACCTCCCACTAATCTCTCCAAACCCTAAAAACACAAACTAGGGTTTCCCAAATAAAAGGGTTAAGGAGGTGCTGGCGAGCACCCTTCTCTATTTATAGTGGAGGCTAGCTTCTAGAAGAATAAACCAAAATGGGCACCCGTTAAGCCCACACACAAACGGGTTTCACTTACGCACGTATTTTAAAGTACCGTCTTCATCTCCTCTTGACCTAAACCGCTTCTCCTTGCGCTGTCTTGCGCCGCGGGTTAGTGAAAGGTCACCAAGGCGGTATTTAGTTGAAGTTACCAAAATAGCCCTTCTCGATCCTTTTTCAAAGATCGAGTCCAATCTTCGTGAAGCACTTGTATGCTTCGCTACATGTAGGTTGATCAGCGGCTCTCTTTATGTTGGCAAGTCTCTCCCATCTGGCTGCTTGCACCGACCCCCACGCCGCTTGATCCAACCCGTCGCACCAAACTGCCCGTTCTTTCATACTTGTTCAATTTGCGCCATGCTTGAATCCATTGACCTCACCTGGCATCCTTGATCGTTCTAGACCTCAGCGCTCCAAGCCTAGTCCCGATCATCCTCGTCGTTGACCTCCAAGTAATCTGCACAACAATAGACCAAGAAATCGATTCCGGGAACAAGTTCTTCGCAACTTGACCCACATTAGTCAAAACATGCATCATGCAACACATCTGCACTAAAACCCATGAACTTGACCTAACCAAACAATCATCGCCATCGAGTTGGCTGATAAACCAGCCAAAACCGGTCAGACTGCCACCTATTGGCCGGTCTGACCGCCCAATTGGGACTTAGCCAAAATTCCTCCCTGTAAATCCGAAACCTACTGGAATTTTCAAAAGAATAGAACTTTCGACTCGATGCTCCAAAAATTACGAGACCAAGTGTAGGAGAATCCCATCTCTTGCCTACACCCTCTATTTTTGGCCCAACTCCAAACTCAAAAATCTATAAATAGCCGATCAGACCGCTTCCTAGTTGCCGGTCTGACCGCAATCCACTTGACCAGAGGCTTGGCCGGTCTGACCGCAATCCACTTGACCTAAGGCTTGGCCGGTCTGACCGCCTGATACCTGACAGCCTGAAAACTTCGCCGAAAATGAGAGTTTCGACAAACCTTCAACGCCATTACCAATTGTGTCATCATCCTAAGATCGTGAGCATATCCCCATGATATCCACAATCTCCCCCTTGATGAACACATTGGCAATTTCTCTAAAATGTAAGTTTTGAGGTTTGAAAATAAAAATACTCAACGTTTTCGCGCAAAGGCACAATTTGGTCCAAAAGCAAGAGAAAGCAATGGAAATGACCAAGATGGCTTCAGAATAGCATAGGCAAGTGAGATCGAGCAAAGGAAAGCAAGAAAGCTTCAATTTCCAAAAAGGAGTCAAAATTCTCACTTAAGGTCCATATGAAAGAATAATTGTTCAAATTGACCTTTGATTATTGTGAGGTTCCAAGAATTGCATCTCAAATTCAGAAAGGGCAATGAGATCAAAATAATGCAAAATAAATGCTCCCCCTCACTATGATCATCATTTTTTCAAGAAAATTTCATTTTTCCCTTTTTCTCCAAATAGCTCCCCTTTTAACATTTTCGCTATATCTTCTCCCCCTTTGACAATGGAGTCATCAAGGAATCACGCCTTCCTCTCGTCCAGATATGACAAATGCAGAAATGAGGAAAAACATAAGAAAGAGCATGCATGAAATGCAATAGAGTGGCTTCATTTTTTGTATTTTTCAATTTTTTTAGTACAAGAAGCTTTGGAGATTACCCAAAAGAACAAGCTAGCATTTCTAATATTACTCAATACATATCAAGCCTGAAGGCGCTAGCAAGATCATGTTAAGACATATATATCAAAGCTAAGCTAGAAGGCTCAAGATAAAGTAATGAATTTTTAACAATTTAAGCAAAGCTTCAAATATAGCAAGTTCATCAACAGGGATCCTAAAATGATAATGGCCATGTCAAAATGTCAATGTGAGATCAAAAAGATAACAATGACCACTTAAGAGACAAACAGGTCCTGAATTGAAACATTTTGCTCAAATTATCTCAAATGCCCATTTTTCAACAGTTTTCATTTGCAATTAATATTGAAGTTGATAAAAGGCCTATCTTAGTGAAGAAGATCCTGGACTAGGAGCTATCCACAAACTCTTTCTAAGCTTCAGCCAGAAGTTGATTAAATGTCTATCTTAGTGAAGAAGATCCTGGACTAGGAGTCATCCACAAACTCTTCCTAAGCTTCAACCAAGGCGATAAATCTTGAGGTTCATGTCAATTTTGACAAGCAGTCCCCATGTGATCGTCTGGATCATCAAACTATCTCTAAGTTCATGTCTTTGACATGCAGTCTCGTGAGAGTAGTTTGGCACAATTTAACCACAAGAAAATATTGAAATTTGATTTTTCATTTTGCACAAGAGCAGTTTTAGATTCTCAGAAGAACAAGAAGCTTAAGTAATGCTCAATTCTAGATTCAAGAGCTAATAGAGCAATTTTGACTGGGCCAATGTCACAAAAGGAGCACTAATTGCGCAACTAGCTAAAAGATCCACAAATCGCAAATTTCTTATAGTTCAAGTTGTTTTAAAGTTCTAGCTCATTTAGCAAAGACTTAGCTATACATGTGAAAGCATGATAATTCTAGCAAGTCAAAGAACTAGACATGACATTGAGCAAGAATTGAAATACTAAAGCTTAATAGGGTAATAAGCAAAGCTTCATCAATTAAAAGACAAGCAGTAAAGCTTATATTACAATGCATCTTTTTGTGATTTTCATATGAATGCAATATGATACAATGAGATGCAAGAAAAGCTCAAAAAGCCTAAAAAGATCAAAAAGATAAAAAAGTTCAGAAAAGATCAAGGAAAGATCAGATGAACAAGGAAAGTTCAGAAAAGAACTAACTCCCCCTCAAACCATCCTATAGGGATAAATTACCCCTAACTCACTCCTTAAGGTGGCAAACCTCGTTGGGTCTAAAGGCTTTGTGAGGATATCAGCTAACTAAGCCTTGGACTCCACAAAATGTAGCACAATATCACCATTCTCCACATGGTCTCCAAGGAAGTGATAGTGAATGTCAATGTACTTGGTCCTAGAATGTAGCACTAGGCTCTTAGCAATATTAATGGCAGAAGTGTTATCACAGAGAAGAGGAACACTAGCAAAAATTAACCCAAAATCCTTAAGAGTGGAGACCATCCACAAAATCTAATTACAGCAACTAGCGGCAGCTACATATTTAGTTTCAGCAGTGGATTGTGCAACAGAGGACTGCTTCCTAGAGGACCAAGATACAAGAGAAGTGCCTAAGAAGTGACAAGTGCCTGAGGTACTCTTCCTATCTAGGTGACAGCCCGCAAAATCAGAATAAAAAAACCCCCAAATGGCCAAGGAAGAAGAGCAGGAATACCAAATGCCTACTGGAGGGTAGAGTGAAGGTACCTAAAAATACGCTTGACGGCTTGGCGATGTGAAGTCCTCGGAGACGCTTGAAACCTCGCATAGAGGCAGACAATGAAGTGGATATCCGGTCTTGAAGCCGTCAGGTAAAGAAGGGAGCCGATCATGCTGCGGTACTCGCGTTGATCCACGGCTTTTCCTTCCTCCTCTGGATCCAAAACAACCGAAGTCGCCATGGGAGTGGCGATCGGCTTGCAATCACCCATATCGAAACGCTTGAGCAAATCCTTGGTGTACTTCATTTGATAGATGAAGATCCCTTCCTTGCATTGCTTTATTTGAAGCCCCAGAAAATAATTGAGGTATCCCATAATACTCATCTCAAATTCCCTAGACATGGTCTCAGAAAAACTAGAAACAAGAGCATGAGAAGAACCACCAAAGATAATATTATCCACGTAAATCTGAACAAGCAAGAAGTCATTACCATACCTAAGAATGAATAGAGTCTTGTCTACCTTACCCATCTCAAAATTGTTCTTAAGCAGGAAGGTCTTAAGTCTATTATACCAGGCTCTAGGGGCTTGCTTAAGACCATACAAGGTTTTGGATAGTTTGAAGACATGATGAGGATGCTTGGGATTCTCAAAGCCTGGGGGTTGCCTAACATACACTTCCTCCTCTATAAAACCATTCAGAAAAGCACTCTTGACATCCATCTGTTGTAGCCTAAAACCCTTAAATGCAGCAAATATAAGCAGAATACGAATGGCTTCTAATCTAACAACAGGAGTAAAGGTTTCATCAAAATCTAACCCCTCAACTTGGCTAAAATCTTGAGCTACCAATCTAGCCTTATTTCTAATCACAGAACCATCCTCACTTTATTTGTTTTTGAACACCCAACGGGTTCCTACCACATTGTGATCACTAGGAGGCTCTACTGGGTTCTAGACCTTGTTTCTCTCAAAATTCTCTAACTCCTTATTTATGGCATTAACCCAGCTAGAATCAGATAAAACATGTGATATATCACGGGGTTCAAAAGAAGCAACAAATGCAGAATGGGAGTAGAGACTCGGATCATGATACCTGGAGCGAGTGACTCGCTCATGAAGCTGACCAATAATTTGATCTGGAGGGTGATGCCTCTGAATGTGAAGTGGAGCGCCCGGGGGAGAAAGCATCTCTTCGACCTCCGCAAGTACTGCTGATGATAAAGATACAGCAAGAGACTCAACTGAAGGTGAAGTAGTCGAAGCAGGTTTTGGAGCTTGGACAGGAGCATCAGCAACAGGTGGAAGAGCAATATCGGCTTCATCATCATCTTCCTCTACAAAAATGCTCTCTGTTGCCTGTGTATCACTTGAAATGTCTGATCTAGCTCCAGGGCTAGTCTCATCAAAAGTGACATTGCATGTCTCCTAGACAACTTTAGTCTCAACATTAAAAACCCGAAAACCCATCGAATGAGCAGGATAACACAGAAATAAACCATCAGAAGTCCTTGACTCAAATTTATCTAGGTTTCTTGTCTTGAGAATAAAACACTTGGATCCAAAGACTCGAAAATGAGAGATAGAGGGTTTTCTACCAAAGCGAAGCTCATAAGATGTATTGCCCAAAGAAGGCCTCAAAAAGACACCATTGGCAATATGGCAAGCTGTACTAGTAGCTTCGGCCCAAAACCTCCTCGGAGTGCTATACTCATCTAGTGTCGTCCTAGCTATCTCGACTAAGATTTTGTTCTTTCTTTCCACAATGCCATTTTGCTGAGGGATGTGTGGAGAAGAGAATTTATGCTCAATACCGCGCTCAGCACAAAAAGAGGCAAATGAGGCATTCTTGAACTCTGTGCCATTGTCACTGCAAATCGCTCTCAGGGCACCAGGAAGTTCAGAATCCAAGCAAAGAACAAGATCATGAAAATGATCAAAAGCTTCATCCTTCGAAGCAAGAAAGAACACCCAAGAGTATCTTGAAAAATCATCAACTATGACAAGAATATACCATTTGCCACCGACTGACCGAACCCAGCAGGACCAACAGTATCCATGTGAAGCAACTGTCCCGATCCGTCAGTCATGACCATAGTCAATGAAGGGTGCGAGGTGGCAACTTGCTTACCATTCCTACAGGGCGCACATACAGCATCCTTGACAGCTTTGAGTTTAGGCAAACCTCTCATAAGATTAAGGCTGCTAACTCGCCTCAGATGATCAAAACCAATGTGCCCCAAATATCGGTGCCAAAGCCAGAACTCAGAAGAAGATGCAATCAAACATTTGAGAGATCCAACAAGAGATTCAGAAAAATCAGCTCCAAAGATCCTACCAACTCTAGAAATCCCAAAAACAAGCTCACTAGCTGAATCAAGCACACGACATGCATTTTTCTTAAATCTAGTCTCATAGCCATCATCAAGAAGCTGTGAGACAGAAAGCAATTTGTACCTTAGCTTGTCCACAAGAGCAATGTCCTTCAGAATGAATTTGTCATTCACCCTAATCGATCCTGTTCCTTCAATCCGCCCTTGTGTATCATCTCCAAAGGTGATGAAGTCATCACCCGTCGACCGCGTGAAGGAGGTGAACCATCTTGAGTCTCCGGTCATGTGGCGTGAACAGCCGGAGACGACAAACCACGCGTTCTTCCCCCTTCCACGGCGATCCTCATCGTTGTCATCAGCGTCGACGGAGTTGGCCATGAAGCACATGCCAGTGAAGTCCTTTGCCTTCCCTTTCTTCTTGTCTTGAGGGAGCTCCTTGTCGGTGTTTTAGGACCGAACTTACGTAAAGATTGTTTGATTCGGGGGTTCCTCTAGGCTCAAAATCACACAAAGATGGAGACACAGGAATTTTATACAGGTTCGGGCCTTCTCCTGGGAGAATAACAACCCTACTCCTGTGTGTATGTATTGAGTATACTGGATTACAAGATCAAGCCAGAAAACTAGAGTATTGTTCTTCTCAGAATTGGGGCTCTCTCCCATTGCTCTGATGATCCTTGCCTTTTATACCGTTCCCAGAATGTACATCGTTGGACCTCTAATAAAAGGTCACTTAATCATCCAGATCGTGGCGCCATTACTAGAGGTTACTCCAGGAGTTAAAACGTTCCCACGTCGTCAGGCAATTATCATCATAAAAGAGAGTTAAAATCGTGCCATTATCTTAGGAAATAATGGCATAGTTTACTGCCCGTATTTTGAATACGGTGTGGAAGATTCCTTTATCGACTAGTCCCACATGTCTGTGAGCCTTGTCGACTAGGGCCTGGTCGTAGAAGGTCTTACGACCAGGGGATGGTTGTAGGAAAGCTTACGATCGCATCATCGATCGTAGTAGAGCTTACGATCATGGGATAGACGATATAAGGACTTACGATTATGGGGTAGTCGTAGGAAGACCCACGACTACAGGGTGGTCGTAGAAGAACTTACGACCTCTAGCTTCTCCCTTATTAATATTTAAGGGGTATACTCAGGAGTTATGTGACGTCATTATTACCTCATAATATGAATTATAGATAAATGATTAAATGAGGATTGTTATATCCTTGTCATTTAGCCCCCCTAGCTTAAGCGAAAAATAGCTTGCTTGAGAAAGGAGCAGTAGATGATCTTACGACCAGTATATGGTCATGGAAAAGGTGGTCGAAGGAAAAACTCTTCGACTAATGTTTCATTTGACTAGAAATTTACTTAGTCAAGAAAGTTGTAGGATAACCTTACGGTTCACAAGGTGATCGTAGAAGATCTAACGGTCCCCGAGTGGTCGCAGTACTGTGGTTGGAAGTAGAAACTTTCCAACCGTTGTTACTTTTGACCAGAAAAGACTTAGTCAAGAAGGTAATTTCGCTTAAGGTGTAAAAACAGACCTGACTTCCTCGAGTAGACAAATTTTAAGAATCCCAACTTAAACCTGCAGCCAGTCGTAGATAACTTCGCCTGCTCTTAAAAGACTGGGATCAACATGGTGCAAGAGGATGCTTGCCATGGTAATAAACCATTTGTTCACTCTCAGATTGATCAGCAATATGCTCACTCACATTAGTTAATTCAGATCCTAACAGAAAAATAGCAAATGAACATCCAGAAACATAACAGAGAACAAAATGCTAAAAAGATGTATGATCAAAGTAATGATGTGCAAAATAACAAAATGCTTAAGCTATAAACTATCTTAGCAAAGCTAATAACCCAGATTAACACTAACTAGCTCTAACTCGACTAGGATTAAAGGCTAAAGCTCTGCTAAAGTGTTTATCGGGCTGTCCGACAACAACAGAACAGCTGGGATTGCGATCTTTGTCAATTTGAACACACATTAAGCAAAAAAATACTTTTGCTTAAGCTACTAGGCTACCTAGGGAAGCTACTTGAGCTTAGATGATGGTTGGAGAAACTCTAGAGCTCGCCGGCAATATGAAAGACCGAAAATGACAATATAGAGAACCACGACGACAAGATGATCTGAGCAAGGAATCAACAAGTGAGTGATAGGGATAGGTTACTTGGCTCCATAAGAAGCTCAGACTAAGAGGAATTGAGAAAATACTCAACCTACCGGAGTTGGAGACGAAGGGGGGGCAAACTTGACCAAAATAGGAGATTTTCGAAAATTAACCAACCTGCTCGACCAAATATGAAATTAATTGAGGGGTTTTACTCCTTAGATCATAAGACGCGATATAACGCGAAGGCAACTACCAAAATCTTACTGAAAATGATATTAACCCAATGCTGGCATTCGGTGCGTGCTCCCGTTACTCAAAAGACAGCTCCGGGTTTTTAATGCTACAAACAATGCCAAGGTTACCTATTAGTAAGATGATTAAGGCATGAAGATAGATGAACAAGGGTACAAGAACGAAAACAAGCGGTGCATCAAACTGGCCAAGAACGAAAATGAGGGTTTTTATATCCACTTCGCCAGAGAAGACAAGGAAACTGATGAGTGGTGATAATGGCAGCGAAATGGTGCCAAGTGGCATTTGCATGCTGCAAAAATCGCAACGCAGCGACACCTCGCTGTCGATGCTCTCGGCGCTGGCGCCATGGCACGGAGAAGGTGAAGATGAGACACTAACATGCGGGCCCCCTGTCAGTTTCAGCGAAGATACAACACAGTGAGCTCAAACAAATGTTGATCGTACGATTATAAACGAATGGCTCGAATTGATTGGGACGTTCGGATGGTCCGAATGGCCCAAGTCATCTTGACCGCACATTTAAAATCTAACGGCTCCGGAAAAGTACGCGCTTGAGAGTTCAAATGATTAAAAGGGACACCGTTGGATCTGAAACCAACGGTTGAGATCAATGTGTTGTTCGGACGGTCCGAACGGCCCACTCAACGAGGATGGTACGATCTAAATCCAACGGCTCATAATCAAGGGGCGTTCGGACGGTCCGAATAGCCCAATTGATCCTGGCGGTTGGATTTAAATCTAACGACTCGCGCGCACGTTGGGCTTTACCAAAAGAAAATGGCATGGCCCGATAAAATGAGGATTGTCCGATTTAGATTTAACGGCCCATATTGCAAGGTGCGTTTGGATGGTCCGAATGTTACACTTGATCTGGTCCATTGAATTCAAATCTAACGGTCTAGAGATAAGGCACATTTAGGTTTTCAAACCAATAACATGGACGGTGTAGATCGCATGGGACGTTCAGATTGTTCGAACGACCCAACTGATCTGATACATCCGTTTTGAATCGGACGGCTCGCAAATGAATTAGGGTTCGGCTAAGCGCTAAACGTGAAGGTCTAGCCCAAATGGCACCGGGTTGGATTTAACCAAACTAGTTCAAGCCGCTACAGTGCTAAGAGGCTAGGGCTGGATTTAAAGTTGACTAGACCCAAGAATTAAAATTCAAAAGTTTGACCGGAGGTTTAAAAATACCAAATAAATTTATAAAAATACGAAACTTTTCAGAGAAGCTACTAAGATGATATATGTCCGAGATAAATTTTGAAAACCACTCTTCTCATTTTAAAATACTTAATTAAATACTTTGACCGAAGAGGTTTAAATACAGAACAGAGATTTTTCAAAAGTCAAAATAATCTCTAAAAATTTGATAAAAATTATTTTTATTCAAGATAATTTATCTAGTGTTTGATAAAAATACTTCCCCGTTCTCAATACAAGCATTGACGTGCATTTTCTTTTGAAACTTGAAAACAAGGCTAAGATTTGGTTTGAAATGGAAGTTTTTAAATTGTAACAGGATGCTCAAGTTTCATAATGACCAGAAATGCTACGAACAACATTTTATTACTGTTCATTAAAACTGAGGCTGTTACAGTACGAAGAACCAGCGAATATCATGCAGTCCACACACCCGGCGACCGCCACTTGGGCTTACTATACATGCGGGAACATCCTCGTAAGTGAATCTTACACACACATAGATTTTTCACACCTTACATTCCATTCCACATATCCCTAACTACAACTGTGCATAATGGCAGCTGGAGATGCGATGCAGCTTCTTCCAATAGATCGACTGCCCATATATGTACGATAGAGCGTTCATTGAGTAGGAATACATGTTCAACTACGTGAAGCAAGCCGAGACATTCGAACGCTAGAAACCTTATGTATCTGATCCTATTGAAAAGGCACCGAAGGAGCCTAGGAAAGGTGGGTGGTGGTGGAGGACCCCCGAACAGGAAGATGAGTACGACTGGGGCTGAGCGCGCGGTGGAAAATGGAAAGGCTCTTGCTAGTGAGACCGACAACCGTCCTAGCGCTCCCTGTCGCCTGGGCGCACTTCATATTGAAGAGGTAAGTTAGGTTCAATTTGCATCCTGATTATTGATTTAGCCAAATGTTGTTCTATCCTAACATCATTCAATCGTCCAGCCCATCTCGTAGAATATGGCTAACTTCGAGACTGGTCACTGCCGCGGGCAATCCAAAGACGAGGGGAAGGGAGCGATGCGCAACCAAGACTAATTAACTTCATTCCAATCAGCCTTTTTTTCTATTGCAAAAAGGCGCACATGTATCGTAGGTGTTTTCTGGTTTGTTGATTCATGCATGCTATCATTGCTAATGTATGTAACCAAACCTAGTGTGCCATGTAATTCACAATTAAATTATGAAGTTATTCAAATTTAAATCTCTTTTCCCAAATATTTCATCTATTTCAAAATTTCGTACTCTTTTCCCAAATGAATCGGTTCTGCGAACAATACAATCGGTTCTGCGAACAATACAATCGGTTCTGCGAACAATATTAATATGTTGCATGGCAATTTACCAAATATTTTTTTTATTTGCTTAAATAATAGGGAGATTATAATTTAAATATCAACCAAATATCATAAATGGCTGCCCACCATGATAAACTAAAGCGCACAGATTAACCCATCCATCTCATGTTACAAGTTCTAAAAATCTACCAAAGTTTAATTATGAGTCTAGCAAGAGTGTCTTAATAATCCAAGCGGTGTCCATATCTGAGGACGCGGTTATTCAAATAGATTTAACCCTGCAAGGGAGTACATCTTTACCCACATGACTCGTCTAGCCCATAAGCCAAACACATTGCCTTTGGTGAGTCGGCCGGGGAGTTCGAGTCTCAGTATTTTTCAGCTAGAAGACCCTAGTGATTTGAACCACCCATGAGATTGAATCCCACTTAGTACAAATTGCTTATAGAAAATGCTAAGAGGGCTCCCAAGTTGTATTGGATATGCTAGTGTAAGGTAGTTAGTATGTGCGTAACCCCCAACATAAGAAACAGTGCTCACCCGCACATTATAGTATTACACTGGATTCCTATGAGCATATGATTAAACACATTATGCCCTCACAACACCCGTGGTTCAAACTTACTTGATCAAGCCAGCCCCAATCCAGTGTGTGGAAGTACAGTTGTGCTTGGGCCAACAACACAAATGCTTGGTCCTTGTTCACCTGGGCGAGACTATCACAGTAACCCAAATCTCGTGCACGAAGGCACAAAACCATACGAACACTCGCCCAAGTCCAAAACAGTTTTAGTTTGCAATATTAACCTCAAATACCAGAGGAGTAATAATCTGAACAATAATTAGAAAAATGAATTGTATGTACGTATCCCCAGTCAATGGACTAACTCCATCAACCCGTTGCTACCGAAACTACAAGCATGGCTAAGCAATTTCGCATATACAAGTAAATAGCACATACATCATCCACCGTGAATCATCAAGCAGCGGGAATAAATAACTTAAGCGACAAATAACAGGAAGCAAGTATATCAAGGAAGGGAAATGCAGCAAATAGGATGTAACTACTCTACCGCAAACATACTTCACAAATAGCATGCATACATATAGATTGCAAACAAAGTAATACTTTTGAAAGTAATAGGAGCAACATGGTCAAGGAGGGGTGCTTGCCTTGCTGGGGATAGTCCAGGTGCTACTGAGGATCACTTTTGTACACACTCGAATCTCTGACATCTACCGAACCAACGAGAAGAACAAATAAGAACGAATAACGCCAAATTTAACCAAAAAAAACAAATTCATCCAAAATACATGAAATTTACATAGTAGTGATATTATAATTTTATATGAATTTAGGTGAAATAATTAGTTCAATTGGAGTTCGTATGAGAAAGTTATAGCCTTTCGAAATCTGCTGGGAGGGGAAAGCTGAAAATTCAGCTTACTGTAGCTTTCGGCCAAAATTAATTATTTTTGCAAATTTTTTTAGAATAGTGGTGGAGACAAAAACTAAATGGACTGCTAGAGAATAAAATTTTATGAACAACCCAATTGGATTCATCTCATTTGGAGTTCATATGGATTTTCTATGGATTTTCAAAGTTAATTGAATTTTCAGTGTAAAATAATTCCTTTCTGAATTTTCTACTGCATTAAATGCTTTTTACACTCTGGCTAACCTAGTCTCTATCAATAACAAATGGAGCCCACGTATTTTCTTTTCTTCTTCATTTATTTCCTAAAGGAAAACATCTGCTGACATGTGTGTCCTATGTGTCATAGGCTCGGTTCACCAGAATAGTGCATGAACCGAAGGTGCATATGCACACACTACTACAGGAAGGCACATCACAGACGGTTCGGAACCGTCATCACAGACGGTTTTCGAACCGTCTATGTTTGTTGGTTTGTGATAACAGACCATTATCACAGACGGTAAAAACCGCTCAGGATACGCAATATCACGAGCGGTTTTACTAAAAACCGCCGTGAAAACTAGTATCACGCATGCTTTGGACTAAAACCGCTCGTGATTTAGACTATCACGCATGCTTATAAAAAACCGCTCAGGATTTGTGAATATCACAAACGGTTCTAAATAAAACCGCTCAGGATTTGTGAATATCACGACGTCTTTTGTTTAGAACCGTCTGTGATATTCACAAATCACAGACGGTTTTTTTTATAACCGTTTGTGATACTTCCTTCACAGACGGTTTTAGCAACAAACCGTCTGTGATAGCTATACCCCCCTGACCACAATATTGCTGTTTTTCTGGCTAGCCTCAGGAATTGCTAGCCATGCCCTCTGAAAACAAGCATGCACAAAAACAGATTCAAGCACAGATTCAAGTATGCACAAAAACAGATTCATTAGAGATAATCTATTGTTGACAACTCAAAGTGATCATTACTCAAAATAAATTACAAAAGATCGCATTTGTTCAAGTATTGTCGCTATAGTTACAACCGGATTACAATTGTTTACGTTGAGAGGTGTCGACGGGTGATGCTCTCGCTGACGGCAGAGTGAAACTCTCTATTGTTGTTAATGATTTACGTGTTGATAAAGGTGCAGAGTTTCCTCGAATGTCCTTGATCTCTTCCGCAACGAGTGAATCATATTGTAAATTCAAGACACATAAGCTACCAAGAGTAAAGTGGTAAGCTATATATATTTAAATTTATAATTAGGAAATAATTATTTTGAGATTGACAAACCTCGTGATCCTTCTTCCTAGCTCTAAGGATTAGTCGCATATGATAGCGCACGTAGATTGCACATAACTCATCATCTTTTTGTCAAGCACCGCAAAAATAGAATTACATATATAGGTATAGTCGGTTCGAGACGCGTTATTATGAAGTATGATATAGGATTATCGTGTTGTAGCGCGTGCATCAAAAATCCATCCTGTGTGTTAGTTAGGCGCTCTTTCCATCGTATATTCCTTTGTTGGCAACAAAATTGATGAACGACCTACATGATTCAAAAAGTTATCCTCGCCATTTCAAACGAATGAAGACTACAATAGAGTTATGTAAGGAGGAAATGAGCATACCTCTCGAGTATTCCTCTTAGAATGTCAAGTCGTGCTTGTTGCGCTTTAGGGAATCAAGGTATATCACATGGTTCCTCTTGGGTATAATAACTAAAAGGACCCAAAGGTACCTACTCATGTATGTCGCTATAGTCATTAAACCTAAGTTCGTGTCACAGATAAAGTACAAATGAAATTTGTATAGCAAGTAGTGACACTTACCCTCGGTTGTAGGGCACCACTATGTACTTCATGTTCGCTCTGACGAAGCAATGACCTCGTTATGTATTTCTCGATTTAAGGATCGAGTCTTGTTGGATGGTTTGCAACGATACCACATGTGGGTCGAGGAAACCCACCGGTTCTTTCCATTCCTGACATTTTTCAAAGATGTATCTATACATAAGCAATGAGTTGTGATATTTATCGGTATTACATGAATGTAGAACTTGATTGTACGCGACTTACGATTGTCCAACATCGAGAAGCGAGACGTCGAGGCCAACGAGGTTGAATAGTTCATATAAGTCGTTCAAGCCCACGACGAAGTACCTCGTCCGTTGAAGAAATGTTTGTCCTCAGATTCGACGGTGATTCCAAAGATCGCAACCCTTCTTTTGGGTCTTGTCCAAGTACCGTGCATGCAAAGCCCGACAAGCATATCCAAATAGGTGCATTAATATCGCGTCGAGCATAACGGTTTTCCGATGATGTAGTTCCGGCATCGTGGACTTCCGGACTTGGGAGGCGCTTTAACGCTCGTTGATTTCGATTTGGCCTTAGCGATTGGCGGCGTCTTTTTGTGAGACGACTCGAACCGACACGTCGGCACGCTTTTGTTGTTCCTTGGCGTCTTCTCCACGGAATCAAGAGGTGGCCTTCGAGGCGAAACATGAGGTGGAGTCATCGAGGGTCCCATTGGAGAGGAATGGTTGTGTCCAGATCGCAACCGCTGGGTCGGCGATGTTGTTCTTGGGCCATCGGATAAAAGAGTGGACGGCATCCCTAGTGTTGTGATCTCTTCGTTCGGGCAAATCTTCACGGATGGCTCGGAAATTGACATGTACCATATCCACTGGACCTTGGGTAACCTGCGCCACCGGGCACCGTCTTCCGCCTCTTCCTCATATGGATACACCATCCTCGCTGACCTCAATACAAAGGACCCATCCATCCTTACTTGGAGCTTGCAGGCGTCGGCTCCTATAAAACGACACGCAATTAGCTAAGGCGTCCTATAGGTCTATCTTTGGTGCATTCCATAGATGTACGTTACCTTAATGTCGCTTATCGGTGATCGGATGTCGCCTATCGGTACTCGGACGTCGTCATGTTCGAAATTATCTTGCGACGCGACGCTACTCCGACGCCGAGGAGGACTACCTCCCGATTAATCGGGCGGATTGCATCACCGCTCAGAGTACTATCTCCATTGACTCTGCAATTCGCTATCTTTTCTTCAAATTTGTTAGTAATCATCTGTACCAACCGGTTAAATCGTGCTCGCCTTGGATCTCTTCCTACTCCTATACGTGCGAGAGTCGTCGCGAATCCATGACTCCAAGGCACGTTAACCCCAAGGCCTCGCGTGCGACCAGGTGCTCCTTGTTTCCCAAGGCCGAGATAGTATATCCTTCTCCTCGCTCCGCACGGAAGGAGCCTTGGGAAGCTTGGGCGATCAAGTCACGCCGCAAGAGGTCATCATGTTATTATAGACACTATGAAGTTATAGACTTATTAACTAGGTAGTTCGACATATTTACCATACGCTGGGACACTTCTGGTCTCGCGGGTTTGTGAAAGAGATGCTGTCCAAGACGAGACTTTTGCCCTCGCTTAACCACGGCTTAGGGAACGCAGTCTGCGTGACATCGAGAAACGGGTTCTGCTCCTCCGCGCCCATTCTCGTATTTACCCGCGTACTAGCGGTTCCGAGTCTGTCGCGGTGAGTGTTTCAGGATCGCAGAGCTTTGTGCGCCGCCTTCGCTCCTTAAATTCGCCGTCGCTTTCATAGCCACAAAGGTGTCCCATGCTTCCCGTCAAGAATCTATATCGCGCCAAGGCGTCGACCCGTGTTCACGTGCCGTGACAAGAATGCTCTTGAAGGTCCTCCATGATTTATCCATCGTGAGCATCGCCGTCGCCGCACGCGTGCCGCCTCGCTTCTAGAATAGTGAACTTCTCCGAAAGTTCTCATCAACAACGTGCCTTTTCGCTTCTTCGTCAGTCCTTCCACCTTGGTATGGTGATGGGGACCCGCTCCTTCAAGTATCCCGCAGATGGTCCGGAATCTCACCACGATCTCTTGGGACTCAGAGGGACCCCAAAGTCACCGACCTCGTGATGACCAATCGCCCAAAGGCATTTTCGATTATCCTCTGCCATCTCGCTTACGTGTCATTATCGTCAACGGTGATGGCAGCCTCGTCGGCGCCTCTTCCATCTGCGGCGT
Organism: Phyllostachys edulis; assembly: GCA_036346405.1. Classification (NCBI taxonomy): domain Eukaryota; kingdom Viridiplantae; phylum Streptophyta; class Magnoliopsida; order Poales; family Poaceae; genus Phyllostachys; species Phyllostachys edulis. The sequence continues at coordinate 54,574,102 of CM070547.1, read as the reverse complement.
CGGTGTTGGTGGCCTCGTCGGTGCCTCTTCCATCTGCGGCATCGGTGTTGATGCCTCTTCCATCTGCGGCGAAGACGGTGCCTCTGCCATCTCGCTTACTTGCTATCTATATAAGTTACATATGCAATAAAATTTATTGCAAGTGTCCCAAATTAACATATACATTTAAACTTAATAATATGCTTAACATGTGCAATATTAGCAAATAATCATAATTAATTCCAGCATAAATATGAAACAATTAATCTCAGAAAGAAGTACAGAGGTTGACTATAGAGATGAAGATGGCAAATGAAAAGTTGAATGAGGTCATACAGACTACTAACATTCCTAACACTCCTTAAACCACCAGCTTCTATTGTAACACTCCTAACACTCCTTAATCAACCAAATCTCTTGTGATCTTTGTATAGATAGAAACTAGTGATACAAATCTTTTGCAGAGCCTACTTCATCGAGCCCGACACCTTTGGAGTGTACCATTTGCTTCATGCCGTGGAGGATTGGCACGGCAAAGGTACACTCAAGTGTGTCAGATCGACGAAGAAAATGCTAAGCAAAGGTTTAATGCTCTAGGGCTCACCGCCTCCTGCTCCTATTCTAACACTCCTTAATCCACCACTTCTCTTGTGATCTTTGTATAGATAGAAACTAGTGATACAAATCTTTTGCCGAGCCTATCTTTGCTCGAGCCTACTTCATTGAGCCCGACACCTCGAGTGTACCATTTGCTTCATGCCGTGGAGGATTGGCATGAAGCAAAGGTACACTCAAGTGTGTTAGGATCGACGAAGAAAATGCTAAGCAAATGTTTAATGCTTCATGTACAGAAGACTAGCCTTTAATAAAGACATAAAAACAAAATAGAATCAAGTAAAACTTTCTTTTTTGATTGTTGTAAAAAATGCAATTTTAGCAAAATTTCAGAATTAATCCCAACAAAATTAATTAGCATTAAAGCATAATTCCTAAAGAATTTAACACTCCTTAATCCACCGCTCTAAGGAAATGCAAAGAATTTAACAAAGGCACGTAGACACTATTCCAACATATTGATTGATGATATTATGTGCTCTCAGAAGGAGAGTAGCTAAAGAACAAGTCTTTGCCATCTCAATCCTATTGTCTATACTCTTCATTAAATGAATATGATAATATAAATTCAAACTATGATCTCTAAACAATACTTTGCTTAACTGTCAAATGATCTCAACTGCTAATCTAAAACAGATTAAACTTCCATCAAACATAGGTTGACTATAGAGATCAAGATGGCAAATGAAAAGTTGAATGAGCTCATATAGACTACTAGAAGAATCACAAACTAGTCAATACAACTGATCAATTTGCAATAGAACTATGAGCTCAACCGAAAGTAACCAATTAACAAGACATCATATTGACAAGAGTAAGTAATACAATAGAGCTCAAGTATGAACTAACTATCACATTCAATCTCAAGATAAGACAGAGTTCATCACAGAGCATGTCAACAAAGCCCATTGATCAATTTGCAATATCTTCATATAGATTTAGAAATCGAACTAATACGATCAAGGTATCAACTAGCATAAATAAATATATATATATATATATATATATATATATATATATATATATATATATATATATATATATATATGCAACCAACCAAAGCGCCACAGAGGAGCAATACTCACAGAGAGGATGCCGCACAAGAACTCACGGTGCATGAGACACTATTCCAACATATTGATTGATGATATTATGTGCTCTCGTAAGGAGAGTAGCTAAAGAACAAGTCTTTGCCATCTCAATCCTATTGTCTATACTCTTCATTAAATGAATATGATAATATAAATTCAAACTATGAGCTCTAAACAATACTTTGCTTAACTGTCAAATGATCTCAATCATTAATCTAAAACAGATTAAACTTCCAACAAACAGAGGTTGACTACAGAGATCAAGATGGCAAATGAAAAGTTGAATGAGCTCATCTGACTACTAGAAGAATCACAAACTAGTCAATACAACTGATCAATTTGCAATAGAACTATGAGCTCAACCGAAAGTAACCAATTAACAAGACATCATATTGACAAGAGTAAGTAATACAATAGAGCTCAAATATGAACTAACTATCACATTCAATCTCAAGATAAGACGAGTTCATCACAGAGCATGTCAACAAAGCCCATCGATAAATTTGCAATGTAACTATGAGCTCAACCGAAGTAACCAATTAACGAAGACATATTGACAAGAGTAAGTAATACAATAGAGCTCAAGTATGAACTAACTATCACATTCAATCTCAAGATAAGATGAGTTCATCACAGAGCATGTCAACAAAGCCCACCGATCAATTTGCAACTAGCACTCGCAAATATATATATGCAAAGATCAACCGAACTGCCACAAAGGAACAATACTCACAGAGAGGATGCCGCACAAGAACTCACGGTGCAAGGAGGAGGCCAGTGCAGGGGAGGAGGGAGGTGGGGGAGGAGGTCGACACGGGAGGAGGACGGTCTTGGGGGAGAAGGCCGGTCAGAGGGAGGAGGCCGACACGGGAGGAGGACGGCGCCGAGGTCGGAGGCGCCAATGTCGGGACGGCGGCACCGAGGTCGGCGGCGACGCCGGGCTTACTGGCCGGGAGGTGAACGGGGCGCCGGGTCGGGGCACCAATGTCGGGTGGCGGCGCCAAGGTCGAAGTCGGCAGTGAACAAGCGAGCCCTAAAGCTTAGAGGAGGCGAACGAGCGAGAGCCTAAGGGCGCGGAGAGAAGTGACAAGTGAGAGCAAAACCTAGCGTTTCCGCCTTATAAAAAGTATATCACGACGGTTTCTAATGAGAACTGCTCAGGATATAAATATCACGCATTTGCGGTTCTATAATCGAATCGTGCGTGATATTTCCATATCACGATTTGCGGTTCTATTCTAGAACCGCTGCAGGATATATATCACTGATTTGGTTGTATTATAAAACCGTCTGTGATAGCCTGACAAAACCTGATGACAATGTGTGATATCCTGAGAAAACATAGTGAACCTGGTGATCCCAAGTATGATGACAATCATGACAAATCCATATGAATTCGAACCTGGTGACAAGTATGATGACAAGTTCATAACACATTTGACTTCACAATTTCATATCTAATTCAACTCAACTCCAATTCAAGTGAAACCAATTTTGGTACTCCACATTACAATGTACGTCCACATTGACATCAATATCAAATATGACAAGTCCATAACAAGTTCACAACACATTTGACTTCAAAATTTCATATCTAATTCAACTCAACTGCAAATCAAGTGATACCAATTTTGATACTCCACATTACAATGTACGTCCACATTGACATCAATATCAAATATGACAAGTCCATAACAAGTTCATAACATATTTGACTTCAAAATTTCATATCTAATTCAACTCAACTCCAAATCAAGTGAAACCAATTTTCATACTCCACATTACAATGTACGTCCACATTGACATCAATATCAAATATGACAAGTCCATAACAAGTTCATAACACATTTGACTTCAAAATTTCATATCTAATTCAACTCAACTCCAAATCAAGTGAAACCAATTTTGATACTCCACATTACAATGTACGTCCACATTGACATCAATATCAAATATGACAAGTCCATAACACATCAACACATGACAATTTCACGTTGACATCAAAATATATGAGAGATTACAAGTCCATAACACATGATGTTATGGAATAAATTAATTACATTGGAGTAAATTCTTAATTAAAATATAGGCCTTCGTGATGATCGACGCGCATATAGCTAGCTTCCTCACTGGGTTCTTCCTCGAGCCTAATGCTGTTTTCGAAAGGAGGCAACTCGTCAAATTGATTGTATTCTTCCTCGTCCACTACATTCTCAACTCCGACAATCCTCCTTTTTCCATGAAGAACTACGTGGCGCTTCTTATTTGCCGGGTCGGTTACATAGAAGACTTGAACAACTTGGTTAGCCAAGACGTAATGGTTCGTCTTTGTATCCGACATCGCTCGAGGTCCACGGTAGTGACACCGCATTTGTCGACCTTCACCGTGGAGATGGACCCAACGGCACCAAATAGGGGATCTTGAAAAGCACGTAGTTGAGCTCCCATATCTCCTCTATTTGCCCATAGTAGGAGCTCCTCATCCCATCGGTCTTGAATGCATCTATCACGACACAACTGCTCCGGACTATGCTCTTCCTATCCCGAGCTACCGTATAAAATGTGTACCCATTTATGTCGATCCTTGCCATACGACAATTGTAAATTGTGGCCCTCGTACAACCATAGCAACAGATCATCACTTGATGACCTCCTAGTGATTCGCACCTTTAACCATTCGTTGAATCGACGGTTGTGCTCTCTCGTGATCCAAACCTCCGACCGTCGGATTACATTGGCGCACCATGTCTTTGTGCTCGCCGATGTACGGGACACTTAGGTCATGTGTTGCAAGACCGTGAAATGGGCTTGAGCGTCACGTATCCAGATCGGGAGTGATTGATTTCCTTCGATGGTCCCGATACCATCCATCTCCCCTCATGGCGAGATAGAGGCACACCCATCGGTTCCACGAGCCATGTAGTCGAGGCAGAACTCAATGACCTCTTCGGTTGCATAACCTTCGATGATGTTGCCCTTCGGTCGAGATCGATTCCGTCGAGGACTTGAGAATTCCCATGTACCTCTCGAGCGGGTACATATGACGAAGAATACAGGTCATATCTTTATCTCTTTCACAAGGTGAACAATGAGATGGACCATGATATCGAAAAATGACGGAGGGAAATACATCTCAAGATGACATAGAGTCGTCACCACCTCGGCCTGCAGAGCATCTAGTCCTTGGGGATCAATGATCTTCTGAGCAATTGAGTTGAAAAAATAACACAGCCTCAAGATTGCCACTCGAACCTTGTTCGGCAAGATACTTCTAATTGCAACAGGAAGCATTTGTGTCATCAACATATGACAATCAAGAGACTTCATACCAATTAATTTCAAATCTTGCATAGAAACAAGGTTCTTAATGTTAGCGGAGTAACCAGATGGGACTTTCACTCCATGCAAGCTCTGGTCATTTCTCTCGGCCTTGGACAGAGTGTAGCAAGCTGGGGGAAGGTACGTTCGTCCTGTATCGGTCTCTTCCGGTGCTAACTCGGTCCTTATGTTCATATCAACCAAGTCATGCCGTGCGTTAACACCATCCTTTGTTTTGCCACTAATGTTCAGCAAGAGACCAATCAAGCTATCACATACATTCTTCTCTACGTGCATGACGTCGATGCAGTGGCGAACTTCTAAGTGCTCCCAATAAGGCAAGTCCCAAAAAATTGACCGCTTCTTCCAGATGTTCTTCTCACGGGTTCTTAATTTACATCCCTTCCCAAGCACAACATCGATATCCTTAACCATATCATAGACCTCTTTCCTCTAAAAGCCCTTGAGTGAATCATTCTCCTTATTTCCGTCGAATTGTTTTTTCATCTTGCGGTATGGGTGACTCTTGGGAAGGAACCTACGGTGACGATATATACTGCTTTATGAGAGTTGTTCACCCATACACTCTCCGTAGCATCTAAGCGGTCTTGAATGAGCTTTGACTCCTTTTGTATCTTGGTCTGATAGGTTACCAAGGCGGGAAAATCATTGATGGTGCGAGAATAACATGGCACGTAAAGTGAAGTTCTCTCGCTTGTACGCATCCCATACCTGTACCCTTCGCTCCACGTGTCACAAGATCTTCCAAAGAATGGTGCTAGGTACACATCAATATCATTCCCGTGTTGCTTGGCCCTTGGATAAGTAGTGACATCAAAATGTACTTCCGCTTCATACACGACCAAGGAGGAAGGTTGTACATACATAGATTCACGGGCGAGGTGCTATGTCGGCCGCTCATGTTACCGAAAGGATTCATTCCATCCAGACTCAACCCTAACCTTATGTTCCTCGGTTCCACACGAACTCTTGAAGCTCCGATCGAAGTTGCTCCATCGAGCGTAATCGGCAGGTGTCTTAGCTTTCCATCTCTTACGCTCTCTGAGTGCCAACGCAGCAATCTTGCCTCCTTTGGGTTCGCAAATAAACGCTTCAAACGTGGGATCACAGCGAGATACCACAACATCTTAGTAGGAGGTCCTTGCTTCACCTTAGCAATGATTCGACGCTTGTATCGGGATGCTTTGCACACAGGACATACATGCATGTCGCATACTCTTTACTAGAGGATACAATCGTTCGGACATGCATGTATTCTTTCTACTTCCATTCCCAATGGACAAATAACCTTCTTTGCTTGATAGGTGGTGCTTTGGCAACACGCTTTCTCCGAAGGATGTCCGCTAGGAGACCTAACAACGCCGTGAAACTCTTATCGGACCAACCATTGCTTGCCTTCAATTTCAGCAGTTCAAGCACGGTTGACAACCTTGTATATTCCGGCTTGCAACCAGGAACAAAGGTCTCACCGAGTCCTCCCTTAAGCCCTCGAATTTACAAAACTCTCTCTCCTTCAGTAGTTCTCTTAGCATCGCGTAGCATCCGATCCAGATTGTCATCGTGCCACCTATCCTCATCAAAAGCACACCACATCCGGAAATCGTTGACTTCCTCGGCGATGTCGTCATTATTAACTTCGTATAATCTGCTCTTCACCGTGGTCGGTCCAACATGTATACCCTTTTTGAAACCCTTCAATCAAATGCGCTCGATCTGCGCGCGTTGTTAAACATCTTCATTACGCAATCAATGCATGGACAAGACATAAAATTTATCCCTTCTTCAACATATCCCGCGTGGCTCTTCTAAAAGCAACCACGCCATTAATGTACTCTTGACTCACACGGTTCACACCGCATATCTTTCCGATCCATCTACACTACGCATGTAACAAATTAGTGTCAAATTAATTAGCGATTAATTTATAGCAAACATAAAGGGTTATAGATCGTTACCCTTGGAGCTCACGAAGAAAATACGATTCCTCTCTCCTTTCCTTCTCCTCTCTAAGGTGGCGCAATGGGGGAGGCGGCGGGTGTTGGAGGCGCTAGGGGCAGGGGTCCAACCTTCTCCTCTCTAAGCTGGCGATGGATAATTATTGATTATCTGCATGATTGTTGATTAGATACGAGACAAAAGACAAGAGGAAGATCCTAATTAATAACTAGCAAGTTGGTCCGCGATTGCGCTGTATCCGCTTTGATATAATTGAAACAATAAACCACTGTGATGACGCTTTCTTCATGGATAAATGGAGGAAATATAAAATAGATCATTGCACGTGTGACTTATCTTGGTGTGTCATAAATTCTTCTTTTTAATCTGTTCTAGAAAACAACTCATAAAATTAGTTCTGATTAAGACTTTCACCTCTTTGTACGTACTTACTCGTTTTGGCTCATCGTTGCACAAAGGAATTACACCAGATTAAAGGCTACATGTTTTGCTTTTCATTTTCTGGAATTTATATCGTCATAGTTTTGGTTCAATAACATCCAATGGCTGCTATAGTTTAGGTTTAATTAGGGTCTATCAAATTGAGAGCTAAATGTTTAAATTTGCCTTTTTTCTAAGAATTTATTGCTTTTGTGAGAAGTATCAATTGAAACTTAAACCCTATGCTTTCGATTAAGGAATACAACAAAGAAAACAAATAAACATTAGGGTCCATGTACATAGTAGCAAAATAAGGAAAATCATTAATCAATAGAGTGGATAAA